>CM023535.1:30536990-31137139 GCA_013350335.1 Chimonanthus salicifolius
AATAAAAAGGATGAACCATAGGGTTCGGCCATGATGTATGACCGAACCCCATGGAAGGATATTGTTAATTTTTTTTACTGGATTTAAATGAGGAAATATGGAACCATAGGGTTCTATCATGATGTACGGCCGAATCCCATGGAAGAAAATGATTGGATAATTATGTAGTTTTTAATGAACCGTTTGATGGAAAAATATGGAAGGACTTTAGTGATTTTTAATGGAAGTTTAGAGGATCAAAAGCATAGATTTATGGTTATAATTCTAAAAGGGTTTTAATGGATGATTGTTGTGAAGATCCTAGACCATGGGTCCAGCCATGGAGTATGGCCGAACCCCATAAATATTTATGGAATTATGTTCATGTACGTAGAACATGGAAAATGATGGGATAGGTGATTTATGATTTATTTTAAATGGAAAGAAGATTTTGAACCATAGGGTTCGGCCATGGTGTATGGCCGAACCCCATGGAAGATGTTACTAATTTAGAAAGTGATGGGCACGGTTGGATTGTCTCTATGAGTGAGGTTCGGCCATGGTGTATGGCCGAACCCCACTAGGGTTTATTTCATGAAGGATGGATATTAAATTTAGAAGTTTCTAATTATGGATTTATGGAGTCAAATATGGAAAGTGAAATAATTGGAACTTAGACACCATGGGTTCGGCCATGTGTATGGCCGAACCCCATGAACCAATTTTATGGGTTTGTATGTCACTATTAATGGATCGGTTATGGACTTAGGCATTTGTTAATGAATGAAAGGATTGGCTTATGGGTTATGTTAGCCATGGATGGCAATGTTGTAAATTTGTGAAAATATTGGACACAGGGTTCGGCCATGGTGTATGGCCGAACCCCATGAACTATGTGTTGGAATATTTTAAGGGACACTTGGAGTGGATATGCATGTTTAAGGTAATGAGGGATTTAATTAAATATAGACCTATGTTCATGGTTTATGTTATTGGTTATGTTATTAGGTATAATGGCATTATTGTAATTAAGTGAATTAATGGACCATGGGTTCGGCTATGGTATATGGCCGAACCCCATGGGAATTATTTGGTGGACATAGGGTCTATGTATGGCATATTAAAATGAATGAAGTATTAATTAAAGATTAGACCAATGGCAAAGTTATAATAAAAGGTGAAAATGATGAACTCCAAGGGGATTGTGTTTATGGACTTAAAACATTATTATAAATCAAATGGGACATGGTTTTGATTAATTGATGTATTATAAGGTGACGGGTCCTCACAAAGTGTGTACGATAGTAAGCGGTTACCGGACAAAAGACGCAAGGACACGTTAGTGGTCTTTGGTAGGATTCCACCTCTTTGAAACCATGGGTTTATGTACAATTGTTTTATCTTATTTTTGATGAAATTATGTTGTAAAGGAATATGTTTCAAATTGTGATTTTAAATGCTATGTTTATTATATAAAATAACATGTGTTTCATTAGCATCTCATGCATGGCATGGGGTGAAGGATATGTAACCGGAGGGGTCACACTCCGTCAGGGCGTCCGAAAAACCTATGTGGGGTACCTTGATGTGCTTTTCCGTCAAGAAGAAACCGGAGGGTCCACACTCCGTCGGGGCGTCTGAAAGACCTATGTGGGGGTACTTTTATCTACATGTGATGGGTGGGACTCATTGCATTTGTCATCATTGCATGGCATGGTTTATATGACTTTTGACATTATGATATTATTGTATATGTTTTGTACTAACCATGTGTTAGCCCTAATTGGAATACCTACTGGGCGCGTCGTTCTAGCGCCCTACTTCTACCCTAGTGGATGATACAGGAAACAAAGGGAACGATGAACGCAAACGAGCCAGGCATAGGAGCTTGGATGATTTAATTTATATTTTTAAGAAAGTTACTTATGGACATGTATTTGAGTAACTAGTTTCCGGGCATGTAATAACTTAGATGATTTCCTATGGTTGGATGTTTATTCGGATGATTGCGTTATGTTAATTATGGAATAAAGACTTGACGTACTTTGCTATCTGAAAAGGAATAAAACTAGGTTCTATTATGATTCCGCATGTTATGATTTTAATTCTGCATGTTTATGTTGTTATGTGTGAACCGTTTTTATGGACTTAGTCCATACACACATAGGGTTGGCCAGTTAAGGGTCGAACTTTAGAAGTTCGGACTTAGGTCCCGTCGTGACGTCCCGCTCTCTATCACTCTTTATTTATAAAAGAAAAAAAATAGACTCTGATTTTCGGAAAGCAAAGCGAGTGAAAAAGGGAGGGACGTTACAGTTTCAATGCCGGGAGTACAAGTTATGTTTTATTTAGTACGAAATTGTATCTCAGATCCGAACCGGATTTTGGCCTATGTTTCAGATCAGATCTAGGCATATAATCACCTTATTTTGCTTCCAAATTTGTACAAAAACTACAACTATCAAATTGGAATCCAGCAAAACAAATTTCGTCGAAACATTCCATCGAATACCCGAGTTATGGAATTTGTCATGCAAGGTACGTAGATTGGGACTGCAGAGTGAATTTACTCGAATTTCTTTGAAAATTCAAACGGATTCTTTGATTTTTAATTGATTTCAATTTTTTTTATCAGTCCTTCTGTTTCTCTTCCTCTCTTCTCCAAGTTCGAATCTAATCAATAAAAACCATGGAGATCTGATCAAAGTTTGAGAGAGAAAACTAAAGGGAAAAGAGATGGAAAAATTAAGAAAACCCAAAGAAAATCACATAAGATTCATGGAAAATATGAACTTACCTCTTGGAGAAGATGGAGATCCAAGACAAAAACCAAAGAGAAGCCAAAGAAAACCCCAAAATCCAATGTTTTTCAGCCTATGCCAAGGAGAGAGAAAACAATGGGGAGTGGAGAGAAAGAAACACTCCAAGGTTGTGTATTGCACTATGCAATACACGAATCCTTGTGTTATATTTGGGTATGGTCGGCCATGGGGGAAATCCTAATTGGATTTGGTCTCCTTTAATTTCTATTTTTTTTAACTCTTCTCTTAAAAACACTTCTTACTAAAAAGGATTTGTGCCTCCAATGAATTTACTAGATTCTCTCTCCAACGAACTTTGGACTTTTGGGTTTATAAATAAATAAATATATATATATATATATATATATATTGAAACTCTTTTCCAAATAAAATCATGTGGAATCATGGCCCACCAAAAGTCCAACTTGAATTTCCAAAATTAATTGGATTTTACAAAAACTAAATCTTTTTTCCAAAAATATTTATTTTTAATTTTCTCAAAATAAGTTTTCTAATCTATCATTGCAAATATAAAATAATTTGGGTCACACTAAATGCTAATTTTAAAAAGTTCCCAAATTTGGATCCAAAATTTAAAATTTGAATAGTATTATTCAAATAATTTTCATTGACATTTGTGGACCCCGTGATAACACCAATTTAAAATTTTTTAAATTTGGAATATTTCCAAAATTAAGAGCTTCCAATTTTAGAAAGTTTCCAAAAGTGAATCCAAAATTAAAAATTTGGATAACAAAATTCAAATAAATTTCTTAACCATTGTGGACCCCGATATCACACAAATTTTAAGATTTACTAAATTTGGAAAGTTTCCAAAAATAGACACCTGTTATTTTTTGAACCCCGTTTCAAAAATTTGTTTCCATCTCAAACCTAAATTTAGACGACGACAAACACATATTAGGGGTCTAGAGTTTAAAATTCTATTGTCTGGCACACAATCAAACAATTTAAAGCGATATCAAATAATTTTGCTAAAATACGCGATTACCTTATTAGAAATTACCCGGTTTAACTCTAACTCGACAATGACCCACTAGTTTGGGTCGGGTCATTACATCCACTCCTACAACCGGTTATGCAACAATTTGCAGCAGTATTCCCTGAAGAGTTACGAGTAGGTTTACCACCTATGAGAGACTTACAACATTGCATTGACCTTATTCTAGGATTGACCTTGCTAAGTAGAGCCGCTCATAGAATGAGTCCTATAGAAAGTGTAGAGTTGAATTGTCAGGTACATGATGTAACACCCCGATTTTTCAAAGATACCAATATTTACAAAAATGCCATTGGAATGGTGAATTAAAAAGATATGATCGTAGATGAGAAAATGGTGGAACCCATTGTTCAAATTAAGACCCAGTGTGCATATTATAAGGATCAAATTAGATTAGATGGGTAATGTACATCTAATTGGGTCAAGATGGTTATTTGTGTCAAAGGACCCAATTGGGACCCAATGGGTCATGATGGACTTATTTGACCATTGGGTGAGCCCAATTTTAATTGGGTTAGGCTGAATTGATTTGGAATTAAATAAAGGATAAATGGGTAGGCTTGATGCAAGTGTGTAAACCACATTCAAATGGCTAAACCACCCATAAATGGGTCAAGACGCCAAATTGGATCAATGAGCTAAATGGGGGCCCAATGGGTCGAGTTGACATGGTTTTTGGATCCTCTCCTTTGATTGTTTGTTTCAATCCCATTACCAATCCTTGAATGGATTTCTAGATCTATGCCCTAATAACAGTTTGGCCAGCCCTTTTAACCAAAAATGGAACCCATAGGTTTTGCCATACCATGGCCAAATCTATAGTTTCCCTTAGTTTTAATCCCTTATTGTTACACTCATACATACCTTCTTTCCCCGTCTCCTTCTTTTTCTTTTGCTCTGTCTTTCCTCCTAAATCCTTCTTCTTCCTTAGTTCTTTACTGATTCTCCCAGTATCGAAATGTAGATGAGAGAGAGAGAGAGAGAAGAAGAGGAGAGAAATCTCTTTGTTCCAAAAGAGATGAAATCGGCTAAGGGGTGGGGTGTGCCCCTTGGGTTGTGTCCCTTTGTATACCAGCCTAAGTCCTTTCACTCTCCCTCATTTAAGTTTTGTCTAACCAAGGTGTGTCTTGGCTTAACCAAGGAGACCCTTGGCTTAGGCCAAGACAACTCCTTGAGTTCCAACGTGTGCATGGGTTTCATGTCCATTGAGATGGAGACTCTCCATCTTCCCACTTCAACTCACCTTGAGATGGAAGTCTCATCAACTTCTCATCTTAACTCAATTGGACTCACCCATGGTTGACCAAGTCAACCATGACATGGCCGACCATGCACCACATGGTATTGCTATATCACTGATATGCCACCTCACTTGTTGAGGTGGATTTAGTGCATTGGATCTTAATTGGGTAGATGACACAATTACCTTGACCTTACCCAATTACCTTAAAATTACGTTCACTACGACCCATTGGGTCCCAATTGGGTAGTTGACCCATTTAATCCTTTACCTATCTATTTTAAAATCTGCTCATTTATGACCCATTTAATTAGACTTACCCAATTTTATTTAAAATCAAGCTTACCCATGATCCATTGCGTCTTAATTGGGTAATTGACCCAACTCCTTACCCATCTAAGGTCCATTTCAACTATTTTAAATCTCAAAATTCCATTAAATCACAATTTAAATGAACTAGTCCAATATATATATATATATATATATAAGTGATGAAAATCCAGGGTGTTACAATATTACCCTCTTTTGAAATTTTCGTCCCAAAAATCGAGCGAAGTAAATTTCAAACAATTTACACAAATAGCTCAGGATGAGCTGCTCTCTTTTCTGACTCAAGATCCCAAGTGCTTTCCTCATTACCATGTCGATCCCATACCGCTTTGACGAATTGAATTGCTCGGTTCCGTAACAGCCTTTGTTCCATCTCAATCACTTTGATAGACCTTTCGACGTAAGACACGTCGCTTTGTCCTTCTATGTCTTGTACGTTCAGCACATGCGAGGGGTCAGGATTGTACTTCCTCAACATAGGAATATGGAACACATCGTGTAGTGATGACAACTGTGAAGGGAGTATCAGACGATAAGCCACTTCCCCCACCCTCTCATGGATTGGAAAGGGTCCAACAAATCTTGGTGATAGCTTCCCTTTCTTTCCAAATCTCATGTGCCCATTCCGTGGCGAGACCTTCAAGAACACTAAGTCTCGCACTTCAAACTCAAGGAATCTTCTTCTCTTGTCAACGTAGCTCTTTTGAAGACTCTGCGCTGTAAGCAGATGTTGTCGTATCACCTTAATCTGTTCTGTGGTTTCTATAACCAGATCTAGTCCAATAAGTGCAGGCTCTCCGGCCTATGTCCAACACACTAGTGATCTACAGGGTCTACCATACAATGCCTCAAATGGAGCCATCTTGAGGCTTGCTTTGTAACTGTTGTTGTATCAGAACTCAACCAGTGGTAGATGATTTTCCCAACTACCCTTGAAATCTAACATGCAGCCTCTCAACATATCCTCCAACATTTGTATTGTTCTTTCCGACTGACCGTCGGTCTGTGGATGAAATGTTGTGTTGATTATCAAGTTTGTCCCCATAGCCGACTGCATACTCTGCCATACTCTGCCGGTGAATCGACCATCTCTGTCAGATACAATAGTACTAGAGATTCCATGTAGCCTGATAATATCCTTGATATACCACCGTCCCAAGGTCTCAAACGAGTCGGTCATCTTGATTGGAAGAAAATGTACAGACTTGGTCAGACGGTCCACCACAACCCATATTGCATCGTTACTTTTTGAAGACCTTGGCAATCCTGTCACAAAGTCCATGGAAATATGTTCCCATTTCCATTCAGGTACAGGTAGAGGTTTAATTAATCCTGGTGGCTTCTGATGTTTTGTCTTAACTTGCTGACAAGTAAGGCAGTGAGAAACAAAGTCCGCCACGTCGCTTTTGAGTCCATGCCACCAATAATGTCTTTTCAGATCATGGTACATTTTGGTGCTACCTGGATGAATAGAGAGTTTGGATTGATGAGCTTCGACCAACAACTCTCTTCTGCAACTTTGAGGCACATATGTCTTGCCTTGGAATGAGAGACCTTGTCCAGGTCGTAATTCCCATTCAGGTATGACCTCACTAGTAGACATCTTGGCCCATATTTCTTCCACTTTCGGATCAGTCCGATGTTCTTGCTCAATCTTGGAAACCATGATAGACCGTGCCATCAAATTATACGTACTCCCACGGTCTTTGATGTATAAATTAAACTCTCGGATGGTTGTCAGTATTTCCCATTTCTTCATAATCAAACTGGCCACCGTAGCATGTGACATGCGACTGAGGGCATCTGTTACTTTGTTCACCTTGCCAGGATGATATCGTAGCGCAAATTCATAATCTTGCATGTACTCCATCCATCTGCGCTGTCTCAAGTTGAGTTCCTTCTGTCAAACAGATAATTCAAGCTCTTGTGGTCAGAAAACACTTCAAATTTATCACCATATAAATAGTGTCTCCAGCTTTTGAGAGCGAAGATCACTGTAGCTAATTCCAGATCATGAGTGGTGATAGTTGCGTTCATCAATTTTCAGTTGCCTAGAACCGTATGCCACTATATGATGACTTTGAGTGAGAGAGCACCCAAGTCATTCTATTGAAGCATCAAAATATACTTCATATCCCTTGCTTCTTTCCAGCAAGATCAGAATAGGAGCAGTCGTAAGCTTCTATTTCAGGTCTTCGAACCTTCAATTGCACACATCAGACCATTCAAATTTGACTCCTTTCTGTGTTAGTCGGGTGAGTGGAGCCGCAATCTTGGAGAAATCCATAATAAACTTCTGATAGTAGCCAACCAGTCCCAGAAAGCTACAGATTTCAGTCACATTCTTTCGAGCTTTCCAGTCTCTAACCGCTGCCACTTTAGCCATGTAACACCCCGGATTTTCAATTTATTATTTTGTATGAAAATAATCCATTTAATTTGTGAACATTAGTTATGGATATTAAATTGGGTAAAGAGTTGGGTCATTGGCCCAATTAGGACCCAACGGTTTTGGAAATGTTTTCAATAAAAATTAAATGGAGTTGAATTTAATTTGGTATTGCAATATTATATAAATAAGGAAGGAGATAATATTGCATGGCCGTGTATAGAGAGATTCATATCCATGATAGGCGCATGGGATCTTTTAAAAAGGGTATGCATATTGTCTTAAATTAAATAAAGAAGTGTCTAAATTAAAAGATTGCTTAGGCTAGGATTAGTGATATGCGCATAGCACATTCTAAATATGGGAAGCCAAGTTCGGCAAGTCCCAATTAAATAGACAAGGGGCGCACGGCCTAAGGGGGTTGGCTATCTTAAGCACCGTCTAAACATGGGATGAAGGGAAGATTATAAAAAGAGAGAAGGACAAGGGCACACGGTTTACACACACATTGCTGAATTCTCTTTCTCCATCTCTATTCTTATTCACGACAAGAGCAAGGAGAAGAAGAAGGCAGCCAACAAGAGGTGTTCTTGGTTTGGAAAAATTAAGAAGAAGGGAGAAAGATTGGAAGAGCAAGAAATCAAACGGAAACGGTTAGTATTTTTATTTGATAAATTTGTTTTGAAATAAAAGAACCATAGGGTTCAGCCATGATGTTTGGCCGAACCCCATGAAAGAAGATTGGGAGATGGTTTGATGATTTTAATGGAAAGAAAGAACCATAGGGTTCGGCCATAGTGCATGCCGAACGCCATGGAAAGTTATGGTTTATTTTATTAGGTTATTAATATTGAAAACGATGGAGGAACATTGATTGATTAATGGAAGTTTGAATGATGGAAATAATTATGGGTTTATGTTCATAAATTTCAGATCATGGAAACCTTGGATGGTTAGGTATTTTGGATTTAAAAGAGGGAATATGGAACGATGGGGTTCGGCCATAGTGCATGGCCGAACCCCATGGAAGGTGTAATGGCCCGAAATTTTTAAATCAATATATTTAGGGATATTATTTATTTTAATGGTGGAAATTGGAAATTTGATGGAATAAATGGTGAATGGATCAAAATATGGACAAAGGCTCAAGTATGGCCCAATGGACCATGGATTGGATTTGAAATCATTTAAATGGTCAATGATGGTCAATTGGACCAAGGATGGTCAAATTGGGCCCACTACCCATTTGGGACCCAATGGGTCAAGATAATGTAAGCTCTAAGGTAAATGGGTAAGGGTGAATGTAATTGGGCCATGGGCCCAATGGTGATCCAATTAGTTTGAATGGATTTAATTAAAATTAAATCACCTAAGTTAGTGATGAATGGACCAAGGTGACATGGCCGATTGGGACCCACCTCCACCTCACCAAGTGAGGTGGCGTGTGAACCAAGGATTGGTGGGACCGGCCACCATGGTTGACTTGATCAACCATGGGTGGAATAATGGAATTAGGTTAAGTGGGAATTAATTAACCTAAGGTAATTATCTAATTAATTAAATAATTAAACTATTCAAAAAGTGGGTCAAATGGTCAAATGGAAGACCCAAACAATCTTATCTCCAAAGCTCAAAAACGTTGGGCTTGGTGGTGGTTTATTCCAACCACCACCATAAAGCAAAAAAAATATCCCATGTGGTTAGTGGGAAAATTAATGGTTGAGTATAACTTAAGCAACCAAAAGGAGTGGGTTTTCATCTCATTCTTTCCATTTCACTCCCATTTCACTCTCTTCCTCTCTTGCTCTCCACCACCGTCCCACACCAAGAAGAAAAGAAGAAGAAAAAACTAAGGAGAAAAGAAGAAGAAGACTTAGAGAAGAGAAGTGCAAGCAAAAGCCACCACTTCAAGACCAAGATCTAGGGCATTATTTCTCACCATTCTCTCTCACTCTCTCAAACACACTCCATCTTAGCCGACCCAAGCTTTGATGTTTTTCACTTGATCAAGCTCATCTTGGTTGACCAATCAAAGAGAAGAAGAGAAAGAGCTAAGGAAATCAAGAGGAGAAAGAAAAGCTGGAGGAGTCGTCGGATTGTAAGTAATTCTTAAACAAGAATTTTACATTTTAAGGGTTAAGAGGTAATTATGGAACCCATTTCTTGGATTGGTTGGTGGCCAAATTGTTATGGGCCTTGGATCTCAAATCCATCCAATGAAAGGAGGAAGAATGGGCAAACCCTAAATGGGTAAATTAAGTTAAGCAAAATAAAGGAGGTACTAAGGACATTATGTAATAAAATTTATTTAAGCATGAAATGTGTGTGATTTTTGGAAGGAATCATGGTGAGTAATTAAGTAAGCTTAAATGGGGTTTTTAAGATCAAAACCATGGAAGGGGGATTTATGATTTTAAGGTGTTAATGAATAAATGTTAGTGAAGTTAAAGAGTTTTAATGAGGAAAATTATGGAGGGTATTAATGATTTTTTTTTAATGGCCTCAAGAGTGGTGGAAAAGAATGACCCATGAACCATGGGTTCGGCCATGGTGTATGGCCGAACCCTATGGTGATATAGTAGGAATTTAATGGGGTTCTCAATGAATGGAAACCATGGAATATGATTTATGATTTTTAAGATTCTAATGATTAATTGTTAGTGATTTTAAAGGAGTGGAAATAATGTTTTAAAATGTAAAACTATGGAGAAATTTTGGTGAACCTAGGTGTTTTGGAATCATGGAAAAATATTGGGGAGTGATGGTAGGTGGTTAAGGATTTAATAGGGGTTTTAAAAGAATGGAAGCCATGGAGGGTGGTTAATGATTTTAGGGTTTTAAATGAATGAAATGTGTGTGATTTTATGGAGGGAATGCTTTTGAACCCTATGGTGATGTATGTGTAATGATGATGGGTGTAAAATTATGGAAATTGATGGAGAGTGATTGGTGAACTTAGAGGTAATTGGACCATAGTGATGATGAGGGAATGTTGGCAACCTTAATGGATTTTAAATGTAGTTAGTGATGATGAAAATTAATGATTTAAATGCATGATGTAAACCCCTTCATGGAGGGACTTATTTTGAGTCTAAATGTGGTAAATAGGCCTAAGAAAATTGGGGAAAAGACATCATGGGTTCAGCCATGGTGTATGGCCAAACCCATGACCCCTTTTGTAAGTCATTTTATGAGTTAAATTTGGGATTATGTATGTGATTAGATGAATGGAAAATTAGGTAAGTTAAGGACTGATTTGTTAATGAACATATCATGGTTGATGGAACGTTAATGGATCCAAGATTATGGATCAATTATGGGCTAAAAACGGGGTTGTGTATGTGGTTAAGTGAATAAGGATTATGTTAATTAAATGGCTAATTTTAATGATCATATGACATGGTTGATGGGTCATTAACGGATCTAAGATAGGGATCATTAATGGATCTAAGTTTGTGATCAGTTATGGACTTAATTATGCATGGATGAATGAGTGATTAGTCATGGAAAAGAGGTAGTGGCAAAACCGTAAATATTGGCCAAAATGAAGAACCATGGGTTCGGCCATGGTACATGGCCGAACCCCATGGGGGATGATCATAGACTTAAAAGCTTTTAAGATAACCTTATGTGTGATTAATAAAGCCTAGGGTGACTGAGTTTTAGACTCATGGGATTAAAAGATTTAATGGATTAAATGGGACCCACAAACCTGTTAGTGAGATTCGGCCATCGTGTATGGCCGAACCCCGCTAAGGTATGATTAATGGACTCAAATGGTTAAAAATATGGGCTGATAATTGATAATGTATAATAAGGTACCGGACATCGCAAGCGGTGCACGATCGACGACCGGGTTTATGGACGGAGAAACGGAAAGGAACGTTAGTCGGTATTCGGTAGGATTCCTACCTTTTTGTAAGCCATGGATTATGTGTGATGTATAGGTTTTTCCTTGATTTATTTTGGTAAGCATATGATTGTCTTAAGATGGGTTTTAAGGCTATGATGTGTATATTGATGCTTTTCTTGATTTATTTTTGGTAATCAAGTCATATGTTTTATTGATGGGATTTTAATGCCATGGTTTGTGATATCATATAGTATATTAACACTTGTATCTCATGCATGACATGGGAGGGATATGGCATGGGAAAGATGAAATGAAACCGGAGTCCATGCTCAGTCGAGGCGACCTAGAAGCAAACATGGGGATAACTCAATGTGCTATAACCGGAGTCCATGCTCCGTCGGGGCGACCGAGAAGCAAACATGGGGATATTTTGATGTGCTTTCTCCATCAGGAAGGTTACTACGGGTTTTATGATATGTTGATCAGATTATGCAGATAAAAATGTTACTATGTGTTTATTATACCTTGATGATGGTCTTTCCATCAAGGGGGATACTTGTGTTGACTTAGACCTTGATGAGGCTTTGCCATCAAGGGGGATACTTGTGTTGACTTAGACCTTGATGAGGCTTTGCCATCAAGGGGGATACTTGTGTTGACTTAGACCCTGATGAGGCTTTGCCATCAAGGGAGATACTTGTGTTGACTTATATCTTGATGAGGTTTTTCCATCAAGGGGGGATATGGCATCATGATGGTATGGATGATGGGTGGGACACATGACATAAAACACCCATGGCATGGTATTCATTTTATGGTTTTCATTATATTATACCTATGTGCTTGTTATCACTAATCCATGTGTTAGCCCTACTCGGAGTCCTAATGGGCGCGTTGTCTAACGTCCTACTTCTACCCTAGCTGATGACGCAGGAGATGGCGGAAATGAAGGACGAGACGGGAGTCAAGCTTAGGAGCTTGGGGAAGCAAGCTACTTGGTCTATTAAGATTTATTTTGGATATGTAATTTGTGTAATGTAGCTCGTTGGACTGTAATAATGTAGATTTCTTACTATGCTTTGGTCTTTACTTTGGACATTATCATTTTGAGACATAATTATGAATTTAGGGGTATTTTAGTAATTTAAATGATGTATCTTCCCTACTATCTAAAGCTGGTAGGATAGTCTCTATTATAATGTTCCGCATTAAGTTATATTCCGCGAGCTTACGTCTACGTGTGAACCGTTCTTGTGGACTTCGTTCCACGAGCACGTCGGGTTGGCCAGTTAAGGGCCGGGCTTTAGAAGCTCGGACTTAACTCGCTTCGTGATGTCTCGCGCCCTTTGTCACTCTTTGCTTCAAAAAAAAAAAAAATAGACTCTGATTTCGGTGAAAAGGGGCGGGCGTTACAGAAGGTGTTTGGTTAATTGTTAAATAAGTGTTTGATGTTAATGTTATGTGATTTTGAAGGGATTAAATGGAAGATCAATGATTGGTAATTTTTAAAGAGAGGATCTTTAACCATAGGGTTCGGCCATGGTGTATGGCCAAACCCCATGTAGTTGTGTAGGTATTATTGTTGAAATTTAATGGACTGAAATAATGGTCAAGATCATGAACCATAGGGTTCGGCCATGGTGTATGGCCGAACCCCATGGAGATGGTTACTAGTTTGGAAGGTTGGATGATTATCTTGGAAACATTCTAAGTATGGAAGGATTTATGTTTTAATTTGGAAACCTTCTAAAAATAGAAGGAGGAGTTTAAAATGGGAAGGTTTCTATTTATGGAAGGAGGTTGCTAAATTAGAAAGCTTTTATTTATGGAGATGGTATATTAAATTTAGAAAGTTGCTAAATTTTGAAACCTTTTAATTATGGAAGGTGGAGATAAATTTGGAAAGCTTCCAATTATGGAAGGATGGGGTTTATTTATGGAAACCTTCTAATTGTGGAAGGATGGATGATAAATTTGGAAACATGCTAATTATGGATTTTTAATGAAAATGAAAACTTAGGCATCATGGGTTCGGCCATGTGTATGGCCGAAGCCCATAAACCAATTTTATGGTTTGTGGATCATAGTATGGATTAAGTGTTTGTAATTGAATGAAATGTTAACTATGGATGAGAATAATGGCAAAGTTGTAATTATAGCCTAAAGTGAAAGATCATGGGTTCGGCCATGATGTATGGCCGAACCCCATGAGGTCTCTCTTATGGATTTGAGTGGTTATGGAATTTGTATGGACCTAATATGATTAAATGAAAGGAAGGATTAAAGTCTTATTTGCGAATCATGAATCTATGATTATGGATCGGTTTAGACTTAGACATCATAGGGTTCGGCCATGGTGCTTGGTCGAAACCCATGAATCAGTTATGGGTCTATTGTGTTTATGTGTTAAGGAGTGGAAGGTTTGAAATGATTAAACCAAGGGCAAAGTTGTGAATACATGCTAAGATGGAAGGTTGGCCATGAATGGCAATCTTGTAAATATGGGGTTTTGTTTATGGACTTAGAACATTGAAAATCAAGTGGGACTTGGTTTTGATTGATTGTTATATTTTAAGGTAACGGGACCTCACAAGGTGTTTACGATCGTGAGCGGTTACCAGACGAAAGACACAAGGACACGTAACGGTCTTTGGTATGATTCCACCTCTTTGAAACCATGGGTTTATGTACATATGTTTTATTTTATGTTTGATGAAATTATGTTTCAAAGGATATGCTTTAATATTGAATTTCAAATGCTATGTTTAATTGTATAAATAGCATGTGTTGATTATGTTTCAAAAGGTGATTTTAAATGCTATGTTTATGTTATAAAATAGCATGTGTTCATTGGCATCTCATGCATGGCATGGGGTGAAGGTTTTGGTAACCGGAGGGTCCACACTCCGTCGGGGCGTCTGAAAAACCTATGTGAGGTACCTTAATGTGCTTTTCCATCAGGAAGAATCCGGAAGGTCCACACTCCGTCGGGGCGTCTGAAAGACCTATGTGGTGGGTACTTTTATGTATATGTGATGGGTGGGACTCAGTGCATTTGTCATCATTGCATGGCATGGTTTTATATGGTTTTTGACATTACGATATTATTTTATGTTTTGTACTAACCATGTGTTAGCCGTAACTGTAATACCTACTGGGCGCGTTGTTCTAACGCCCTACTTCTACCCTAGTTGATGATACAGGAAATCAGGGGAACGATGAACACAAGACGGGACAGGCATAGGAGCTTGGATGATTTAGTTTATTATTTTTAATAAAAGTTGCTCATGGACTTGTATTTGAGTATCTAGATTTCGGAATGTAATAACTTAGATGGATGGATTATTAATTTTGATAATTATGGTATTTGAATGATGATTAAGGACTTGACGTACTTTGCTATCTGAATAGAATAGAACTTGGTCCTATTATGATTCCGCAATTTTGATGTTAATATTCCGCAGGTTGATATTGTTATGTGTGAACCATTTTCGTGGACTTGGTCCATGCACACATAGGGTTAGCCAGTTAAGGGTCGAACTTTGGAAGTTCGGACTTAGCTCGTGTCGTGATGTCCCGCGCTCTATCACTCTTCATTTATAAAAAAAAAAAAAAATTCTGAATTACGGGAAGAAGCGAGTGAAAAAGGGCCGGGCGTTACAAGCCGGGTCCATGGTTATTCCTTCTGCTGATGTGACATGTCCTAAGAAGTTGACATCAGATAGCCAGAACTCACATTTGTTTGCTTTGGCATATAACTAATTCTTCTTCAGATTGTCCAAGACTATCCTTAGATGCTCAGCATACTCCTCTCGACTAGTGAAATAAATCAGGATATCGTCAATAAAAATAATCACGAACTTATCCAGATAAGGACGAAAGATTCTGTTCATCAAGTCCATGAACACGGTCGGTGCATTTGTGAGTCCGAACGGCATGACAACATATTCATACTGTCTATACCGAGTTCTGAAAGTCATCTTCTCTATGTCTTCATTCATGACACGGATTGATGGTAGCCTGACATCAGATCAATTTTGGAGAGAAATAGCTGGAACCTCTGAGTTGATCGAATAAGTCATCAATTCTGAGTAGAGGGTACTTGTTCCTGACTGTTAACTGATTCAACTTCCTGTAATCCACACAGATCCGAAGAGTACCATCCTTCTTCTTTACAAATAATACCGTATTCCGCAGGATCAAGTGTTGTTCCGGATGCACCCTAGTCTGAGCAACTCATCAATTTGTTTCTTCAGCTCAGACATTTCTGCTGGGGCCATCCGGTAATACGATAATGATACAAGAGTAGTGCGAGGATAAAGTTTGATCTCGAAGTCAATCTCCCTTTTTGGAGGCAAACTAGGGAGTTCTGTAGGGAATCCTCTATGCAATCTTTCACTACCGTAGGTAGTTCAGCCATCGGCGCCTTGTCTAGTCTGATGTTATTCAGTACTAGATGGTTCATTTCTTCATACAATCTTCTAGTCATAGGAATGCTCTGTCTGTCGGCATGTACTACATATCGTTTTCCCTCGGGTGACCAAATTATCACTCTGCGGAGATGACAGTCAATGTCGGCCTGGAAGTTAGCGAACCAATCCATACCAAATATGATGTCATATTCTATCGTCTCGAGTACTAGATAGTTGAATTTAAATCTGAACCCAGCAAGTTCAGTGTCTACGGAAGTGCAGATCAGGCCCAATGATGTTTCTCCAGTAAGTGCAGTGGACAATTGTTGTACTAGAGTACCAGTAGCAGATTTGAAGGTAGCACATATAAAGGAGTGGGATGCTCCTGAATCATATAATGCAAAGGCATATGAACTACCAACTACTGCCATACCTTGAATCACTGAATGATCCACTATCTCTGGGGGAGGAACCAAAGTATATAGCCGTCCAGATCCTGTCGGAATAGGTGCATGTCCTGTCTGGTTATGTGCTCTGGATGCTTGAGACTGAGCTGGTCGAGCTGGAGGACGGAAGGAACCCCTGGAGTGAGGAGGTCTATTGTTCTGTGGACACTCCCTCTTGAAATGGCCCTGCTGGCCACAGTGGAAACATGTGCTAACACCTCGAGAAACCTGAGAGACTGGTCCTGATGTGGAGGGCCGATTGGGACGAAAACCTCCAGTAGATCCAGTAGAAGGTGAGCGTCTCCCAAAGTTGGGTCTGAATCTTTTGTTCAGGCGGAAAGTACTTCCCCCACTCTAACCTCATCGATTATCCACAAACCTGACTATCTCTACCAACTCTTGTTCGGCTATGCTAGCTCGACTGACCACTTCTGTCAAAGTAACTGATTTGAAGATATTGACTTTGGCTCTTAGGTTAGGTCGCAGGTCTCGTTCAAACTTCTGAGCCATTTTGTATTCTGTGTCCACCATGCATAAAGCATAACATGATAGATGGAGGAATTTTTGATAATAATCCGCAACCGTCATAGTGCCCTGGACCAGAGATATGAACGCTTGTGTCTGGCGTTCATTCTCTTCCTCTGGAAAATAGTGATCCAGAAACATCCCGGCGAATTGGTCCCAAGTCATCTCTTTTTTATCTTCCTCTGGAATTTGTGCTTGCTGACGTTTTATAACTCTCCACCATTTGCCAGCATCGTCTACCAATTGTGAAGTAGCCAGCAGTATCCTATCCTCATCACCAGTGATCTTGAGCAGCTTCAAGATCTTCGTAATGTTCTCGATCCAGTTCTCCGCTCCTGCGGGTCCCTCTTTCCCTTTGAAATAAGGGGGACGCTGCTGTTGGAAATCTCTGACCATGTTTCGGTCCTGCGATTCATTGGAGATTGCGCCTCCATTGCCGTTCTGGTGTTGTTGTAGAACGGAAGTGACCACTCCTTGTACCTGGCTCTGTAGTTCAAGAGGTACTTCAGGAATGTTTGCACTGCCTTGTCCCTCTCCGTTCTGTTCCTCTTCCTGTTACGGGTTCTGTCGGGTATTTCTTCTTCTTGGAGGCATTTTCCTAAGTCATCGAAACATTGATTGACTTAGTTTTCTCATAAAATCTTATGTTTTCATACTTGGGGAAAGTTGCCTAATCATCATCTTGTATTTTCTTGTTTTGGGGAATTTTCCTATGTATCATATAGTGTTTCTCATCATGATGTTTCTTGTTTAGGGAGGTACGTCCTATTTGCTATGTTTGATAAATCCACAATTCATAGTGATTGTCCTTCCTTTGTTGTTATTTTCCTCATCAATTGTTGTTCTCAGATTGAATGCTTACAGTCTGATTCTCAACATAGTAAATTAATCCGGCCACCATGCAGCAGACTCCGAAGAGTCGGTCAGTTGGGATTCTTATCTTGTCAGTGAGGCATGATACCGTATTAATCTTACTTTGCAAGTTTAAACACTTCCGGTTTCGCTCTTATACCAACTACAACGCCCCGCCCTTATTCACTCACCAAAAATCAGAGTATATTTTTTTTTTAAAGAATGAGAGAGAGCGGGAACGTCACAACGTGAGCTAAGTCCTAGTTTCCAAAACTCGACCATTAACTGGCCAGCTTTACGTGTGCGTGGACTAAGTCCACTTAAACATTTCACATGCTTTACAAATAATTGTGGAAATAACATATGAATATGATACCATTCATCTACATGACATCAATAAGCAAGGAAGCCAATCACCATATAATTAACTGAAACTTAATTAATATCAAACCATAGCAAAATAATTCTAAGTTATTACAATCCCAAAAATGTCAGTTCTCTCAATACATCATTCCAAAATCAAGCTAAGTAATATAAACAAAAATCTGCCCAAGCTCCTACGCTTGGCTCCCATCATGTCCCATATCTTTGTCATTTCCTGTTCCATCATCTATAGTGTAGAAGTAGGGCGTCAGTCAATGCGCCCAGTAGGAATTCCAAGTAGGGTTATGTACACATAGGATCAATATAAAATCAATATAGAAACATCATATCATGTTTGTAAAACATCCCATAGATAATAAAATAAACAATGCATGATATACATATCAACTCATGGTTACTATGCAACATGCCATGGGTGTCAATGCCAAATGATCAATCACCCAAATTCATATCCAATCACCTCATGCAAATAATTTCCTTGATAAAACATCTTATCAAGTGTTGCCTGGCAAATTACGTCCGCAGTGTTTTGTGACAGCACCATCAGGTCACTGTTATACCTCCCCACATATGTTAATCGGAATTACCGATGGAGTGTGGACTCCTCCCACTGTACAGGGTTTCGGGACTATATACCCAGGAGCCCTCTGGCCCAGACCACGCCGTACCCATTCCTAGCAATCCCGGACAAGGCCAACATATCAATAGTTCAAATAGCTTCATACAAGCTAGTCTCAAGCCCAAAATCATGTCCGGACAGCTCATAACTTGGCTTGTCCCACGTATTCCCTCTCATGCCATGCATGAGAATATGCATGCAAAAGGGCCATTTTATATCAAATTACATACTCTCATTGAAAATCAGTTCATAAACATATACCATTTGTTATACTCAAAATAAACATTATAGTTGGAATAAAAACAGTATCATATGATATCCATAGTGTCTCAATAAGGTAGGAATCCTACCAACGTCCAGTATACTATCCTTGTTGTCTTGTGAAGATAATGATAACAATCACGTCGAAACAAATCGTAACCCCTTTGCGAATCTCTTTACCTTATCACACACACACACACATATATCTATATCTATATCTATATATATATATATATATATATATATTAATTGATTATCCTTTTAATTTTCCATCCTTCCTTACATCCTTCCAGATAGACTGAAACATCTGGAACATTATTTAAAATTAAAATTTTCAAATTAGTCAACTGAATCATGCCCAATTATTGTTCTCTGCCTTAGTCGCAGACTTTCAGTCGACTGAATACAATATTCACTCGGCTGAAACACGACTCGGCATTGTATAACCTTGACCCGTAATATTTCAATCGGCTGAAACATAAGTTCAGTCAGCTGACTCTGTAACACCCCGGATTTTCAAGTTATTAATATATATGAAAATTACCCATTTAATTTGTGAATTATTAGATATGGACTTTAGATGGATAAAGTGTTGGGTCATTGCCCAATTAAGACAAACGGATTATGGAAATGGTTTCAATAAAATTAAATGGGGTTGAATTAAAAGGTTATGCAATATGTCTAAAAAATTAAATAAGGGACATAAATTAATTGTCATGAGCATAAAGAGACTAGGAATGAGATATTGTGCATCACAAAATATTAGATTTGCATATCCAAGAAGATGTCTAAAAATTAAATAAACATTGTCTTGGCCGTGTATGAAAGATTTGCACATCTATGAGATATGTGCATGTGTTAGAATATCTCAAAAAGGAGTCCCTTTCCTTGTTGAGAGCTACACTTAGGCAATTGTTAAATTAAGAGGGGCACATGGCACCTTCTAATTTAAGACACAAAAGGGCGCATGGCACCTTCTAATTTAAGACACAAAGGGGCGCATGGCACCTTCTAATCAAGACACAAAGGGGCGCATGGCACCTTCTAATCAAGACATGAAGGGGCGCATGGCACCTTCTAAGTTAGGACCAAGTGGAATTTTATAAAGGAGAGACACAAAGGGCGCTCGGCTTACAGACATATGGCCGAACTCACTCTCTCTCTCTCAAGTCTCATTCACGGCATACACAAAGGAAGAGAATGCAGCCAGCAAGTGTGCAAGGAAGAGAAGATTGGAAGAGCAAGAACAAACGAAAGAAAACCGGAGGAGTCGCGGAACCGGTTAGTATTTTTGATAAATTTGTTTGAAATAAGGAACCATAGGGTTCGGCCATAGTTGTATGGCCAAATCCCATGGAAGGACTTTGGTGATTTTAATGGAAGTTTGGAGAATGAAAATCATAGAGTTAGGTTTATGAGTTTAAATGGAAAGACATTGGTTTTGTTTAATGATTTTTTTAAAGAAAGGATTTTGAACCATAGGGTTCGGCCATGGTGTATGGCCGAACCCCATGGAAGATGGTTATTAAATTAGAAAGTTTCTAATTATGGAATTTTGGATTAAAAAATGGAAAGAACCTTGATTTAGAATTGGTATAATTGGAATTTACACATCATGGGTTTGGCCATGGTGTATGGCCGAACCCCATGAATCAATTCCATGGATCGTTTATGGAGGGTTTTGTTTATGGTTCTATGGTTATGGATCATTGGTGGATCCATGTATGAAATGTCTAAAATTAAGGAGATGAAAGATCATGGGTTCGGCCATGATGTATGGCCAAACCCCATGAGATTGGTTTGTGGATCAAAACATGGACTTAGGCATTTGTTAATGAATGAAAGGATTAGTTATGGAATGTTAGCCATGAATGGCAATATGGTAATTTAAATGGAAATAAGGGACCATGGGTTCGGCCACGGTGTATAGCCGAATCCCATGGGAATTATTTGGTGGACTTAGGGTCTATGTATGGTAGATTAAAATGAATGAAAGGTTAACTAAGGATTAGACCAATGGCAAAGTTGTAATAAAGGGTGAAAGTGATGGATCATGGGTTCGGCCATGGTGTATGGCCGAATCCCATGAGGAATGTTTTGGTTATGGTTTTGAACAATGGCAATGATGTAAATAAGTGTGAAAATGATAGACCATGGGTTCGGCCATGGTGTGTGGCTGAACCCCATGGGGATTGTGTTTATGGACTTGAACAATATTGTAAATAAAGGGAGACATGGTTTTAATTTATTGCTACATTATAAGGTAACGAGACCTCACAAGGTGTGTACAATCGTGAGTGGTTACCGGACGAAAGCGCAAGGGCACGTAGTGGTATTTGGTAGGATTCCACCTCTTTGAAACCATGGGTTTATGTACAATGTTTCTTATCTTGTTTGATGAATTATGTTGTAAAAGATATGTTTCAAATGTGAGTTATAATGCTATGTTTAGAATATAAAATAGCATGTGTTTCATTAGCATCTCATGCATGGCGTGGGGTGAAGGATATGTAACCGGAGGGGCCACACTTCATCGAGGCGTCTGAAAAACCTATGTGGGATACCTTGATGTGCTTTTCCATCAAGAAGAAACTGGAGGGCTACACTCCGTCGGAGAGCCCGAAAGACCTATGTGGGGGTACTTATATGTACATGTGATGAGTGGGACTCATTGTATTTGACATCATGACATGGCATGGTTTATATGGTTTTTGACATTATGATATTATTATGCATGTTTTGTACCAACCATGTGTCAGCCCTAATTGGAATACTTGCTGGGTGCGTTGTTCTAACGCCCTAGTTCTACCCTAGTGGATGATACAGGAAACGAGGGTACGATGAAAGCGAAAAGGGCCAAGCGTAGGAGCTTGGATGCTTTTAGTTTTTATGTTGCTTAAGATACTCATGGACTTGTAATTTGAGTAACTAGACTTCGGGCATGTAATAATTTAGATGATTTGCTATGGTTGGATGTTTATTTGGATAATTATGTTATGTTAGTGATGATTAAGGACTTGATGTACTTTGCTATCTGGAATGGAATAGAACTAGGTTCTATTATAATTCTGCAGTTATGATTTTAATCCGCATGTGTGAACCATTTTTCATGGACTTAGTTCATGCACACATAGGGTTGGCCAGTTAAGGGTCGGACTTTAGAAGTTCGGACTTAGCTCGTATCATGACATCTCGCTCTTGCTCACTCTGGTATTTCAAAAAAAAAAAAAATTAGATTATGATTTACGGAAAGCTTAGTAAGTGAACAAGGGCGGGGCGTTACAGTTTATATCTGAGCGAACCAGAAAGATTGAATCTTTCGGAGTAAATTAATCCTGCCCTCATACACTAATTTACTTCGTTAGACTCAATGGATGATAGCAAAGGAAGTACAGTCAAAATAATTGGATTTATCCAACATAGCAAAATAGGATATATTTCCCCAAAAACAAAGAAAAATCAAGAGTGCTTATTTGGAAATTTCCCCAAAAGTAGAAACATACAAACTTTATGATGAAAACTAAGTCATGATATTTGTCAATGGCTTAGGGAAGAATGCCTCCAAAGATGAATACCCGACAAAACCAGAAAAAGGAAGGAAAAAGTGGTAGAAACCTCTCAACACGAAAGGGAGGTAGAAAAATCTCAACATGAAGAGGAGGAACGACAATCTCAACATGAAGAAGAACAACCGTCCCACCAAGAGGAGGAGGAACAAAGCAGTGTGAATATACCAGTGGTGCCTCCTGAACTATAAATCTTGGTTAAAGCGGTGGTCACTTCGGTGCTGCAACAACACTTGAAGGGGAATGAAACCACCAACGAGCCCATTGACAGGAGCATGGTCAGGGATTTCCAGCAATAGCGCCCTCCTTACTTCAAAGGGAAAGAAGGGGCTGTCGGAGTGGAAAATTGGCTGAAGAAGATCACTCAAATCCTGACCCTTCTCAATATTTCTAGTCATGCTGACAAGATTTTACTGGCCACGTCATAGCTGATCGATGATGCCGGTAAATGGTGGGAGGTGATAGAGAAGCAGCGAGCACTTCTTCCGGAAGGAGAGAGGACTGCAATGACTTGGGATTAGTTCTCAGCTACCTTTTTGGACCATTATTTCCCTAAGGAGGAGAAGGAGCGCCAGACTCAAGCTTTTCTATCTTTGGTACAAGGTACCATGACGGTGGCAGAGTACCACCAGGAGTTTCGCAGTTTGTCTATATATGCATTTTATATGGTGGATGCAGAGTATCGAAGGGCACGCAAATTTGAGCGGGGCCTTTGGCCAAGCATTAGGGCTAAGGTAACCATATTCAAGGCAGCTACTTTAGTAGAGGTGGTTAGCAGGGCCACTATAGCAGAACAATAGATGGCTGAGTTGGTACATTTTGACAACAGCCGAGCTCAGAGTGGGAGGGGTACATTTCAGCCCAACAAGAGGTTCCGACCGAACTTTAGCAGACCCTCACCATCCACTAGGTCAACAGAGGGCTTTCGTCTCAATCATCTCTCCCCATCTGCATCAGTCACTCAGGCTCCCAAAGGGGTGAACAACTGCTTCCATTGTGATCAGCCGGGCCATTTTAAGAGGGAATGCCCACAACTCAACAAACCCTCTCATTCCAGAGGTTCATGTCTCCCACTAGCTAGGCCAGCTAATTCAGGAGGAGGCAGAACATTTAACCAGGCGGGACGAGCGCCTACAGGATCAGGACGGTTATTTACTTTAGCACCTCCAGCAGCAGAGGATCACTCTGTGATTCAAGGTATGGCAGTAGTCAGTAGTTCCTACGCCTTGGCGTTATTTGATTCGGGAGCATCCCACTCTTTCATATCTGCTGCATTCATATCTGCAACTGGAACTTTAGTACAAAAACTGTCCACATCACTCGCCATTGTATCCCCCGTCGGAGACACATCATTGGGGCTTATATGCACAGCAGTAAATACTGAGCTCGCTGGACTCAGATTTGAGTTCAACTATTTAGTACTCGATATGACAGAGTACGATATTATCTTCGACATGGACTGGTTGGCTAGCTTTCAGGCCAACATTGATTGCTATCGTCGCAAAGTGACATTTTGGTCACCCGAGGGAAAACAACATGTGGTGCGTACTGACAAACAAAACAGACTGCATGAAGGGTTGAATCATCTGGTATTGAACAATATCAGAATCAACAAGGAACCGGTGGCTGAACTTCCAGCAATAGTAAAGGACTATGAAGACGTATTTCCAAAAAAACTCTCTAGCTTGCCTCCCATGAGGGAGATTAATTTTGAAATCAAGTTGTACCTTGGCACTGCACCAGTGTCATTACCACACTACAGGATGGCACCAGTGGAGATGTCCGAGATAAAGAAGCAGATTGATGAACTACTCAGACTAGGTTGCATCCGGAATAGTACATCGGCTTGGGGAGCTCCGGTTTTATTTGTGAAGAAGAAGGATGGTTCACTCCGTATGTGTGTGGATTACCAAAAACTGAACCAACTGACGGTCAGAAACAAGTACCCTCTACCCAGGATCGATGATCTATTTGATCAACTTAGAGGTTCCAGTCATTTCTCTAAGATTGATTTGATGTCCGGATACCACCAAATCCGGGTTAGGGAGGAAGATATAGAGAAGACAACCTTCAGAACGCGGTATGGACTATATGAGTTTGTAGTCATGCCGTTTCAGGAGAAGGACTTGGGTACGTCCTCAGTCAAACTCATCGTGTGGTGGCTTATGGTTCAAGACAATTGAAAATACATGAACTCCTTTATCCTACGTACGACCTTGAACTAGCCGCAGTGGTCTTCGCTCTCAAAAGCTGGAGACATTATTTATATGGCGAGAAATTTGAAGTGTTTTCAGATCATAAGAGCTTGAAGTATTTGTTTGATCAGAAAGAGCTCAACCTGAGGCAGCGCAGATGGATGGAATATCTGCAGGATTATGAGTTCGCACTTTGTTATCACCCTGGCACGACGAACAAGGTGGCGGATGCCCTCAGCCACATATCACATGCATCAGTGGCATGTTTGATCAGGACAAAATGGGAGATGTTGAATACCATACGAGAGTTCAATTTGTATATCAATAACCATAGGAGTATGTACAATTTGGTCATACGGTCCAACATGGTTACCAAGACTGAATAGGAAAAGCGGATAGACCCGGAAGTGGAGGAGATATGGGCCAGGATGTCTGCTGGTGACGTCATACCGGAATGGGAATTACGACCAGGACAGGGTCTTGTATTCCGAGGAAGGATATATGTACCTAAGAGCTGCAGGAAAGAGCTGCTGACTGAGGCACATCAAACCAAACTCTCTATTCATCCGGGCAGCACCAAGATGTATCACGACCTGAAGAGACATTACTAGTAGCATGGACTCAAGAAGGATGTGGCAGAATTTGTGGCCTCATTGCTTAACTTGTCAGCAGGTTAAGACAGAACATCAGAAGCCATCAAGGTTACTCAAACCTTTACCAGTGCCGGAATGGAAATGGCAGCACATCTCCATGGATTCTGTGACAGGGTTACCAAGGTCTTCAAAGGGCAACGATGCGATATGGGTCGTGGTAGACCGACTGACCAAATCCAGACATTTCATTCCCATTAAGATGGCAGACTCATCTGAGACTTTGGGTCGGCGGTATATCAGGGATATCATCAGATTGCATGGTATGCCTTGGACTATTGTGTCCGACAGAGATGGTCGATTCACTGGCAGAGTATGGCAGAGCATGCAGTCAGCCATGGGAACAGACTTATTGACTAGTACAACATTCCATCCACAGACTGATGGGCAGTCTGAGAGGACAATATAGACATTGGAGGATATGCTGAGAGCATGCATGCTAGATTTCAAGGGTGGATGGGAGGATCACTTGCTATTGGTAGAATTCTCATACAACAACAGTTACCAGGCAAGCCTCCAGATGGCTCCATTTGAGGCATTATATGGTAGACCATGTAGATCACCTATATGCTGGACAAAGGCCGGTGAGCCTGCACTGATTGGACCTGAGTTGGTTACAGATACTACAGTACAGATACAGTTGATATGGCAGCATCTATTGACTACGCAAAGTAGTCAGAAGAGCTATGCTGACAAGAGGAGGAGGTTCCTTGAATTTTAAGTGGGAGACATGGTGCTCTTGAAAGTCTCGCCACGAAAGGGACACATGAGATTTGGAAAGAAGGGGAAATTGTCGCCAAGATATGTGAGACCGTTTTCAATCATAAGAAGGATGGGGGACGTGGCTTATCAATTGGCACTTCCATCACAGTTGGCATCTTTGCACGATGTGTTCCATATATCGATGTTGAGGAAGTACAATCCTGATCCCTCTCATGTGCTGAACATACAAGACATAGAGGTCCAATCGACGTGACATACGTCGAAATGCCTGTCCGAGTGGTGGACACAGAACAAAGGGTATTACGGAACCGAGCGATCCAGTTTGTCAAGGTGGTATGGGATCGACATGGCATTGAGGAAGCCACATGGGAACTCGAGTCAGAAATAAGCAGATTGATGAACTGCTCAGGCTGGGCTTTATTCGAAACAGCACATCCGCATGGGGAGCCCCGGTATTGTTTGTTAAGAAGAAGGACGGTACCCTTCGGATGTGTGTGGATTATAGAAAATTGAACCAGTTGACTGTCAGGAATAAATATCCCTACCCAGGATTGATGATCTGTTTGATCAGCTTAGGGGTTCCTCTCACTTTTCCAAGATTGATCTGATGTCCGGATACCATCAAATCCGGGTTAGAGAGGAAGACATCGAGAAGACAGCCTTCAGGACACGGTATGGATTATATGAGTATGTAGTCATGCCGTTTGGGCTTACTAATGCACCGGCGGTGTTCATGGACCTGATGAATAGGATATTCCGTCCTTACTTGGATCAGTTTGTAATTGTATTTATTGATGACATCCTGATCTATTCCAAGAGTCAGGAGGAACATGCTGAACACCTGCGGATAGTTCTGAACACCCTGAAGAGGAACCAGTTGTATGCCAAAGCCAGTAAGTGTGAATTTTGGCTATCAGAGGTCAATTTCTTGGGGCACGTTATATCGGAGGAAGGCATAGTTGTAGACCCGGCTAAGGTAGCGGCAGTGAGGGAGTGGAAAGCACCGACGAATGTGACCGAGATCCGCAGTTTTCTGGGATTGGCTGGTTACTACAGGAAATTTATTATGGATTTCTCCAAGATTGCAGCCCCACTTACCCGACTCACTCAGAAAGGAGTCAAATTTGAATGGTCAGATCTGTGCAACCGGAGATTTGAGGAGCTAAAGGAGAAGCTTACAACCGCTCCTATTTTGATCTTGCCGGAAAGAGGCAGAAACTATGAGGTGTACTGTGATGCCTCAGGAGAGGGACTGGGGTGTACGCTCAGTCAAGGTAATAGGGCGGTGGCGTACGGGTCAAGACAGTTGAAAATTCATGAGCGCAATTATCCCACACATGATCTGGAACTGGCAGCAGTGGTCTTCGCTCTTAAAAGCTGGAGACACTACCTTTATGGTGAGAAGTTTGAGGTATTCTCAGACCATAAGAGCCTAAAGTACCTATTTGATCAGAAGGAACTCAACATGAGACAACGTAGATGGATGGAATACTTGGCAGATTATGAGTTCGTACTCCGGTATCATCCTGGCAAGGCGAACAAAGTGGCGGATGCTCTCAGCCGCATATCACCTGCGACAGTAGCCAGTATGATCAGAACAGAATGGGAGGTGTTGAATACCATCAGAGAGTTTAAACTCTATCTGAATAATCATGGAACCATATATAATCTGATCATACGATCCCACATGGTCTCCGAGATTGAACGGGAACAACGAACAGATCCAGAGGTGGAGGAGATATGGGCTAAAATGTCTACCGGTGAAGTTGTACCGGAATGGGAATTACGACCGGGACAGGGTCTTATGTTCCGAGGTAGGACATATGTGCCTAAGAATTGCAGAAGAGAGTTGCTGATTGGAGCACACCAAACAAAACTCTCTATTCACCCGGGCAGCACCAAGATGTACCATGATCTTAAGAGGCACTATTGGTGGCATGGACTTAAGAAAGACGTGGCAGAGTTTGTTGCTTGTTGCTTAACCTGTCAGCAGGTTAAGGCAGAACATCGGAAGCCACCGGGTTTACTCGCACCCTTACCGGTGCCAGAATGGAAATGGGAACACATATCCATGGACTTTGTAACAGGGTTGCCAAGGTCATCCAAGGGCAACGATGCAATATGGGTCATAGTGGATCGGTTGACCAAGTCTGCACATTTCCTTCCCATCAAGATGACGGATTCATCAGAGACTTTGGGTCGACGGTACATCCGGGAGATCATCAGGTTACATGGCATTCCCCGGTCTATTGTGTCCGACAGGGATGGCCGATTCACCGGCAGAGTATGGCAGGGCTTACAGTCGGCTATGGGGACCGACGTATTAACTAGCACATCATTTCATCCACAGACTGATGGACAGTCGGAGAGGACAATACAGACATTGGAGGATATGCTGAGAGCATGCATGCTAGACTTTAAGGGTGGATGGGAGGATCATTTACCACTGGTGGAGTTTTCCTACAATAACAGCTATCAGTCAAGCCTACAGATGGCTCCGTTTGAGGCCTTATATGGTAGGCCATGTAGATCACCAGTGTGTTGGACAGAAGCCGGTGAGCCTGCGCTGATTGGACCGGAGTTGGTTGCAGAAACTACAGCGCAGATTAAATTGATACGGCAACATCTACTCACTGCACAAAGCCGACAGAAGAGTTACGCCGACAAAAGGAGAAGGTTCCTCGAATTTGAGGTGGGGGACTTGGTGTTTTTGAAAGTCTCACCACGGAAGGGACACATGAGATTTGGAAAGAAGGGGAAACTGTCACCTAGATTTGTGGGACCGTTTCCAATCTTGAAGAGGGTGGGGGGGGGGGGGTAGTGTAACACCCTGGAATTTCAAAGTTATCAGTTTATATGAAAATATTTATATTTACGGAATTGCCATTGTGATAAAAATTGATTTGAATTTAAATGGGTCAATGGCTCAATCAAGACCCAAAGGATGATAGTTGGTTTACAAAACAAATAAATGGGTAAGATAAATTTAAACGGGTCAAGAGTCATATTTGGGTCAAATTTGGATAAATGGGTCAAAATGGCTAGATGGGACCCAATGGGTCGTGTGTGTAACACCCCGCCCTTTTCACTCTAATTTTCAGAGTTTATTTTTTTTTTTTTAAATAATGATAATCAATAAGTGATCGGGGCGGAATGTCACGACGCGAGTTAAGTTCGGATCTAAATCCGACCCTTAACTGGCCAAGCCCATGTGCGTATGAACTAAGTCCATAAAACTGATCCACACATGGTACATATATATCTAGCGGAATTAACTTAGTCTAGATCTAACTGAGGTTATAATAGAACCTATGATTAATCCAATTTTCCATTTTTAGATAGCAAAGTACCTTATTTATTCTCCAAAATTATTATATAACCTTAGTCTACTATTCATTCCAAACCATTCAAATAAATCCAACCATAGCATCTACTTAACTACTTATTACATGCCAACATCTAATTTAACAAATTACATTGTTCCAAATAAATCAACTAACAAGTCCATAAATAATCCATTCATAGTTCATCGCAATCATTCAAATCGCCCAAGTTTTCGTACTTGGTCCTCTTCTCCAATCACGTTCTTTCCTTTCCCTGCATCATCCACTAAAGATATAGATAGGGCGTTAGATCAACGCGCCCAGTAGTGTTTCCGAATAGGGCTACCACATGGTTAGTCAAAAACATGCAAATAGGATAATAGTTATACATGTGTGACAAATTCTATAAAAATATGCTATGTATGAAATGAATATGTAATGAGTCCCACCCATCACCATTCAACATAGCCATCACTTGACGGGATTCTCATCGTCAAGGTAACCCACAGTGGTCTTTCGGACGCCCCGACGGAGTGTGGCCTCCGGATTCCTCCTGATGGGACACTCATCATCAGGGTACCCCACAATGGTCTTTCGGACGCCCCGACGGAGTGTGGCCTCCGGTTACTTCCCCATCATCCCATGCTATGCATGAGATGTCTATGCAAACATGCCATTTGTAAATATAACATTTGATACAAATAACTTAAACAAATAACATAAAACAGCGAATAAGTTGTGTGGTTACAACAAGGTAGGAAACCTACAGTAGTTTACTTTGTTCGATCCTTCCTTTGGACCGTCTTCCGATCACGTCTCGCTCACCGTTCTAAAAATCCGAATACCCTATATACATGGCAGCAACTTAATCATTTATCCACCTAATTTCCAGCAAAGCTTTATGTTCCAAGAATCACCTAGTGGGGTTCGGCCAAAGCCATAGCCGAATCTCATCCATTAACACATTGGTCATTCATTTATTTAATTAAAACCTATCTAATTACCCAAACTTCTAAACGAACCTTAGTAGGGTTCGGCCATACATTATGGCTGAACCTTACCACTTTGGTTTTAGCCCATTTATCCCATCATATGATCATTTTATTTTTGATCATTTCAGCCATAATTACAATTGTGCCATTGAGACCAACCTTTGCTTTATATTAACTAACTTTCATCACCATACATAAAACCATCTTTAGTGGGGTGCAGCCATACACATGGCTGAACCTCATCACCTAATTTGATCCTTCTTTAACCCTCCATATCCTCATATAAAATCAACAATTATGTCCCACAATCATCATTAGTGGGGTTCGGCCATACACATGGCCGAACCTCACCAATGTGATTTTATACTCCATTTCCATCATTCATATTGGCCAATTACTTACCCATACTAACTCCATAAACAACATATATTATTCTTAAATCAAAGCATATAAATAATACCTAATGTTCATCATAAACTTAACCCAATTATTCCACAAAACAGTCCATGGATTTTCATGGTTTCCATGGTTTCCATGGGGTTCTCAACATGAAAACCCACACCGTTTTACATGGAGTTCGGCCCTCTATCATGGCTGAACCCAATGATTACATTTACTGTTTTTAAACCTTAATTAACCAGGTAATAACTGTATATCTAAATCAGGTTTTTAACCTTCAAAACAATCCTCCAAAATTTGCCCAATTTCCTAGGGTTCGGCCATGTATATTGGCCGAACACCATGAGATTAATTTTGAACATTTAGTCCTTCATCTTAGGTCTGAAACCAGCACCCAAATCCATGTTTTTAAACCATTGTAAAACAGGTACTTACATCTTAAAATAATAACCCAAAACAGTCCATCAACTTCATGATTTATTTGTTCCAAACACATCAAAACAAACCATTATTTGCATGGGGTTCGGCCCTCCATGGTGGCCGAACCCTATGACCTTTGGTTTTGAACTTATTAATCATTCATCTTGTCCAAAACAAATTTCCTTATTTATGTTTTAACCTTTTTAAAACACATACTTAAAATTATCTAAAAACAGTCCCAAATTTGTATGGTTTTAATTTCCAAAAACCATCTAAATAAATCCAACATTTCCATGGGGTTTGGCCATCCAATGGGCCGAACCCTATGGTCCATCTTTTGATCTCATTTATGTACTTCTAAACAACATTTAACCCTTGTTAGATTCAGCCATCCAATAGCCGGATCATATTTCTTAATTAAACAACATAGTTTATCGAACACCTACCGTTTCCGCGACTCCTCCACTTGATCTTTACTCCCGATTGTTCCTTCCCCTTTTGCTGATCTTGTCTTGATGAAAATGAATCAAACCAAGGACTGATTAACAACCAGCTACTGCTCTTGGTTTAGAAAGATAGAGAACGTCCAAGAGAGATAGAGAGATAGAGAGATAGAGAGAGTGAAAATCCTTTGCTTGACCAAAAAACAGCCCAAGGTTAATTCAGCCCTTGTAACTCATCTCTCCATAATTAGAATCCTTTAAGTTCCTTGGGGTTTCATCTATGAAATGAAACACCAAGAGTTCCCAATGGTTTTGCTGTGTGCATTCCTCACACTATCCATTTTGCATTAATTTTGCATGTGGGAGTTTCACATGTAAATGAAACTCCCATGTGCTTCATCCTCCCTCCATTGGTTGTCTCTTTGAATACTTAAGCATGGAATAAACCCTCATGCCCTTTCCAACGTGTAGTCTAACCTTTTTGAATTTGAAAAGTCAAGGACCCCTTTTGTAACTCCATGAAACGGCAACTCCAATTGTCTCCATCTTTGGAGTTTCATGCATAGGCCATAATTTCCATGCAACCAAATAAAACTCCCATGTGCTGCACCGTCCTCCATTGTTTGCCTCTATGTTTTGGCCTAAGTAACAGCCACCATTCCTATGTGTAACTCCACAAACAGCAGCTCCATTCAGCCCTCATCAACGTCCCATGTGGGAGTTCTATCATGGGAATAAAACTCCCCTCCTCCAAGTGTGAACACACTTTGTAACCCCCATTGGTTTAGTATCTAGTTTGAATTTGGAATGCCATAGAATGCCATAATCTATTGTGTGTAACTCCTCCAATAAACTACCCATTTTATTCTCCAACCTTGGAGTTACATGCATGAACCATTACTCCATGCATTGGCTGTCTTTTGGAGACCCAAGCAAGGCATAAACCCTATACCATCTTCAATGTGCACAATGATTTGAAAACTCAACTCTCACCCATGTAACTCCATGTAACGTCATTTCCATTCTTAACTTGGGTGGGAGTTACATGCATATAAGTTTCCCATGCAGCCAACGTTTTTAGTGTTTGAATTTGAATCAGCCTACAATCCTTCTATCTCTACATCTTACTCATTTAAAAATACATATTCATTCAACTCATTTATTCAACTCACCCAACCTAACTCATTCATTTAATTTAACTAATAAATTCAACTCAACTAAACCCATCATTCATTTCAACTCAAACCAAACTCAAGAAATTAATAAACTTAAATTAACTAAGCTTGAACTCAATCCATGGTTAATCATGCCATTCACACGACCCATTGGGTCCCATCTAGCCATTTTGACCCATTTATCAAAATTTGACCCAAATATGATTCTTGACCCGTTTAAACTTATCTTACCCATTTATTTGTTTTGTAAACCAACTATCATCCTTTGGGTCTTCATTGAGCCATTGACCCATTTAAATTCAAATCAATTTTTATCACAATGGCAATTCCGTAAATATGAATATTTTCATATAAATTGATAACTTTGAAATTCCAGAGTGTTACAATACAATAATCTTTTTATAATTTTCGTCCCGAAAATCGAACGAAGTAGGATTTCAAAGTAAATCATACAAACAATTCAGGGTGAGATGTTCTCATCTCCGATTCTAATTCCCAAGTGGCTTCCTCAACACCATGTCGATCCCAGACCACCTTGACGAACTGAATCGCTCGGTTACGCAACACCCTTTGCTCACTCTCCAATATTCTGACCGGCTTCTCAACATAAGTGACATCGCTTTGCACATCTATATCTTGCACATCCAAAACATGAGACGGATCAGGGTTGTACTTCCTCAGCATCGACACATGGAACACATCATGTAGAGACGCCAATTGCGAAGGAAGTGCCAACTGATAGGCTACATCTCCCATCCTTCTGATAATTGAAAACGGTCCCACATATCTTGGCGACAATTTTCCTTTCTTCCCAAATCTCATGTGCCCTTTTCGTGGCGAGACCTTCAAGAATACCATGTCTCCCACTTCAAATTCGAGAAACCTCCTCCTTTTATCCGCATAACTCTTTTGCCGACTCTGTGCGGTCAACAAATGTTGACGTATCAACTGGATTTGTGCAGTAGTTTCTGCAACCAACTCAGGTCCTATCAGTGCAGGTTCGCCGACCTCGGTCCAGCACACTGGTGACCTGCATGGTCTACCATACAAAGCTTCGAATGGTGCCATCTGGAGGCTTGCCTGGTAGCTATTGTTATAAGAAAATTCCACCAATGGCAAATGATCCTCCCATCCACATTTGAAGTCTAGCATGCACGCCCTCAACATGTCCTCCAACGTTTGTATTGTTCTTTCCGATTGTCCATCGGTCTGTGGATGGAATGCTGTGCTAATAAGTAGATCGGTTCCCATGGCCGACTGCATGCTCTGCCATACCCTGCCGGTAAATCGGCCATCTCTATCAGACACTATAGTCTGTGGAATACCATGTAATCTGATGATATCTTTGATATATCTCCGACCCAATGTCTCTGATGAATCTGTCATCTTGATAGGAATAAAATGCGCGGACTTGGTCAATCGGTCTACCACAACCCATATAGCGTCATTGCCTTTCGAGGACCTCGGCAACCCCGTCACAAAGTCCATGGAAATGTGCTCCCATTTCCATTCCGGCACTGCTAAGGGTTTGAGTAACCCTGGTGGCTTCTGATGTTCCGTCTTAACCTGCTGACAAGTTAAACAATGAGCCACGTAGTCTGCAACATCCTTCTTGAGTCCATGCCACCAATAATGTCTTTTTAAGTCATGATACATTTTTGTGCTACCTGGATGAATGGACAGCTTGCTCTGATGTGCCTCTATCAATAATTCTTTTCTGCAGCTTCTTGGCACATATATTCTACCCCGGAACATAAGACCCTGTCCTGGTCGTAATTCCCAATCCGGTACAACCTCGCCATTAGACATCTTGGCCCATGTCTCTGCCATTTCCGGATCTGTTCGTTGCTCCTGTTCAATCTTCGTAACCATGTTGGATCGTATGATCAAATTGTTCATACTCCCATGGTTTGTGATGTATAGATTAAACTCACGAATGGAATTCAACATCTCCCACTCAGTCCTGATCAAACATGCCACTGATGCATGAGACATGCGGCTGAGAGCATCCGCCACTTTGTTGGCCTTTCCCGGATGATATCGGAGCGCAAATTCATAATCCGCCAGATATTCCATCCATCTGCGCTGCCTCAGGTTGAGCTCTTTCTGATCAAATAAATACTTCAAGCTCTTGTGATCTGAAAATACTTCAAACTTCTCCCCATATAGATAGTGTCTCCAGCTTTTGAGAGCGAAGACCACCGCAGCTAATTCCAGATCATGAGTGGGGTAGAGGCGTTCATGTATCTTTAGTTGTCTTGAACCATATGCCACCACCCGATCACGTTGCATGAGTGAACATCCCAGTCCCTCTCCTGATGCATCACATTGTACTTCATAACCTTTGCCTCTTTCCGGCAAAACTAGAATAGGAGCAGTTGTAAGTCTCTCTTTCAGCTCCTCAAATCTCTGATTGTACAGCTCTGACCATTCATATTTGACTCCTTTCTGCGTGAGTCGAGTCAATGGGGATGCAATTTTGGAGAAATCCATGATAAACTTCCTATAATATCCAGCCAAACCCAGAAAACTACGGATTTCAGTGACATTCTTTGGTGCTTTCCACTCACTTACTGCTGCCACCTTAGCCGGATCAACGGCTATACCATCTGCTGTTATTACATGCCCTAAGAATTTGACCTCAGGTAGCCAAAATTCACATTTGCTTGCTTTGGCATACAGCTGGTTCTGTCTCAAGGTGTTCAATACTATTCGAAGATGCTCAGCATGATCCTCCTGACTCTTGGAATAGATCAGGATATCGTCAATGAACACTATAACAAACCGATCCAAATATGGACGAAATATTCTGTTCATTAAGTCCATGAACACAGCCGGTGCGTTGGTAAGCCCAAATGGCATGACTACAAATTCAAATAGTCCATACCGTGTTCTGAAAGCTGTTTTCTCGATGTCTTCCTCCTTGACCCGGATTTGATGATAACCGGACATCAGATCAATCTTGGAAAAATGACTGGATCCCCTCAACTGATCGAATAAATCATCGATCCTGGGTAGAGGATACTTGTTCCGGACAGTTAGCTGATTTAACTTCCGGTAGTCCACACACATTCTAAGTGAACCATCCTTCTTTTTCACGAACAACACTGGAGCTCCCCATGACAATGTACTGTTCCGAATGCAACCCAGTCTGAGTAATTCATCAAGCTGCTTCTTCAACTCGGACATTTCTGCTGGTGCCATTCGATAATGGGGTAGAGACACTGGTGAGGTACCAGGATATAGCTTGATCTCAAAATTGAGCTCCCTCATTGGCGGTATACCAGGAAGTTCTTTTGGAAAGACATCAACAAATTCTTTCACAATTGCTGGAAGTTCAGTGACTGGTGCTTTGTTGATGACAATATTGTTCAACACCAAATGATGCAACCCTTCTTGCAATCTGCTTTGCTTGTCGGTACGAACTATATACTGTTTTCCCTCGGGTGACCAAAATGTCACTCTTCGGCGATAACAATCAATATTGGCTTCATAACTAGCCAACCAGTCCATGCCAAATATAATATCGTACTCAGTCATGTCGAGTACCAAATAATTGAACTCAAATCTGAGTCCAGCGAGTTCTGTATTTATGGCCGTGCATATGAGTCCCAAAGACGTGTCTCCGACAGGGGATACTACTGTGAGTGTGGTGGACAGCTTTTGTACTAGTGTTCCAGTAGCAGTTATAAAGGATGCAGATATAAAAGAGTGCGATGCTCCAGAATCAAACAATGCATAAGCATAAGAACTATTGACAACGGCCATACCTTGAATCACAGAATGATCCACATCCTCAGGAGGTTCCAGAGCAAATAGTCATCCAGATCCGGTAGGAGTAGGCGCCCGTCCCGCCTGATTATATGTCCTGCCTCCTCGGGAGTTAGCTGGCCTAGCTGGTGGACGGAAAGATCCTCGGGAATATGAGAGCCTATTAAGCTTTGGACAGTCTCTCTTGAAGTGACCCGGCTGATTACAGTGGAAACAGTTGTTCACCCCTTTGAATGACTGGGTGACTGATGCAGATGGGGAGAGCTGGTTGGGACGAAAGCTCCCCGCGGACCCAGTAGATGGTGAGGGTCTACTGAAGTTCGGACGGAACCTCTTGTTGGGCTGAAACCCACCCCTCCCACTTGGAGCTCGACGATTGTCAAATCATACTGTTGTATTCACCTCCTTTTCTGCTATTGTGGCCTTGCTAACCACCTCAGCCAATGTGGTGCACTTAAATATGGTCATTTTGGCCCTGATGTTCGGCTGTAGACCCCTATCAAACTTTCTTGCTTTACGAAGTTCTGTGTCCACCATATAGAATGCATAAATGGATAAACTGAGAAATTCACGGTGATACTCTGCCACCGTCATAGAGCCCTGTACCAAGGACAGAAAAAGTTCCGTCTGTCGCTCCTTCTCCTCCTCCGGGAAGTAATGTTCCAGAAAAGTTGCTGAAAACTCATTCCATGTCATAGCCGTCCTCTCCCTAACTGGTATGAGTTCCCTCTGTTTCTCCACCACCTCCCACCATTTACCGGCATCTTCTATCAATTGTGAAGTAGCCAGTAAAATCCTGTCAGCATGACTCGAGATCTTAAGTAATTTTAAGATCTGAGTGATCTTCTTCAGCCAATGTTCAGCTCCGACAGCCCCCTCTTTCCCTTTGAAGTAGGGAGGACGCTGTTGTTGAAATTCTCGTGCCATACTACGGTCACTGGCATCCCTGGAACTTTCACTCCCATTCATATGTTGCTGGAGTACTGAGGTTACCACTGCTTGAACTAAGCCCTGAAGTTCAGGTGGCACATGTGGTATATGTACACCACTGTTCCCTTCTCCCTCTTTCTGTGATGCATTCTCACTCCCCTTTTCTTCCCTCCATGAGTGCTGTGATTCTTCCGTATTGTGAGACTTTTCATGAACAGATCGCTCCCCATCAGGTTGGGTTACCTCTTTCTCATGTACAGATGGCTCCTTCTCATGCACAGATTTTTCGTGTTGTGATAACACCTTCTCATGTTGCGTGATTTGCAACACCTTTTCCTTCCCTTTCTGATTCTGAGGGATCTTTTTCTTTGGAGCCATTTCCCTAAGTCATAAAACATTATTGACTTAGTTTCCTCATATAGTTTGTATTTTTCACAATTTTGGGGAGATTTCCAAATAAGCAAACTTGATTTTTTTCTATTTGTTTTTGAGGGGAGAGTCTCTAAATTCCCTATGTTTGTTTTTCTCAATTGGGGAGTATTGGGGAATGTATACCCTATTTTGCTACGTTTGATAGATGAATTATAATAATGTACTTTTGCTATCTTTCACTGTTGTTCTCAGATTGATTTGTTCAGTCTGAGTCCACGAAGTAAATTAATCCGGCCCCCAGTCAGCGGACTCCGAAGAGTCGGTCAGTTGGGATTCTTATCCGTCAGTGAGACATGAAACCGTCTTAATCTTACTTCGGAAGATTCAACTTCCCGTTTCGCTCTGATACCAACTGTAACACCCCGCCCTTTTCACTCTAATTTTCAGAGTTTATTTTTTTTTTTTTTAAATAATGATAATCAATAAGTGATCGGGGCGGAATGTCACGACGCGAGTTAAGTTCGGATCTAAATCCGACCCTTAACTGGCCAAGCCCATGTGCGTATGAACTAAGTCCATAAAACTGATCCACACATGGTACATATATATCTAGCGGAATTAACTTAGTCTAGATCTAACTGAGGTTATAATAGAACCTATGATTAATCCAATTTTCCATTTTTAGATAGCAAAGTACCTTATTTATTCTCCAAAATTATTATATAACCTTAGTCTACTATTCATTCCAAACCATTCAAATAAATCCAACCATAGCATCTACTTAACTACTTATTACATGCCAACATCTAATTTAACAAATTACATTGTTCCAAATAAATCAACTAACAAGTCCATAAATAATCCATTCATAGTTCATCGCAATCATTCAAATCGCCCAAGTTTTCGTACTTGGTCCTCTTCTCCAATCACGTTCTTTCCTTTCCCTGCATCATCCACTAAAGATATAGATAGGGCGTTAGATCAACGCGCCCAGTAGTGTTTCCGAATAGGGCTACCACATGGTTAGTCAAAAACATGCAAATAGGATAATAGTTATACATGTGTGACAAATTCTATAAAAATATGCTATGTATGAAATGAATATGTAATGAGTCCCACCCATCACCATTCAACATAGCCATCACTTGACGGGATTCTCATCGTCAAGGTAACCCACAGTGGTCTTTCGGACGCCCCGACGGAGTGTGGCCTCCGGATTCCTCCTGATGGGACACTCATCATCAGGGTACCCCACAATGGTCTTTCGGACGCCCCGACGGAGTGTGGCCTCCGGTTACTTCCCCATCATCCCATGCTATGCATGAGATGTCTATGCAAACATGCCATTTGTAAATATAACATTTGATACAAATAACTTAAACAAATAACATAAAACAGCGAATAAGTTGTGTGGTTACAACAAGGTAGGAAACCTACAGTAGTTTACTTTGTTCGATCCTTCCTTTGGACCGTCTTCCGATCACGTCTCGCTCACCGTTCTAAAAATCCGAATACCCTATATACATGGCAGCAATTTAATCATTTATCCACCTAATTTCCAGCAAAGCTTTATGTTCCAAGAATCACTTACTGGGGTTCGGCCAAAGCCATAGCCGAATCTCATCCATTAACACATTGGTCATTCATTTATTTAATTAAAACCTATCTAATTACCCAAACTTCTAAATGAACCTTAGTAGGGTTCGGCCATACATTATGGCTGAACCTTACCACTTTGGTTTTAGCCCATTTATCCCATCATATGATCATTTTATTTTTGATCATTTCAGCCATAATTACAATTGTGCCATTGAGACCAACCTTTGCTTTATATTAACTAACTTTCATCACCATACATAAAACCATCTTTAGTGGGGTGCAGCCATACACATGGCTGAACCTCATCACCTAATTTGATCCTTCTTTAACCCTCCATATCCTCATATAAAATCAACAATTATGTCCCACAATCATCATTAGTGGGGTTCGGCCATACACATGGCCGAACCTCACCAATGTGATTTTATACTCCATTTCCATCATTCATATTGGCCAATTACTTACCCATACTAACTCCATAAACAACATATATTATTCTTAAATCAAAGCATATAAATAATACCTAATGTTCATCATAAACTTAACCCAATTATTCCACAAAACAGTCCATGGATTTTCATGGTTTCCATGGTTTCCATGGGGTTCTCAACATGAAAACCCACACCGTTTTACATGGGGTTCGGCCCTCTATCATGGCTGAACCCAATGATTACATTTACTGTTTTTAAACCTTAATTAACCAGGTAATAACTGTATATCTAAATCAGGTTTTTAACCTTCAAAACAATCCTCCAAAATTTGCCCAATTTCCTAGGGTTCGGCCATGTATATTGGCCGAACACCATGAGATTAATTTTGAACATTTAGTCCTTCATCTTAGGTCTGAAACCAGCACCCAAATCCATGTTTTTAAACCATTGTAAAACAGGTACTTACATCTTAAAATAATAACCCAAAACAGTCCATCAACTTCATGATTTATTTGTTCCAAACACATCAAAACAAACCATTATTTGCATGGGGTTCGGCCCTCCATGGTGGCCGAACCCTATGACCTTTGGTTTTGAACTTATTAATCATTCATCTTGTCCAAAACAAATTTCCTTATTTATGTTTTAACCTTTTTAAAACACATACTTAAAATTATCTAAAAACAGTCCCAAATTTGTATGGTTTTAATTTCCAAAAACCATCTAAATAAATCCAACATTTCCATGGGGTTTGGCCATCCAATGGGCCGTACCCTATGGTCCATCTTTTGATCTCATTTATGTACTTCTAAACAACATTTAACCCTTGTTAGATTCAGCCATCCAATAGCCGGATCATATTTCTTAATTAAACAACATAGTTTATCGAACACCTACCGTTTCCGCGACTCCTCCACTTGATCTTTACTCCCGATTGTTCCTTCCCCTTTTGCTGATCTTGTCTTGATGAAAATGAATCAAACCAAGGACTGATTAACAACCAGCTACTGCTCTTGGTTTAGAAAGATAGAGAACGTCCAAGAGAGATAGAGAGATAGAGAGATAGAGAGAGTGAAAATCCTTTGCTTGACCAAAAAACAGCCCAAGGTTAATTCAGCCCTTGTAACTCATCTCTCCATAATTAGAATCCTTTAAGTTCCTTGGGGTTTCATCTATGAAATGAAACACCAAGAGTTCCCAATGGTTTTGCTGTGTGCATTCCTCACACTATCCATTTTGCATTAATTTTGCATGTGGGAGTTTCACATGTAAATGAAACTCCCATGTGCTTCATCCTCCCTCTATTGGTTGTCTCTTTGAATACTTAAGCATGGAATAAACCCTCATGCCCTTTCCAACGTGTAGTCTAACCTTTTTGAATTTGAAAAGTCAAGGACCCCTTTTGTAACTCCATGAAACGGCAACTCCAATTGTCTCCATCTTTGGAGTTTCATGCATAGGCCATAATTTCCATGCAACCAAATAAAACTCCCATGTGCTGCACCGTCCTCCATTGTTTGCCTCTATGTTTTGGCCTAAGTAACAGCCACCATTCCTATGTGTAACTCCACAAACAGCAGCTCCATTCAGCCCTCATCAACGTCCCATGTGGGAGTTCTATCATGGGAATAAAACTCCCCTCCTCCAAGTGTGAACACACTTTGTAACCCCCATTGGTTTAGTATCTAGTTTGAATTTGGAATGCCATAGAATGCCATAATCTATTGTGTGTAACTCCTCCAATAAGCTACCCATTTTATTCTCCAACCTTGGAGTTACATGCATGAACCATTACTCCATGCATTGGCTGTCTTTTGGAGACCCAAGCAAGGCATAAACCCTATACCATCTTCAATGTGCACAATGATTTGAAAACTCAACTCTCACCCATGTAACTCCATGTAACGTCATTTCCATTCTTAACTTGGGTGGGAGTTACATGCATATAAGTTTCCCATGCAGCCAACGTTTTTAGTGTTTGAATTTGAATCAGCCTACAATCCTTCTATCTCTACATCTTACTCATTTAAAAATACATATTCATTCAACTAATTTATTCAACTCACCCAACCTAACTCATTCATTTAATTTAACTAATAAATTCAACTCAACTAAACCCATCATTCATTTCAACTCAAACCAAACTCAAGAAATTAATAAACTTAAATTAACTAAGCTTGAACTCAATCCATGGTTAATCATGCCATTCACACGACCCATTGGGTCCCATCTAGCCATTTTGACCCATTTATCAAAATTTGACCCAAATATGATTCTTGACCCGTTTAAACTTATCTTACCCATTTATTTGTTTTGTAAACCAACTATCATCCTTTGGGTCTTCATTGAGCCATTGACCCATTTAAATTCAAATCAATTTTTATCACAATGGCAATTCCGTAAATATGAATATTTTCATATAAATTGATAACTTTGAAATTCCAGAGTGTTACAGTGTGAATGGCATGATTAACCATGGATTGAGTTCAAGCTTAGTTAATTTAAGTTTATTAATTACTTGAGTTTGGTTTGAGTTGAAATGAATGGTTGGTTAAGTTGAGTTGAATTTATTAGTTAAGTTAAATTAAATGAATGGCTTAGGTTGGGTGAGTTGAATAAATGAGTTGGATGAATATGTATTTTTATTGTGAAGTGTGTGAATGAGAAGGGAAGTGTTTTAAATTACAAGTTTGAGCAAGGAAAAACGTTGGTGCATGGGGAAACATTACCATGCATGTAACCCCCATTTAGGTGATGAATAAAATGGGAGTTACATTTTGAATGGGAGTTACTTCTTGAAGTCACAAGGGTTACTAGGGACGTTGGCTGCATGCATGAGCAATTTCATGCATGTAACGGCTACCATGGAGATATGAGAATGATGGCTTTGAGAGTTACAAATGTATGAATGAAGGAGGATGAAGCACATGGGAGTTTCATTTGGTTGCATGGAAATTATGGCCTATGCATGAAACTCCAAAGATGGAGACAATTGGAGTTGCCGTTTCATGGAGTTACAAAAGGGGTCCTTGACTTTTCAAATTCAAAAAGGTTAGATTACACGTTGGAAAGGGCATGAGGGTTTATTCCATGCTTAAGTATTCAAAGAGACAACCAATGGAGGGAGGATGAAGCACATGGGAGTTTCATTTACATGTGAAACTCCCACATGCAAAATTAATGCAAAATGGATAGTGTGAGGAATGCACACAGCAAAACCGTTGGGAACCCTTGGTGTTTCATTTCATAGATGAAACCCCAAGGAACTTAAAGGATTCTAATTATGGAGAGATGAGTTACACAAGGGCTGAATTAACCTTGGGCTGTTTTTGGTCAAGCAAAGGATTTTCACTCTCTCTATCTCTCTATCTCTCTTGGACGTCCTCTATCTTTCTAAACCAAGAGCAGCAGCTGGTTGTTCATTTTAATTAGTTTTTGGGTAATCCTTTCATCAAGACAAAAATCAGCAAAAGGGTTTTGGCAACAAGGTTAGCAATTTCATTCAAGACCAAAGTTTTTTCTCTCTCACTCTCTTAAGTCCTTGTCACCTGGCTGAATTATCTCAAGGAGCTTGCATCAAGATCAGTCTCAGCCCAAAGAACAGTAAGAGAGAAGGAGAGGTCAAGGAGATAAAGGGTCAAAGAAGGAGTCAAAGGAACCGAAGGAGACGCGGTATTAGTAAGTGCATTTTGAACCCTTGTTTAATAGATTGGTTAAGAAAATGAGATTTGGCCATTGTATGGCCAGATCCATCAATGGTTTAGACCTAGAATTATGATGTTTAAAATGATAAAATATGGACCATAGGGTTCGGCCCCATTGGATGGCCGAACCCCATGGAAAAACTTGGTGGATTCTATGGTATTTGAAAGTCAAAATCCATATTTTGGAGTGAGGATTTTAGAAGATTTTTATATGGAATTAAGCTTGCTGTTTTGGAGTAGATATGACATGACTGAACCATATTTATCTTATGTTAATTTGTTGATTAATTTCATAGATAAATATGGGTGGATTTCCATTAAGAGAACCATAGGGTTCGGCCATGTGTATGGCCGAACCCCATGGACTGTTTTTAGATGATTTTAAGTATGTGTTTTAAAAAGGTTAAAACATAAATAAGGAAGTTTGTTTTGGACAAAAATGAATGATTAAGAAGTTCAAAACCAAAGGTCATAGGGTTCGGCCACCATGGAGGGCCGAACCCCATGCAAATAATGGTTTGTTTTGATGTGTTTGGAACAAATAAACCATGAAGTTGATGGACTGTTTTGGGTTATTATTTTAAGATGTAAGTACATGTTTTACAATGGTTTAAAAACATGGATTTGGGTGCTGGTTTCAGACCTAAGATGAAGGACTAAATGTTCAAAATTAATCTCATGGTGTTCGGCCAATATACATGGCCGAACCCTATGAAATTGGGCTAATTTTGGAGGATTGTTTTGAAGGTTAAAAACCTGATTTAGATATACAGTTATTACCTGGTTAATTAAGGTTTAAAAACAGTAAATGTAATCATTGGGTTCAGCCATGATAGAGGGCCGAACCCCATGTAAAACGGTGTGGGTTTTCATGTTGAGAACCCCATGGAAACCATGGAAACCATGAAAATCCATGGACTGTTTTGTGGAATAATTGGGTTAAGTTTATGATGAACATTAGGTATTATTTATATGCTTTAATTTAAGAATAATATATGTTGTTTATGGAGTTAGTATGGGTAGGTAATCGGCCAACATGAATGATGGAAATTGAGTATAAAATCACATTGGTGAGGTTCGGCCATGTGTATGGCCGAACCCCACTAATGATGATTGTAGGACATAATTGTTGGTTTATATGAGGATATGGAGGGTTAAAGAAGGATCAAATTAGGTGATGAGGTTCAGCCATGTGTATGGCTGAACCCCACTAAAGATGGTTTTTATGTATGGTGATGAAAGTTAGTTAATTTAAAGCAAAGGTTGGTCTCAATGGCACAATTGTAATTATGGCTGAAATGATCAAAAATAAAATGATCATATGATGGGATAAATGGGCTAAAACCAAAGTGGTAAGGTTCAGCCATAATGTATGGCCGAACCCTACTAAGGTTCGTTTAGAAGTTTGGGTAATTAGATAGGTTTTAATTAAATAAATGAATGACCAATGTTTTAATGGATGAGGTTCGGCTATGGCTTTGGCCGAACCCCACTAGGTGATTCTTGGAACATAAAGCTTTGCTGGAAATTAGGTGGATAAATGATTAAGTTGCTGCCATGTGCATAGGGTATTCGGATTTTTAGAACGGTGAGCGAGACATGATCGGAAGACGGTCCAAAGGAAGGATCGAACAAAGTAAACTACTGTAGGTTTCCTACCTTGTTGTAACCACTTAACTTATTTGCTGTTTTATGTTTATTTGAATAAGTTATTTGAATCAAATGTTATATTTACAAATGGCATGTTTGCATAGACATCTCATGCATAGCATGGGATAATGGGGAAGTAACCGGAGGCCACACTCCGTCGGGGCGTCCGAAAGACCATTGTGGGGTACCCTGATGATGAGAATCCCATCAGGAGGAATCCGGAGGCCACACTCCGTCGGGGCGTCCGAAAGACCACTGTGGGTTACCTTGACGATGAGAATCCCGTCAAGTGATGGCTATGTTGAATGGTGATGGGTGGGACTCATTACATGTTCATTTCATACATAGCATATGTTTTACAGAATTTTGTCACACATGTATAATTATTATCCTATTTGCATGTTTTTGACTAACCATGTGGTAGCCCTACTCGGAAACACTACTGGGCGCGTTGATCTAACGCCCTACCTATATCTTTAGTGGATGATGCAGGGAAAGGAAAGAACGTGGTTGGAGAAGAGGACCAAGTACGAAAACTTGGGCGATTTGAATGATTGCAATGGACTATGAATGGATTATTTATGGACTTGTTAGTTGATTTATTTGGAACAATGTAATTTGTTAAATTAGGTGTTGGCATGTAATAAGTAGTTAAGTAGATGCTATGGTTGGATTTATTTGAATGGTTTGGAATGAATAGTAGACTAAGGTTATATAATAATTTTGGAGAATAAATAAGGTACTTTGCTATCTAAAAATGGAAATTGGATTAATCATAGGTTTTATTATAACCTCAGTTAGATCTAGACTAAGTTAATTCCGCTAGATATATTTGTACCATGTGCGGATCAGTTTTATGGACTTAGTTCATACGCACATGGGCTTGGCCAGTTAAGGTTCGGATTTAGAGATACGAACTTAACTCGCGTCGTGACATTCCGCCCCGATCACTTATTGATTATTATTATTTAAAAAAAAAAAAAAAATAAACTCTGAAAATTTACAGTGAAAAGGGCGGGGTGTTACAGGTAGCTTATCAGTTGGCGCTCCCTCCGCAGTTATCATCATTACATGATGTATTCCATGTGTCTATGTTGAGGAAGTACAACCCTGATCCTTCACATGCATTGAATATTCAAGACATCGATGTGCAAAGCGATGTGACATATGTGGAAAAGCAGGTCAGAATAGTCGGGACCGAGCAAAGGGTGTTGCGGAACCGGGCCATTCAGTTCGTCAAGGTGGTATGGGAACGACATGGTAATGGAGAAACCACCTGGGAACTTGAGTCGGAGATGAGAGCCTCTCATCCGGAACTCTTTGTGTAAGATGTTTTGAACCTCTACTTCGCTCGAATTTTCGGGACGAAAATTTTAAAAGAGGATTGTATTGTAAGGTATCAGAATTTGGGAATTAATATAAATGTGAATATTAATTATTTTAATGATGGAAATTAGAAAATTGGTGGAGTAAATGGTAAATGGGCCAAAATTGGATAAAGGCCCAAGTGTGGCCCAATAGACTATGGTTTGGATTTAAATTTATTTAAATGGGTCAAGAATGGTCAAATTGGGTCAAATACCCATTTGGGACCCAATGGGTCAAGATGGTTAAGCTCTAAGGTAAATGGGCTAGTGGGAAATGTAATTGGGCCATGGGCCCAATGGTGATCCATTTAGAGTGGGCTTAATGAAATTTAATCACCCTAAGTAATTTGGAATTAAACAATGGTGGTGTGGCCAAGCGGGACCCACCTCCACCTCATCAAGTGAGGTAGCGAGTGGGCCAATGATTGGTGGGGCCGGCCACGATGGTTGACTTGGTCAACCATGGGTGGATTCATAGAAGGAAGTTAAGAAATGGAATTAAATTAGGTGGGAACTAATTAACCTAAGGTAATTAGTTAATTTATTAAATGATTAAAATAATCAAATGAGGGTCAAATGGTCAAAAAGTGGAAAACCAAATGCCATCTTATCTTAAGGCATCACAAAAAAAACGTTGGCAAGTGTTGTTGGGGTCAAAAAAGCATGGAAAATATCTATGTGGGGTTGGTGGGAGGAATTGATTACTCCACCCAATTGAGATAAACTTTATCTCTTTTAACCATCTTCTTCCATCGATGCTCTTTTCTCTCATTTCATTTTTTTCCCATTTTGCTCTCCACCACCGTCCCACACTCCAAGAAGAGAAGAAAAAAATTAAGAAAGGAAGAGGAGAAGAGAAGAAAGAAGAGAAGAGGTGCAAGCATGCTCCACCATTCTAAGGTCAAGACTTACCATCTTCTTCTCATCATCTCCTCCTTTCCCTCTCTCAAGTAAACCCTACCTTGGCCAATTCTAAGCTTGGAGGTTTCCACCATTGATCAAGCATCTTGACCTACCAAAGATTAAAAGGAAGGAGAAAGGAGGCTAAGGAAGCTGACGGGAGCGGCAGAAGTCGGAGGAGACGACGGATTGTGAGTATTTCTTAAACAAGAGTTTTGGATTTTTTTAGGGTTTAAGAAATGGAATTTATTTTTGTGAAATTAATGGTGGATAGGTGATTTTATACTATGGAATTTAGATACATTAAATGGAAGGGTGGAAGATGGAGAAAACCCTAAATGGGTGAATTAAGGTTAGGGTTAAAAAAAAAAAAATGGATTAAGGGTTATATAATTAATGTATGATTTTTTTAGGGTTTTAAGGAATGGAGAATATGCAAAGTAATTTGGGCATTTTAATGATTTATTAGGGTTTATGAAGAATGGAAAACCATGGAGGATGGTTTAGGGTTTTAAATTTCTTGATTAAATGTGATTAAGTTTGAAGGGGTTTTATAAGAAAAATCATGGGAAAGAGGGTTTATGATTTTTTTAAGGAGTTAATGATTGAATGTAGTGATTTGTAAATGGATTTCATGACCTATTTGTGGGTAAACTTATGATTAATTTTGGTGTTATGTATGTGGGAAATGAATGAGGATTAGAATATTTAAATGGCTAAATTCTAGTGTTGTTATATTATGGTTAAGGAGACACCAATGGACCCATTTTGTGTGAACCAATTAAGGACTAAGATGAAGGTGTATGTATATGGATTAGTAAATGAGGAATATGGCATGATTAAAGGGGACATTCATGGATTCCAAAAATGTAGTTTATGATGATAAAAAAATGATAAGTCAAATGTGTGATGGAACTAAGTGATGTATGTAGACTTGTTTGGCCTAAGGTTAATGTGTTTGTATATGATTAAATTAATGGAGTTTAGGTTCAATTAAGTGGCTGATTTAATGATCTTGAGATATGGGTGATGGGTCATTAATGGACCTGAATCCATGAATGAATTTTTAGACAAAGAAATGTATATAATTAAGTTAATGTTTAACTATAGGGGAGGTAGTGGCAAAACCGTAAATATTGATCAAAATGAAGCAACCCACTAAGATATGATGTATGGGCTTAGAAATGGTTAAAATATGGACTAATTATGTGTATGTAATAAGGTATTGGATATCGCGAGCGGTACGCGTGTCGGTAGCCGGATTATCGGACGAAGCCGAAAAAGGACGCGAGTCGGTATTCGGTAGGATTCCTACCTATTTGTAAGCCATGGATGTGTGATGGTATTTTTGTCATATTTTATTGATTTTGGTATTTATCTTATGATGGGTTTTTACAATTATGGATGCTACGTTTAAGATGGATTTTATTTAATGGCTATGAACTATGATTAAGGTTATGCATTATAAATTAAGGCTATGTATGATATCTTAAGGTTATGAGTTATAAATATTACATAGCATAATGCATTACATCTCATGCATGGCATGGGCGGAAAAAAATAAACAAACCGGAGTCCATGCTCCGTCGGGGCGACCGAGAACAGGCATGGGGACACCTTGACGAGGCTTTGCCGTCAAGGGGGATATTTTGCGGTTGGACATATCTTGACGAGGTTTTTCCGTCAAGAGGGATATGACAGTATATGGCAGGAATGATGGGTGGGATTCATAACATTGACACCCATGGCATATCATTTACTTATGTTTCAGTATATGGTGGTTTATAGTTTTCACTGTGTTATTATCTGTATGTGGTTATTACTAACCCATGTGCTAGCCCTACTCGGAATCCTACTGGGCGCGTTGTTCTAACGCCCTACTTCTACCCTAGCTGACGATGCAGGAGATGGCGGACCGGAAGGACGAGACAGAAGCCAAGCTTAGGAGCTTGGGGAGGCGGACTAATTATTTTGTTTTACTTTATTTTGGAAAAGATGTATTTGTATAGTTAGCTTGTCGGAAATGTAATAATTTAGGTAGTTTGCTATGTTTAGGTATTATTTTGGATAATACAGTATAATGGCATTTTCGTAATTAATTGGGTATTTCTTCCCTGCTATCTGAAGAACTGGTAGGATAGTTCTATGATCATCCGCATTTATTTTTATGTTCCGTGAGCTTACTTGCTACGCGTGAACCGTACTCGTGGACTTATGTTCCACGCACGCGTAGGGTTGGCCAGTTAAGGGCCGGGCTTTAGAAGCTCGGAACTTAACTCGCGTCGTGACGTCCGCGCCCTTTGTCACTGTTATTTAAAAAAAAAAAAATGTACTCTGATTTTACGGTGAAAAGGGGCGGGTGTTACATCTCATGTGTCCTTTCGGTGGTGAGACTTTCAAGAACACTAAGTCTCCCACCTCAAACTCGAGGAACCTTCTCCTCTTGTCGGCATAGCTCTTCTGATGGCTCTGCGCAGTGAGTAGGTGTTGCTGTATCTATTTGATCTGCGCTGTAGTCTCCGCAACCAACTCGGGTCCAATCAATGCAGGCTCACCGGCCTCTGTCCAGCACACTGGTGATCTACATGGCCTGCCATACAAGGCCTCAAATGGAGCCATCTGGAGGCTTGCCTGGTAACTGTTATTGTAAGAGAACTCCACCAGTGACAAATGATCCTCCCATCCGCCCTTGAAGTCTAGCATACATGCTCTCAACATATCCTCCAGAGTTTGTATCGTCCTCTTTGACTGTCCATCAGTCTGTGGATGAAATACTGTGCTAGTCAGTATATCGGTCCCCAAAGCCGACTGCATGCCCTGCCATACTCTGCCAGTGAATCGGCCATCTCTGTAGGACACAATGGTCCGGGGAACACCATGTAGTCTGATGATATCCTGGATGTACCGTCGACCCAAAGTCTCCGATGAATCTGTATCTTGATGGGAAGGAAATGCGCAGACTTAGTCAACCGGTCCACTAGGACCCATATCGCATCGTTGCCCTTTGGTGACCTTGGCAATCCTGTTATAAAATCCATGGATATGTGCTCCCATTTCCACTCCGGCACTGGCAAGGGTGAGAGTAAAACCGGTGGTTTCTGATGCTCCGCCTTAACCTGCTGACAAGTTAGGCAACGAGCAACAAACTCTGCCACATCTTTCTTGAGTCCACGCCACCAATAGTGCCTCTTAAGATCATGATACATCTTGGTGCTGCCTGGATGGATAGAGAGCTTGGTTTGGTGTGCTTCAATCAACAACTCTCTTATGCAGCTTTTAGGCACATATGTCCTCCCTCGGAACACCAGACCCTGTCTTGGTCGTAGTTCCCACTCCGGAACAACCTCACCGGTAGACATCTTAGCCCATATCTCCTCCACCTCTGGATCTGTCCGTTGCTCCTGTTCAATCTCGGAGACCATGTTGGATCGTATGATCAGGTTATATATGGTCCCATGATTATTGAGGTAGAGTTTAAACTCTCTAATGGTATTCAATACCTCCCATTCCGTCCTGATCAAGCTGGCTACTGTCGCATGTGACATGCGGCTAAGGGCATCCACCACCTTGTTCGCCTTGCGCGGATGATAATGAAGTGCAAACTCATAATCCGCCAGGTATTCCACCATCTGCGCTGTCTCAAGTTGAGTTCCTTCTGATCAAATAAGTACTTCAGGCTCTTGTGATCTGAGAACACCTCAAACTTCTCACCATAAAGGTAGTGTCTCCAGCTTTTGAAGCGAAGACCACTGCTGCTAGCTCCAGATCATGTGTGGGGTAATGGCGTTCATGAATTTTCAACTATCTTGATTCGTACGCCACCGCACGATTACCTTGACTGAGTGTACACCCCAGTCCCTCACCTGAGGCATCACAGTATACCTCATAATTTCTGCCTCTTTCCGGCAAGATCAGAATAGGAGCGGTTGTAAGCCTCTCCTTTAGCTCCTCAAATCTCCGGTTGCACAGATCTAACCACTCAAATTTGACTCCTTTCTGAGTGAGTCGGGTAAGTGGAGCTGCAATCTTGGAGAAGTCCATGATGAATTTCCTGTAGTAACATTCGTCGGTGCTTTCCACTCCCTCACTGCCGCTACCTTAGCCGGGTCCACGGCTATACTTTCTGCTGATATGACATGCCCCAAGAAGTTGACTTCCGATAGCCAGAACTCACACTTGCTGGCTTTGGCATACAATTGGTTCTTCCTCAAGGTGTCCAGGACTATCCGCAGGTGCTCGGCATGTTCCTCCTGACTCTTGGAATAGATCAGAATATCATCAATGAATACAATCACAAACTGATCCAAGTAAGGACTGAATATCCTATTCATCAGGTGCATGAACACAGCCGGTGCATTAGTAAGTCCAAATGGCATGACCACTTACTCATATAAGCCATACCGTGTCCTGAAGGCTGTCTTCTCTATGTCCTCCTCCCTAACCCGGATTTGATGGTACCCGGACATCAGATCAATCTTGGAGAAGTGAGAGGAACCCCTAAGTTGATCAAATAGATCATCAATCCTGGGTAGGGGATACTTGTTCCTGACAGTCAGCTGGTTCAATTTCCTGTAGTCCACACACATCCGAAGGGTACCGTATTTCTTCTTCACAAATAATACTGGGGCTCCCCATGCGGATGTGCTGTTCCGAATAAAACCCAGTATGAGCAGTTCATCAATCTGCTTCTTCAGCTCGGTCATCTCAGCCGGTGCCATCCTGTAATGGGGCAATGATACTGGAGCAGTGCCGGGGTATAACTTGACCTTGAAGACTATCTCCCTCTTGGGTGGCAAACCAGGGAGCTCCGTTGGGAATACCTCAGCATAATCTGCTACTACCGCTGGAAGTTCAGCCACTGGTGCCCTATCTAATCTGAGGTTGTTCATGACAAGGTGGTTCAATTCTTCTTGCAGCCTTCTAGGAATGCCTTGTCTGCCAGCGTGTACCGTATACCGCTTTCCCTCGGGTGACCAAAATATCACCCTACGAAGATGGCAATCAATATGGGCCTGGAATGTAGCCAACCAGTCCATGCCAAATATAACATCGTACTCAGCCATATCGATTACCAAATAGTTGAACTCGAATCTGAATCCCGCGAGTTCAGTGTTCAGTGCCGTGCATATGAGTCCCAAGGACGTGTCTCCGACGGGGGATACAATGGTAAGTGATGTGGACAGGTTCTATACTAATGTGCCTGTAGCAGATATGAATGCAGCAGATATAAATGAATGGGAAGCTCCAGAATCAAATAATACAACAGCATAGGAACTACCAACTATGGCCATACCTTGAATCACCGAGTGATCCGCCGCTGCTGGAGGAGCTATGGTAAAAAGCCGTCCAGATCCCGTAGGGTTTGTCGCCCGCCCCGCTTGGTTGTATGCTCTGCCTCCTTGCGACTGAGCTGGTCTAGCTGGAGGGCGGAAAGAACCCTTGGAGTAAGAGGGTCTGCTAATCTGTGGACACTCCCTTTTGAAGTGGTCCTGTTGGCCACAATGGTAGCATGTGTTCCCACCCCGTGGAACCTGAGTGACTGATACTGATGGAGAGGGCTGATTGGGCGAAAACCCCCTGTAGATCCAGTGGAGGGTGAGGGTCTGCTAATATTCGAGCAGAACTTCTTGTTGGGTTGAAATGCACCCCGCCCACTCTCCCCTCGGCGGTTGTCAAATCGCACTATCTCATTCAACTCTCGCTTTGCTATAGTGGCCCTGCTGACCACCTCAGCCAGTGTGGTTGCCTTGAATATTGTCACTTTAGCCCTGATGCTCGGCCGAAGGCCCAGCTCAAACTTACGAGTCCTCTGATGCTCGGTATCCACCATATAAAATGCGTAGATAGATAGTCTAAGGAATTCCCTGTGATATTCTGCCACCGTCATATTGCCTTGTACCAATGATAGGAAGGCTTGAGTCTGGTGCTCTCTTTCCTCCTCCGGAAAATACTGCTTTAGAAAGTTAGCTGAGAACCCTTCCCATGTCATGGTAATCCTTTCCCCTTCCGGTACCAGTGCTTGCTGTTTTTCTACAACCTCCCACCAATTACCGGCATCCTCGATCAGTTGAGATGTAGCCAGTAAGATCCTATCTGCATGACTGGAAATCTGAAGCAGATTCAAGATCTGAGTGATCTTTTTCAACCAATGCTCTGTTCCAACAGCCCCTTCTTTTCCCCTGAAGTAGGGAGGGCGCTGTTGCTGGAAATCTCTAACCATGTTCCGGCTGTTGGAGTCGCTGGTGGTCACATTCCCATTCAAGTGCTGTTGCAGGACAGAGGTGACCACTGCTTGGACCAATTCTTTCAACTCGGGAGGCACAACCGGCAGGTTCACACTATTCTGTCCCTCCTCCTGATGGGGTGGCTGTACCTCCTCTTCCTGACGAGGTGGTGGCACCTCTTCCTATACCCGTGGGTTGCGGCGAGTCCTTCTTTTCGGAGGCATTTCCTAAGTCATCGAAAAATATTGACTTAGTTCCTTCATAAAATTGTCATGTTCATATTTCGGGGAAAATTTTCCTAAGTATCCAATATTATTTCTCATTTTGGGGGAAATCACCAAACAATCATACTTAGTTTTTGGGGGATTTTTCATGTGCAGTACAATGTATCTTTGTTGGGAAATTTCCAAATAAGTGCACTTGGTTTTCCTTTGTTTCTGGGGGGATCTCTAAATTCCTATTGTTTGTTGTTCAATTTGGGGATACCGAGGAAGTACATCCTACTTTGTTATGCTTGATAAATCTACCACTGTTTCATCAATTTGGGGGAAAATCTAGATGTTTTCTCATTTCTGGGGAGGTAAACCCTATCTTGCTATGTTTGATAATTCCAACTTAGATTGATTGTTCTTCCCTTGGTATCATTCCTTTTCGTCAAATGTTGCTCTCAGATTGAATGCTTTAGTTTGAGTCAATCGAAGTAGATTAACCCGGCCTCCGTGTAGTGGACTCCGAACAGTCGGTCAGCTGGGATTCTTATCCGTCAGTGAGACGTGAAATCGTTTTAATCTTACTTCGAGAGATTCATCCTTCCGATTTCGCTTTGATACCAACTGTAACGCCCGCCCCTTTTCACTAAAATCAGAGTCTATTTTTTTTTTTTGAAAATAAAGAGTGACAAAGGGCGAGGGACGTCATGACGTGAGTTAAGTCCGAGCTTCTATAGCCCGGCCCTTAACTGGCCAACCCTACGTGTGCATGGAAACTAAGTCCACGAAGAACGGTTCACACGTAGAAGAAAGCTTGCGGAATATTAGACCAAGTGCGGAATTATAATAGAGACTATCCTACCGATTTTTAGATAGCAGGGAAGATATATTCATTTAATTACTAAAATACCTCAAAATCACAATGTCCAAAATAAAATCCAAACCATAGCAAGTAACTGAAATATTACAAACCGACGAGCTAAGCTACTTAAATTACATTTCCAAAAATAAATTTAAATAAACTAAGTAGCTCGCTTCCCCAAGCTCCTACACCTAGCTCCAGTATCGTCCTTCGATTCCTCCATCTCCTGCGTCATCAGCTAAGGTGGAAGTAGGGCGTTAGACAACGCGCCCAGTAGGACTCCTAGTAGGGCTAACACATGGATTAGTGATAACAAGCACATAGGTAATCATATAAGGAAAACTATAAAATGAACGCCATGCCATGGGTGCCTTATGTCATGTGTCCCACCCATCATCCATACCATCATGATGCCATATCCCCCTTGATGGAAAAACCTCATCAAGATATCCCCATGTTTGCTTCTCGGTTGCCCCGACGGAGCATGGACTCCGGTTATATCTCCACATATCAAGATATCCCCATGTCTGCTTCTCGGTCGCCCCGACGGAGCATGGACTCCTGTTATAGGGCATCAGGCTATCCCCATGTTTGCTTCTTGGTCGCCCCGACGGAGCATGGACTCCGGTTTCATTATTTTCCCGCCCATGCCATGCATGAGATGTAGATGCATTATGCTATATAATATATATAAAGCATAGCCTTAATATAGAATTCATAACCTTAACATATAATTCATTGCCTTGCAATATGCCATATATTATATGTAAATCATAGTCTAAAAATCCATCATAAACATATCACATGATTACTAAATTAAATTAATAAGACATTCGTACACACATAATCCACGGCTTACAAAAAGGTTGGGATCCTACCGAATACCGACTAGCGTCCCTTTACGTTTCCGTCCGATAATCCAGTCACCGATACGTGCACCGCTTGCGATGTCCGATACCTTATTACATATGAATAATTAGTCCATGTTTTTAACCATTTAAGTCCATTAATCATACCTTAGCGGGGTTCGGCCATACACCATGGCCGAACCTCACTAACTAGGTTTGTGGGTCCCATTTAATCCATTAATTATTTTAACTACATGAGTCTAAAAACCAGCCACCTTAGGCTTTATTAATCACACATAAGGTTGTTACTTAGAGCCCCTAAGTCCATGATCATCTCCCATGGGGTTCGGCCATGCCATGGTTCTTGAATTTGGCAATTATTTACGGTTTTGCCACTACCTCTTTTCCATGACTAATCACTCATTCATCCATGCATAATTAAGTCCATAACTGATCACAAACTTAGATCCATTAATGATCCATCAACCATGTCATATGATCATTAAAATTAGCCATTTTTCTTAACTTAATCCTTATTCATTCAAACACATACATACCCCATACTTAGCCCATCACATGGCTCATAAATTGGGTCATGGGTATCATTAAAATCAGCCCCTTTAATTCAACCTAATCCCCATTTTTCCTTGGGTCTTTTGTTACGCTTTAGATCCATCACAAGTCCCTCCATGAGGGGATTTAAATCATACCTTTAAATCCTCAACTTTGTTCATCAATTTGGTACATTTTGGTCCATCAAAACTACCAATACTCCCCCATTATTTTTTTCCATCTTTTACCCCCATCAAAGTCACCAATATACCACCATAGGGTTCAAAAACATTCCCTCCATAAAATCTCTCCATGGATTTATTTTTAAAACATTATTTCCATCTTTTCATATCCATTAAAATTATGAATACATTACCATAGGGTTCAAAGCATTCCATCCATAAAATCTCTCCACGGTTTTCCTCATTTAAAAACCCCTTTAAAAATCACTAATATTCATTCATTTAAAACTTTAAAAATCATTAACCACTTAACATAGCCTCCATTCTCTAAACCCATTAAAATTCTAACACCATCACCATAAGATTCATGGTCCATCATTCATTCATGCCTTTTTAAGGCCACAAAAATCATTCACATCTCCCATAAATTTCCTCATTTACAATCCCTTTAAAAATTACCACATTTAATCATTAAAACCCTAAAAATCATAAATCATATTCCATGGTTTCCATTCTTTAAGAACCCCATTAAATTCCTAATCACCTTCCATGTTTAAATAAACCTTATTACATAATGTCCCCAATACTTCCATTTATTTTTCTTAATCTCTCCTTCCCATTTTGTCCATTTCTTACTTCATCTTTTGGATGGATTTTAAATCCAAGGACCATGATATTTTTCGCCACATTAAATCCAAGAAATGGATTCCAAATCTTAAACCTTAAAAATCTAACCTCTTGTTTAGAAATACTTACAAATCCGACAACTCCTCCGACTTTTCTTTCTCCTCTTGGATTCCTTGGCCTTCTTTCTTCTTCTTCTCCTTTGTTGGTCGGCCAAGATGTGTTTGATCAAATGAAAAACATCAAAGCTTGGGTCGGCTAAGATGGAGTAGATTTGAGAGAGAGAGAGATGGGGAGAGGATGTCTCAAGCTTTGGTCTTGAGGTGTAGGGCCCAAGCTTGAGCTTCTTTCTTCTCTTCTTCTCTTCTTAGTTTTTCTTCTTCTTCTTTTCTCTTTGGTGTGGGTCGGCATTGAGAGAGTATGAGAGGAAGAGAGTGAAAGAGTTAGATGGAAAGAGATGGAGAAAAGAGATAAGATTCATCTCATTTGGTTGAGTGACCTACACTCCACCATTTAATTCTCCCACCAACCAAGCATGGGTTCATGTGCTTAGTGGTGGTGGTTGGGATAAACCACCACCCTTAGCCAACATTTTTTGGTGTCTTGCAATGAGGTGGTTTGGTCTTCCATTTGACCATTTGACCACGTTTTGGATAGTTTAATTTTTTAATTAATTAGATAATTAACTTAGGTTAAATAATTCCCACTTAACCTAATTCCATTTTCTTAAATTCCCTCCATGTATCCACCCATGGTTGACCAATTCAACCATGGTGGCCGGCCCCACCAATCCTTGGTCCACACGCCACCTCACTTGGTGAGGTGGAGGTGGGTCCCATTCGGCCATGTCACCTTGATCATTCCATCACCAATTTGGGTGATTTAAATTTAATTAAATCCACTTCAACTACTTGGATCACCATTGGGCCCATGGCCCAATTACATTCACCTCCTACCCATTTACCTTAGAGCTTACATTATCTTGACCCATTGGGTCCCAAATGGGTATTGGGCCCAATTTGACCATCCTTGGCCCAATTAAGTGAACTCATTCCAATTCATGGCCCATTGGACCATACTTGGGCCTTTGTCCAAATTTTGATCCATTTAACATTTATTCCATCATATTTCCGAATTTCCATCCTTAAAATTAAATAGTAGCCACATATATATTGATTTAAAAATTTTGGGCTATTACAATTGATACTGCAGTACCTATTGACTACGCAGAGTAGTCTGAAGAGCTATGCTGATAAGAGGAGGAGGTTCTTTGAATTTGGAGTGGGAGACATGGTGTTCTTGAAAGTCTCGCCTCAAAAGGGACACATGAGATTTGGAAAGAAAGGGAAATTATCGCCAAGATATGTGGGACCCTTTTCAATCATAAAAAGGATGGGGGACGTGGCTTACCAATTGGCACTCCCATCACAGTTGGCATCTTTACACGATGTGTTCCACGTATCGATGTTGAGGAAGTACAATCCTGATCCTTCTCACGTACTGAACGTACAAGAAATAGAGATCCAAAGCGACGTGACATACGTCGAGAAGCCTATCCGAGTCGTGGACACAGAACAAAAGGTGTTACGGAACCGAGCGATCCAGTTTGTCAAGGTAGTATGGGATCGACATGGCATTGAGGAAGCCACATGGGAACTCGAGTCGGAAATGAGAAAAATTCATCCTTAGCTATTTATGTTAATGTTTTAAACCCTATTTCACTCCATTTTCAGGACGAAAATTTTAAAAAGAAGGTTGTATTGTAACACCCCGGATTTTCAATTTATTATTTTGTATGAAAATAATCCATTTAATTTGTGAACATTAGTTATGGATCTTAAATTGGATAAAGAGTTGGGTCATTGGCCCAATTAGGACCCAACGGTTTTGGAAATGTTTTCAATAAAAATTAAATGGAGTTGAATTTAATTTGGTATTGTAATATTATATAAATAAGGAAGGAGATAATATTGCATGGCCGTGTATAGAGAGATTCATATCTATTATAGGCGCATGGGATCTTTTAAAAGGGTATGCATATTGTCTTAAATTAAATAAAGAAGTGTCTAAATTAAAAGATTGCTTAGGCTAGGATTAGTGATATGCGCATAGCACATTCTAAATATGGGAAGCCAAGGTCGGTAAGTCCCAATTAAATAGACAAGGGGCGCACGGCCTAAGGGGGTTGGCTATCTTAAGCACCTTCTAAACATGGGATCAAGGGAAGATTATAAAAGGAGAGAAGGACAAGGGCACACAGTTTACACACACATTGCCAAATTCTCTTTCTCCCTCTCTATTCTTATTCACGGCAAGAGCAAGGAGAAGAAAAAAGCAGCTAGCAAGAGGTGTTCTTGGTTTGGAAAAATTAAGAAGAAAGGAGAAGGATTGGAAGAGCAAGAAATCAAATGGAAACGGTTAGTATTTTTATTTGATAAATTTGTTTTGAAATAAAAGAACCATAGGGTTCGGCCATGGTGTTTGGCCGAACCCCATGGAAGAAGATTGGGAGATGGTTTGATGATTTTAATGGAAATAAAGAACCATAGGGTTCGGCCATAGTGCATGGCCGAACCCCATGGAAAGTTATGGTTTATTTTATTGGGTTTATGTTCATAAATTTCAGATCATGGAAACCTTGGATGGTTAGATATTTTGGATTTAAAAGAGGGAATATGGAAACATAGGGTTCGGCCATAGTGCATGGCCGAACCCCATGGAAGGTGTTTGGTTAATTGTTAAATAAGTGTTTGATGTTAATGTTATGTGATTTTGAAGGGACTAAATGGAAGATCAATGATTGGTAATTTTTAAAGAGAGGATCTTGAACCATAGGGTTTGGCCATGGTGTATGGCTGAACCCCATGTAGTTGTGTAGGAATTATTGTTGAATTTTAATGGACTGAAATAATGGTCAAGATCATGAACCATAGGGTTCGGCCATGGTGTATGGCCGAACCCCATGGAGATGGTTACTAATTTGGAAGGTTGGATGATTATCTTGGAAACATTCTAAGTATGGAAGGATTTATGTTTTAAATTTGGAAACCTTCTAAAAATAGAAGGAGGAGTTTAAAATGGGAAGGTTTCTATTTATGGAAGGAGGTAGCTAAATTAAAAAGCTTTTATTTATGGAGATGGTATATTAAAATTAGAAAGTTGCTAAATTTGGAAACCTTTTAATTATGGAAGGTGGAGATAAATTTGGAAAGCTTCCAATTATGGAAGGATGGGGTTTATTTATGGAAACCTTCTAATTGTGGAAGGATGGATGATAAATTTGGAAACTTGCTAATTATGGATTATTAATGAAAATGGAAACTTAGGCATCATGGATTCGGCCATGTGTATGGCCAAACCCCATAAACCAATTTTATGGTTTGTGGATCAAAGTATGGATTAGGTGTTTGTAATTGAATGAAATGTTAACTATGGATGAGACCAACGGCAAAGTTGTAATTATAGCCTAAAGTGAAAGATCATGGGTTCGGCTATGATGTATGGCCGAACCCCATGAGGTCTCTCTTATGGATTTGAGTGGTTATGGAATTTATATGGACCTAATATGATTAAATGAAGGGAAAGATTAGAGTCTTATTTGTGAATCATGAATCTATGATTATGGATCGGTTTGGACTTAGACGTCATAGGGTTCGGCCATTGTGCTTGGCTGAACCGCATGAATCAGTTATGGGTCTATTGTTTTGATGTGTTAAGGAGTGGAAGGTTTGAAATGATTAAACCAAGGGCAAAGTTGTGAATACATGCTAAGATGGAAGGTTGGCCATGAATGGCAATCTTGTAAATATGGGGTTTTGTTTATGGACTTAGAACATTGAAAATCAAGTGGGACTTGGTTTTGATTGATTGTTATATTTTAAGGTAATGGGACGTCACAAGGTGTTTACGATCGTGAGCGGTTACCGGACGAAAGACGCAAGGACACGTAATGGTCTTTGGAAGGATTCCACCTCTTTGAAACCAAGGGTTTATGTACATATGTTTTATTTTATATTTGATGAAATTATGTTTCAAAGGATATGCTTTAGTATTGAATTTCAAATGCTATGTTTAATTCTATAAATAGCATGTGTTGATTATGTTTCAAAAGGTGATTTTAAATGCTATGTTTATGTTATAAAATAACATGTGTTCATTGGCATCTCATGCATGACATGGGGTGAAGGTTTTGGTAACCGGAGGGTCCACACTCCGTCGGGGCGTTCGAAAAACCTATGTGGGGTACCTTGATGTGCTTTTCCATCAAGAAGAATCCAGAGGGTCCACACTCCGTCGGGGCGTCTGAAAGACCTATGTGGTGGGTACTTTTATGTACATGTGATGGGTGGGACTCATTGCATTTGTCATCATTGCATGGCATGGTTTTATATGGTTTCTGACATTACGATATTATTATATATTTTGTACTAACCATATGTTAGCCGTAACTGGAATACCTACTGGGTGCGTTGTTCTAATGCCCTACTTCTACGCTAGTTGATGATACAGGAAATCAAGGGAACGATGAACGTAAGACGGGACAGGCATAGGAGCTTGGATGATTTAGTTTATTATTTTTAATAAAAGTTACTCATGGACTTGTATTTGAGTATCTAGGTTTCAGAATGTAATAACTTAGATGGATGGATGTTAATTTTGATAATTATAGTATTTGAATGATGATTCAGGACTTGACGTACTTTGTTATCTAAATGAAATAGAACTTGGTTCTATTATGATTCCGCAATTTTGATGTTAATATTCCGTATGTTTATATTGTTATGTGTGAACCATTTTCGTGGACTTAGTCTATGCACACATAGGGTTGGCCAGTTAAGGGTCGGACTTTGGAAGTTCGGACTTAGCTCGCGTCATGACGTCCCGCGCTCTATCACTCTTCGTTTATAAAAAAAAAACAAAATAGACTCTGATTTACGGGAAAAAGTGAGTGAAAAAGGGCGGGGGTTACATAACTGGCCAACCATACGTGTGCGTGGACTAAGTCCACTAAAACGGTTCACACGCATTAAGGCTAAACTTGAGGAATAAACGTCAAGTGGAATTATAATAGAGTTACTATTCCTATCCATTTTAAGCAAGGAAGTCCATCACATAAATTAATCTTTAAAAATGTCCAAAATTAAAACCAAACCATAGCAGGATAGTTCTAAGTTATTACGGTCCCAAAGTGCGGATAACTCAAATTACATTGTTCGAAATAAAAACTTAAATAAAATAAATCTAAATTATCTAAGCTCCTAAGCTTGGCTCCATTCACGTCCTTCGCTCTGTCCATTCCCTGTGTCATCATCTAAGGTAGAAGTAGGCGTTAGTCAACGCACCTAGTAGGCATTCCGAGTAGGGTCAAACACATGGATTAGTATAAAAAAATCACATAGATTTATAATGTCAAAATCATGCAAGTCAATGACATGCCATGGGTATCATATGCCATGATTTTCACCCATCAACCATATCTCAATCACATAAGTAATCCTCTTGATGAATAAGCCACATCAAGGTATTGTCATGACTCCCCACGTATACCTTATCAATCCCACCGAACGGAGCGTGGACTCCTTCATTTCAAACATTATAATCGGAATCAGTGTGGATCCCTCCCCACGTTTGTTTATCGGATATCCGAATGGAGCGTACTCCCCTCATTTGTTCCCTCCCATGCCATGCATGAGATGTGAGTGCATCATGCCATTTTATATTTAACATATAGCATTGAAATCTCAATCTTAAAACATAGCACTTTGATACCAAAAATAGATCATAATCACATGGAAATAAAGACCATTCATATACATAGTCCAAGGTTATCAATAAGGTAGGAATCCTACCAACGTCCAAATATTGTATCTTGCGTTTTTGTCAAAACAGATAACCGATTGCGTCAAAGCCGATCGTACACCCGTTTGTGAAATCCTGTTACCTTATTACATTTAGCACATATACATACATCAATGTGGTGATCCATTTAATTTCTATCAACCCCTATATCATCCTATGTTCATTTCCATTTACAATCTTAGTCTTTTATCCAGTTAAGTCCCCCAAGGGGTTTCGGCCATACATTAGGGCTGAAAAATGTTTAAGTCCACAACAAAAACCCACCAATGGGGTTCAGCCATACAACATTGTTGAACCTCATTTTTTTGTCTTTTCGGTCCTCTTTTTAGTCCTTGTTCATTTTAGACAAAGCGGGTCCAACATCATTCATTCTTTGATTCCTTAATCTACTAATATTCTATAGTTAAACATTTAACTTGATAAAATAACCTAGGTCCATAAAAATATCTCCACGGGGTTCGGCCATACAACATGGCCAAACCCATGGTTCTTCCATTCCATCATCATTTCTTTTTCTTTTATTTCTTAGCTTGATCACCCATAGTTAATCATTTAACTTTTTAAACATACATAGATCCACAAAATGATCCATAAAAATGATTCATGGGGTTCGGCCATACCACATGGCCAAACCCATGATTCCTCATTTCCCTCTTCTCCTTTCTTAACTTGATAGTCCGTAGTTCAATCCTTTAAAACATATTAGATCCATAAAAATCCCTCCATGGGGTTCGGCCATACAACGTGGCCGAACCCATGGTTCATCATTTTTCATCCTCTTTCCATTTTAATATCACCTTGAGGATGGTTTTCTTAAAAATCACATACAACAAGTTTTAGGTCATTTGATGGGGTTCGGCCATACATCATGGCCGAACCTCATCCAAACTCTTTTTGAGCCCTCATATGATCTCCATAAAATTTAGGGTTCGGCCATTCAAGAGGCCAACCCTTGTTCTTGGTTATTTCCTTTATGAACTTGATCCCTTATATTTAACATACAAAACTCATTTGATGGGGTTCGGCCATACAACATGGCCGACCCATGGTTCTTACATTTCATCTTATTTCCATCTTATAAGTCTTTACATCCAACACGTTCAACACTTGATGGGGTTCGGCCATACAACATGGCCGAACCTCATCTTGTCTTTCCTTGAATGGATCTTAAATCCATGGCCTTGTAATCATTTGGCCTACCTTTTTAATCCCATATGGAACCCCATGGTTTCCTTAGTTTTCTTCTTAATCAATAAGCCTTGTTAATCATACATACCTATTCCACGACTCCTCCGTTTCTTTAAGTCTGATTTTGCTCCTCCGTTCTTCTCCTTCCTTAGTCCTTTCTTCTTCCTCCTCCGTTCTTCGGTTTCTCCAAGTATAGTGCCGAAATGAGAGGAGGAGAGATTGAGAGCCTTCTTGATCTTTAATGGAGTATTTCGGCCAAGGTATGGATTGAGAGAGAGTGAGGGTTTGAGATGAAAACCCTAAGGGAGGGTTCAGCCAAATGGGTGAAGGTTTGAGATGAAAACCCTAAGGGAGGGTTCAACCAAATGGGTGAAGGTTTGAGAGGAGGAGAGTTGAAAAACCTCTAACTCTTTTTGTCTAAGAGAGGAGATCAGCCCTAGGGTTTAGAGAGAGGTAGAGAGGGAGAGAATGAGATGAATGTCTCAAGGAGAGGGTCGGCCAAGGTGTTTTGGGTGAGAGCCCTTTGTCTAACCCTAATCTCCCAACCACCCACATTAAGATGGGGTCTTTCCCATGTGTCCCTTAGCTAACCAAGAGGGCACATGGCTTACACTTGGCATTCTCCCCCTTCCCAACTGTTTTTGGTCTAGGGTTTCCATGAGATGGAAACCCTCCACCTCTTCTTTGACTCACCTAGTCTTTTCAACTCCATGTGACTCGCCACCCATTCAACTCACTTCACTTAAATGAAACTCATTCCCCTAACTCAAGCACTTGAATTCATTCTTAGTTAATTAATTCCTTAACTCCACTCACTTCACTTAACCCTCTTGAACTCACCTATGAACTCACCCATGGTTGACCCAAGTTACCTTAGACCACACGCAGGTGGAGTTGGGTCCCACTTGGCTATGCCACTTCCATGTCACCTCACACACTTGCCACCTCACTTGATGAGGTGGATCCCATGCCTTAGATCTTAATTGGGTACATGAACCGATTAAATCAATTCCTTAGCCATTTACCCTAAACATCAATTCATCTTGACCCATTGGGTCCCAATTAGGTATTTGACCCAATTGACCACATTTACCCAATTAATTAGAATCAACCCTATCCATGATCCATTGGACCATACTTGGGCTATTGCCCCAATTCTTATCCATCTAACATCCATTCCATCTATAAATCTTAATTTTTAACAATTAAAATAGATAATAACCAATATAATAATTGCATTGAAAATCCGAGCTATTACAATATTACCCTCTTTTGAAATTTTTGTCCCGAAAATCGAGCAAAGTAGGGTTTCAAACAACTCATACAAAAAGCTCCAGATGAGTTGCTCTCATTTCTGATTCAAGTTCCTAGGTGGCTTCCTCATCACCATGTTGATCCCATACCACCTTGACGAATTGAATGGCTCGGATCAGTAGCACCCTCTATTCTTTCCCGATCACTCTGACCGGTCTTTCAACATAAGTCACGTCGCTTTGCACATCAATAGCATGCACGTTCAACATGTGTGAAGGATTAGGATTGTATTTCCTCAACATAGACACATGGAATACATCGTGCAAAGATAACAACTGTGGAGGAAGTGCCAATTGATAAGCCACCTCCCCCACCCTCTTTAGGATTGGAAACGACCCCACAAATCTAGGCGATAGTTTCCTTTTCTCCCCAAATCGTATGTGTCCCTTTCGTGGTGAGACTTTCTATAACACCCCAGATTTTCAATTTATGAATATATATGGAAATTGTCCATTTAATTTGTGAATTAATGGAGATGGACCTTAGATGGGTAAGAAGTTGGGTCAATGGCCCAATTAAGACCCAACGGATATTGGATAAGGTTCAATAAAAATAAATGGGTAAGATTTATTTAATTGGGTCAAGGTTGTCAATTGGGTCAAAATGCCCAATCGGGACCCAATGTGTTATGGTTGACTTGGTCGACCACCAAGTGAGTTCAAGCTTAATTAAATTGGGCCTGAATTAAATTGGAAATGGAATCAAGAAAATGAGTTGATTTTAAATGAGTTAACTAGAGTTGAATTAAAGATATGAGTTGAGTTAAAGAGATGAGTTGAATGGAAAGTTAATGGGACTTTTATCTTAAGTGAGTTAGATGATTAGATGGAGAGTTACACCTCATAAAACCAAACTCAAGGTGTTCACACGGTTGGGAGATGGGAGTTTCATCTTATGGGATGAAACTCCAAATGGATCATTAATGAAGGAGGTGAATGGTTTTGGTGGTTACACAAGGCATACCCATAGCACACGTTGAGGAGATGGAGGGTTTCCAGCTCATGATGGAAACCCAAGGGGCAAACGGTTGAGAGTTTCATCTCATGGGATGAAACCCCCAAAGTAATTACAATGAGGAGGTGAAGAGTCATGGGAGTTACAAAAGGGGTATCACCAACACCACCCTTGGCCGACCCTCATTGATCAAGAAAGGACTTGGAGTTTCATTTCACTCTCTCCCTCTCTCTCTTGGCCGATCCCCCTCTCAAGACAAGGAACACTTAGAGTATTTTCATCTCACTCTCTCCCTCTCACGCAAAGCCGATCACTCTCATTGACAAAGAAGAAAGGACTTTGAGTTTTTATCTTAAATCTTCTCTCTCTCCCTCTCTCAAACCTATACTTCTTGGCCGAACCACTCCTAGAGATTTTAGATTAATCAAGATCACTCTTGGCCAAGGATCAAGAAGGAAGGAAGAAGAGGCTAAGGAAGGAAAAGAACGGAGGAACAAGAAGGAATGAAAGAAACTCGAGGAGTCGCGGAATCGGTAAGTACTTGATAAGATTTTGTAAAGTAAGAAAAAAATGGTCAAGGGACATGGTTCGGCCATTGCATGGCCGAACCCTGATCTTGTTATGGCTAAGGACCTCTTGCATGAACCATATAAGGATTATGACCATGGATCATGGGTCAGCCTTGTATGGCCGAACCCCATCAAGGGATATATTCATAAGTAAATGATTTTAAGAGAAGATGATGAACCATAGGGTTCGGCCATGGTGTATGGCCGAACCTCATGGAGATATATTAATGATTTTAATGGGTTTTGAAGGATGAAAATTATATATGTATGTTAAGGATTTTAAAGGGTTTTAAAGGAGGGAAATAATGGAGAGTTGTTAATCATTTTAAATGGTCTTAAATGTTATAATGGTGAAGAACCTTGGACCATGGGTTCGGCTATACACCATGGCCGAACCCCATGGAGGTGTATTGTTGATGTTTAAAGGGTTTTAAGGATGAGAATGATGGATGGATGTTGGTAAATGTTAATGAGTGGTAAAAGATGAAAATTATGCAAATATGTTAGTGATCTTAAATAAGGTTTACATGTTGTAAATGATAAGCTTGAAATGAAGAAATAAGGAAGAACCAAGGACCATGGGTTCGGCCATGTTGTATGTCCGAACCCCATGGAGAAATTTTAAGGGATTTATTATGGATCTTTGGGTTTCAAATGATGAATCTAAATGAATGATTAAACCCCCCATGGAGGGACTTTATTATGGGACTAAATGTTGTAAATGATGCAAAGGGAGGATGATGATGAACATCATGGGTTCGGCCATGTTGTATGGTCGAACCCCATGAACCATTTTATGGACATTTAGAGATCTATGTATGATTTAATAAATGAATGATTATGCTAAGAGATGGAAGGATTTTTAGTATGGGTTTTATGTTGATGTATCATTTGTGGATCCATGCATGAAATGTATAGTTATAGATCTAAGTATGAGGTGATGGAAATAATGGTTAAGATGTAAATGGGATGAGAATGATGGACCATGGGTTCGGCCATGGTTTATGGCCGAACCCCATGGGGATTATTTTGTGGACTTAGGGTTTCTTAAATGGTTAAACTTATGTGGGATTGGTTAATAAATAAAAAGAGGGACCCAAATTCAAGTGAGTGAGGTTCGGCCATGTTGTATGGCCAAACCCCACTAAGGTGTGTTTATGGACTTAGACATGATTGGAAATCAAATGGAACATGGGTTTGATTGATTGATATGTAATAAGGTAACGGGACCTCACAAGAGGTGTACGATCGGTGATCGGTTTTCAGACAAAAACGCAAGGACACGTTAGTTGATCATTGGTAGGATTCTTACCTCATTGAAACCATGGGATATGTATGATGATTTTAATTCATATTTTGATGAGTTATTTTGTATAAATGATATTGCAAATATGAGATTTTAATGCTATGATTGTAATATTACATAGCATGTGTTCATTTGCATCTCATGCATGGCATGGGAGGGATGATATGTAACCGGAGAACACACTCAGTCGGGGGCGTCTGTAATGCATTTGTGGGGGCACCTTGATGTGCATTATCCATCAAGAGGTAACTGGAGACCACACTCCGTCGGGACGTCCGTAAGGCATTTGTAGGGATACCTTGATGAGGAGATTCCATCAAGAGGATATTATGTGTGTGTAATATGGATGATGGGTGAGACTCATGACATATGGCACCCATGACATGGCATTGTTTTATATGGTTTTGATATTATATTATTTATGTGATTTTTGGTACTAACCCATGTGTTAACCCTACTGAAGTACCTACTGGGCACGTTGTCTAACGCCCTACTTCTACCCTAGTTGATGACATAGGAATTGAACTGAACGAGGAACGTGATCGGAGCCAAGCTTAGGAGCTTGGATGTTTTAGCTTCGTTTTTACTTAAATTATTCATGGACAATGTAATTTGAGTAGCTAGCATTCGGACTATAATAATTTCGATTATTTGCTACGGTTTGGAATGTTTGTTTTGGATATTTTAACTTAAAGTAATTATGTTTAAGTAATGGACTCCTTTGCTATCTAAAATGGAATAGGATAGTTATTCTATTATATTTCCGCATTTATGTTTATTCCGTGTATTAACCATAGTACGTGTGAACCGTTTTAGTTGACTCGGTCCACTCACACGTATGGTTGGCTAGTTAAGGGTCGGGCTTTAAAAGCTCGGACTTAGCTCGCGTCGTGGCGTCTCGCTCTCTCTCAATTTTTTACTTTTTAAAAAAAAATAGGCTCTGATTTTCGGCGAGTGAAAAAAGGTGGGGCGTTACACTTTCAAGAACACTAAGTCTCCCACTTCAAACTCAAGGAACCTCCTTCTCTTGTCAGTGTAGCTCTTCTGACGACTCTGTGCAGTAAGTAAATGCTGTCGTATGAACTTAATCTGCTTCGTGGTCTCTGCAACTAGCTCGGGTCCAATAAGTGAAGGTTCACAGGCCTCTGTCCAATACACTGGTGATCTACAGGGTCTACCATACAACGCCTCGAATGAAGCCATCTGGAGGTTTGCCTGGTAACTGTTGTTGTAAGAGAACTCAACCAGAGGTAAGTGATCCTCCCATCCACCCTTGAAGTCGAACATACATGCTCTCAGCATATCCTCCAATGTCTTTATTGTCCTCTCTGACTGTCCATCAGTCTGTGGATGGAACGCTGTGCTAATCAATAAATCTTCCCCATTACCGACTGCATGCTCTGCCATACCCTGCCGGTGAATCGGCCATCTCTGTCGGACACAATAGTCTGGGGAATACCATGTAGTCTAATGATATTCTTTATGTACCGTCGACCCAAAGTCTCTAATGAATCTGTCATCTTAATGGGAAGAAAGTGTGCAGACTTGGTCAATCGATCTACCACGACCCATATTGCATCGTTGCCCTTTGATGACCTTGGCAACCCTGTCACAAAGTCCATGGAGATATATTCCCATTTCCACTCCGGCACTGGTAAGGGTTTGGGTAAACCTGGTGGTTTCTGATGTTCAGTCTTAACTTGCTGACAAGTAAGGCAGTGAGCAACAAACTCTGCCACATCTCTTTTGAGTCCATGTCATCAATAGTGTCTCTTCAGATCATTATACATCTTGGTGCTGCCCAGATGAATAGAGAGTTTGGTTTGGTGTGCCTCGATCAATAACTCTCTTTTGCAGCTCTGGGGCACATATGTCCTACCTCGGAATACAAGACCCTGTTCCGGTCGTAACTCCCATTCCGGTATAACCTCACTAGTAGACATTTTAGCTCATATCTCTTCCACTTTCGGATCTGTCCGTTGTTCCTTCTCAATCTTGGAAACCATGTTGGATCGTATGATCAGATTATACATATTCCCATGGTTCTTGATATACAAATTGAACTCTCAGATGGTATTCCGCATTTCCCATTCCTTCCTAATCAAACTGACCATTGTTGCATGTGACATGCGACTGAGGGCATCCGCCACTTTGTTCGCCTTGCCAGGATGATATCGAAGCGAAAACTCATAATCTTGCAGATATTCCATCCATCTGCGCTACCTCATGTTGAGTTACTTCTGATCAAATAAATATTTCAGACTTTTGTGATCTGAAAATACCTCAAACTTCTCGCCATAAAGATAGTGTCTCCAGCTTTTGAGAGCGAAGACCATTGCGACTAATTCCAGATCATGCGTGGGATAGTGGTGTTCATAGATTTTCAACTGTCTTGAACCATAAGCCACCACATGTTGACTTTGAGTAAGAGAACACCCAAGTCCCTCTCTTCAAGCATCACAATATACTTCATAGCCCTTGCCTCTTTCCGGCAAAATCAGAATAGGAGCAGTCATAAGCCTCTCCTTCAGTTCCTCGAATCTCCTGTTGCATACATCAGACCATTCATATTTGACTCCTTTCTGAGTGAGTTGGGTAAGTGGAGATGCAATCTTGGAGAAGTCCATGATAAACTTCCTATAATAACCTGCCAATCCCAGAAAGCTGTGGATTTCGGTCACATTCTTTGGTGCTTTCCATTCTCTGACTGCCGCCACTTTAGCTGCGTCCATGGCTATACCTTCTACTGATATGACATGCCCAAGAAGTTAACCTCAAATAGCCAAAATTCACACCTGCTTGCTTTGGCATACAATTGATTTTTCTTCAGGGTATCCAGGACTATTCGCAAATGCTTAGCATGCTCCTCCCGACTTTTGGAATAAATCAGGATGTCATCAATGAAAACAATTATACACTTGTCCATGTAAGAACGGAAGATCCTGTTCATCAGATCCATGTACACAACTGGTGCATTGGTAAGTCCAAACGGCATGACCACATACTCATATAGTCCATACCGCGTTCTGAAAGCCATCTTCTCTATGTCTTCATCCCTGACCCGAATTTAATGGTAGCCTCACATCAGATCAATCTTGGAGAAGTGACTGGAACCCCTGAGTTGATGGAATAGATCATCAATCCTGGGTAGAGGGTCCTTGCTTCTGACTGTCAGTTGGTTCAATTTCCTGTAATCTACGCGCATCCGAAGCGTACCATCCTTCTTCTTCACAAATAATACTGGTGCTTCCCAAGATGATGTGTTGTTCCAGATGCATCCTAGTCTGAGCAGTTCATCAATTTGCTTCTTTAACTCAGACATTTCAGCTGGGGCCATCCGGTAATGCTGCAATGACACTGGAGTAGTGCCAGGATACAGCTTGATCTCAAAATCAATCTCCCTCTTGGGTGGCAAGCTAGGGAGTTCTGTAGGGAATACCTCCGTGTAGTCTTTCACTACCGCAGACAACTTAGCCACCGGTGTTTTGTCTAGTCTGATGTTGTTCAAAACAAGGTGGTTCAATTCTTCATGCAGTCTTCGGGTCATAGGAATGCTCTGTTTGTCTGCATGTACCACTTATCGCTTTCTCTCGGGTGACCAAAATATCACCCTGCAGAGATGGCAGTCAATGGTGGCCTGGAAGTTAGCCAACAAATTCATGCCAGAGATGATGTTGTACTCAGTCATCTCGAGTACAAGATAATTGAACTCAAATCTGAAAATCCAAAGAGTTCTGTGTTTATCGCTATGCATATGAGTCCCAGTGATGTATCTCCAATGGGGGATACAATAGTGAGTGCAGTGGACAATTTTTGTTCTAGGGTCCCAGTAGCAGATATAAATGCAGCAGATACAAAGGAGTGGGATGCTCCGGAATCAAATAATGCGAAAGCATAGGAACTGCCAACTACTGCCATACCTTGAATCACTGAGTGATCCACCGTCTTTGGATGAGGAGTCAAAGTATACAGTCGTCCGAATCCTATCGGATTAGGTCCCTGTCCTGTCTGGTTGTACGCCTTGGTTACTTGTGAAAGAGTTGATCGGGCTGGAGGACGAAATAAACCCCTGGAGTGAGAGGGTCTATTGTTCTGCGGACATTCCCTTTTGAAATGGCCCTGCTGGCCACATTGAAAACAGGTGCTCACCCCTCGAGGGACCTGAGAGACGGATACTGATGGGGACGAAAGCCTCCTGTTGACCCAGTAGAAGGTGATGGTCTCCCAAAGTTGGGTCGGAACCTCTTGTTCGGACAAAAACACTTCCCCCGCTTTGGCCTCGGCAGTTGTCCATAAACCATTGTCTCTGTCAGCTCTTGTTCAATTATAGTAGCTCGACTGACCACTTTTGCCAAGGTAGGTGACTTGAAGATAGTCACTTTGACCCTGATGCTCGGTCTAGGCCCCGATCAAATTTACGAGCCTTCCTGTACTCCGTGTCCACCATGTATAAAGCATAACATGATAGACGGAGGAACTCCTAATGATTCTCCGCCACAGTCATGGTGCCTTGCACCAAAGATATGAACACTTGAGTCTGGCGCTCCTTCTCTTCCTCTCGAAAGTAGTGCTCCAGGAGCATTGCAGAAAACTGGTCCCATGTCATCTCAATCCTTTCCCCTTCCGGAATCTGTGCCCGTTGTCACTCAATCACTTCCCACCACTTGCCGGCATCATGGATCAGCTGCGAAGTAGCCAGCAATATTCTATCTTCATTACCGGTGATCTTCAGTAATGTCAAGATCTTGGTGATGTTCCTCAGCCAATTCTCCGCTCCGGCAGGTCTTTCTTTCCCTTTGAAATGAGGGGGATGCTGCTGTTGGAAATCTCTAACCATACTCTGATCATGTGCCTCATGGGTCGTCGTATTTCCATTGCCGTTCATATGTTGTTGTAGAACGGAAGTGACCACAGCTTGTACCAAGTTCTGCAGCTCGGGAGGTACCATGGGAATGTTCACACTATTCTGTTCCTCCTCCTAATGCGGTTGCTGCACCTCTTCCTCCACATGCGGGTTTTGTCGAGTTCTTCTTCTCAGAGGCATTTTCTTAAGTCATTGAAACATCGTTTGACTTAGCTTCTTCGTAAAGTTCCGTGTTAACATGTTTTGGGGAAATTGCCAAATAAGCATATTTGTATTTCTTGTTTTTGGGAAACTTTCCTAAATATCAAGTGTTGTTTCTCAATTTGGGGGAAATCCTGATGTTTTCTTGTTTCGGGGAAATATCTCCTATTTTGCTATGTTTGATAAATCCATCATTGTTTCTCAATTTGGGGAAATCCTGTTGTTTTCTTGTTTCGGAGAAACATCTCCTATTTTGTTATGTTTGATAAACCCATTTTATAGTGATTGTCCTTCCCTTGCGATCATTCCTTTTTCGTCAAGTGTTGCTCTCAGATTGAATGCTTCAGTCTGAGTCTTAATAAAGTAAATTAATTTGGTCCCCGTGCAGCGGACTCCGAAGAGTTAGTCAGTTACGATTCTTATCTTGTCAGTGAGACACGATATTGTTTTAAACTTACTTCGAAAGATTCATACTTCCAGTTTCGCTCTGATACCAACGTAGCGCCCCACCCTTTTTCACTCGCCGAAAATCAGAGTCTATTTTTTTTATTTGAAATAAAGAGTGAGAGAGCGGGACGTGACGACGCGAGCTAAGTCCGAGCTTCCAAAGCCCGGCCCTTAACTGGCCAACCATACGTGTGCGTGGACTAAGTCCACTAAAATAGTTCACACGCATTAAGGCTAAACTTGCAGAATAAACGTAAAGCAGAATTATAATAGAGTTAATATTCCTATCCATTTTAAGCAAGGAATTCCATCACATAAATTAATCTTTAAAAATGTCCAAAATTAAAACCAAACCATAACAGGATAGTTCTAAGTTATTACAGCTCAAAATGCGGACAACTCAAATTAGATTGTCCGAAATAAGAGCTTAAATAAAATAAATCTAAATTATCCAAGCTCCTAAGCTTGGCTCCGTTCACGTCCTTCGTTCCATCCATTCCCTGTGTCATCATTTAAGGTAGAAGTAGGTGCTAGTCAACATGCTCAATAGGTATTCCGAATAGGGTCAAACACATGGATTAGTATAAAAAAATCATATAGATATATAATGTCAAAATCATGCAAGTCAATGCCATGCCATGGGTGTCATGTGCCATGATTTTCACCCATCAACCATATCTCAATCACATAAATAATCCTCTTGATGAATAAGCCACATCAAGGTATTTTCATGACTCCCCACGTATGCCTTATTGGTCCCACCGAATGGAGCGTGGACTCCTCTTTCATTTCAAACATTATAATCGAAATCAGTACGGATCCCTCCCCATGTTTGTTTATCGGATATCCGAATGGAGTGTGGACTCCCCTCATTTGTTCCCTCCCATGCCATATATGAAATGTGAGTGCATCATGCCACTTCATATTAAACATATAGCATTGAAATCTCATTCTTAAAACATAGCACTTTGAAACAAAAAATAGATCATAATTGTAATACCCTAACCCAGATTAGGCGTAGTTTAGCTTAATAATATTGCTTGAACCAGGTAATCTCGAAGATTATGGTTAGGGCTTTGAGGAAAACCCAGGTGTGGCCCAATCCGAGCTCGAAAGCTCAGTGATCCAGCTTGTCCAGCTGGAGAGGCAAAATGGGAATTTATCGCTTCTTGTTATTATTTTTATAAATTATGTTGTTATGTCATTATTATTGGATGATATTATTCTCCTTAAATCAAGGATTTGTATTTCTGATTCTAAATAATTTTATTTCCAGAAAATGGTATTTAAAACCGCCCGTCAAAACCCCGAAAGGAAGAGATAATTATTTTAAATGATTTTGGAGATGAGATAAATTTTGAAATAAGTATTTTATGTTAGACCATTTTAAGAATGGTCTAGTTATCCTTTGACACCCCAAAATGAAGTTTCTAAATTTCTTTATTTAACATTTGTTTACGAGTGGTGGGAAGCGAAGAATTTGGTTCGTAACCACGAGCCAATATCGTGGGAAGAGTTCTCTGCAGCTTTTCTGGCCCGTTACTTTTCGAAGACCGTGCAGGAGGCGACGAAGAGGGAATTCCTCAACATCCAGCAAAGATCCGACTCTGTGGCACAGTATGCCATGCGCTTCATCGACTTGATACAGTTCGTGCCTTGGATCGCAGCGAACGAAGAGGAGAAGGTCCAGCATTTTGAGAATAGACTCCGACCGTTTCTGCAGCGGTAAGTGGCCGGCCTAGTCTTCGACATTTTGGAGATCATTGATCGAGCTTCAAAGGTAGAGGCAGTGGACTCCATCAACCGGAGCGTCGACAACTCTCAAAAACCTTCTTCCAACAAGAAGGCCAAGCTCAACCAGAAGAGGACTTTCTTCAAGAAGAGCCAACCTAGTGCAGGACAGTCGAGTCAGTCTGACTCACGACAATTCATGTGCTACACCTGCAACCAGCCTGGGCATACTTCTAAGTTCTGCCCATTTGGAGGAGAGAAGGCGTGCTTTCACTGCAAGTAAACCGGGCACCTGTTTAGAGACTGCCCTTATCTCAGGTGGAGCAGCACCTCCGCAAGGTGTAGGAGTTTCTTTTTCTATGGCGCAGCCGTCTGTTGGTCGAGGTTCTCAACAAACCTCCAAAGGCTCCGTGGCACCAAGGAACGGACCACCATGGAACAGTCAGGGGAGAGTCTACACGATTGGGACTCAGAAGGAAGAGCCAATGGAGAATACCATGATGGATGGTACCCTTAATCTTTCTAGCCTTTTGGCCCGAGTGCTTTTTGATACCGGTGCTTCGCATTCCTTTATTTCTAGAACTTGTTGTGATAGATTGGGTTTGAAACCGGTAGAAGTAGCTAACCCGTTAATGGTAGTATCACCCTTGGGTAAGAAAGCTTTGGTGAACCAAGAGTACAGATCTTGTGTTTTGCAGATTACCGGTGTAGAGTTGTCCTATAATTTTCTTGTGTTGGAAATGACGGACTTTGACATCATCCTTGGCATGGATTAGTTGTTAGTTTTTGAGGTTTTGATAGACTGCTCTCAGAGAAGAATTCGTGGGGTCTCCTCAACCAATGAGAGGTTTGTGATTATTATTGGATGATATTATTCTCCTTAAATCAAGGATTTGTATTTCTAATTTTAAAATAATTTTATTTTCAGAAAATGGTATTTAAAACCGCCCGTCAAAACCCCGAAAGGGAGAGATAATTATTTTAAATGATTTTGGAGATGAGATAAATTTTGAAACAAGTATTTTATGTTAGACTATTTTAAGAATGGTCTAGTTATTCTTTGACAGCCCAAAATGAGGTTTCTAAATTGCTTTATTTAACATTTGTTTAATTAAGCAAATAGTGTTAATTTGTGATTTTTATTTAAATCAATGGTTTTTAGTAAGAATTAAATCCCAAAATTTTTATGGTGATTAAGGTTTTCAAAACCCAACTTATCTGTAAGGTTGGATTAAGTTTTTGAGCTTTCAAAATCTTATGTTTAGTTAAAAATCCAGTTTTTATCAAACTAGGGGCCCTTTTGCAAAATGGAAGCTTTTGGAGGGCTGATCTGCAACCAACCCAAACTCTCTGGTTACTATTGCGGACGTAAGCAGCACCTGCATGTAGTGGCTCAACAACCACTTCTTCCTGTCAATTTTCTATAAATTGGACCTCAATCAGCAGATCAAACTCCCAGCAAATCTATCTCTTCTCTGTCTCAGTCTTTGTCCCAACTGCTCTCTGAGAAAAACCAGCCGATTCTTGCCCCTCTGTTTCCCAGTTTTTCCACCGTAGCTTAAGAAGGAAGAGTTTTTCAAAAATCAAATTTTTAGCCCAGGAACTCCAGTGAAGGTAACCACTGTGTTCCTCTTTCAATTCTAGTTGATTTAGAATGAAGAAAAACTGAATTTGGCCCTATTTTGAGTAAGAAAAACTAGTTTGAAGTTCAAGAAAAACCATGGGTTCTCTTGTACTCGTAAGCTTTCAATTTTAAAATCCAGTGGCCTGCCGAGCTCCAAAGCTCCAAACCTTTCACTATGGAAAGAGGACTCCCAGAGGAGTCTATCGGACCGGCTAGATGTGAAAACCGAATCCGGGAAACCCACTGTTTCCGAATTCGTATTTCACAGTGTGTCTGCCGTCACTGTCTTCTGGTGCAGACAGTGAGGAAGACGACTCTCGGACGGTCAGAGAGGACCCCTCCGACGTTCCGATCTTCACCCGAAGCCCAGAAGTACCCGAGGCTAGCTTGACTCGTCCAGATGTTCCGAGTAGAGCTCGAAAGGACCGAACCCCACTCGGACGATCCGAGCCTCACTTTGGATGTTCTGAGACTCACAGACCCACCGAGACCCATTTTTCAGATTTTTTCAGTTCCGAAGGACTTCGGATGATTCGAGACCCGATCTTCGGACGATCCGAAGTCAGACCCATGATCTGAGGTCAATGACTAGTTTAGGTGCGGTTCGGATGATCCGAAGCCACAGTACCTGGTTCGGAGGCATGTTCCGAGGGGCCCAGTTTTTGAAGTGTAAAATGTTCTTGTTTGATGGTTATTGATTGCATGTGATGTTAGTACCCCATTGTTAAATTAAAAATTGTACTAACACCTTTCTCTTATTACTATAGTGTATATACTATTGTATTCACTTCCAGGCCGACTCTATTGGTCGGGCACATAGTGATCTCACTTCCAGGCTGACGCTATATTTGTCGGGCACTGAGTGACCTCGAGGCCTTACTCAAAATGTAAGATCTGGTCCTATCTAGAAGACAACCGAGAAGTGACCTGAGAATCTAGACCCATCTCAATAAGTCAATCTGGTCAATGCCTAGAAGACAATATGAGTTTTGGACTGAGCACCCTTTTATTTACTATACTGTGGATTATTATAATTTAAAAGGGATAGAAACCAAGTAGGAGACTCAATTCCATGTACCTTTGACATTTTTGGAAAAACAAGTAGAATTTCGAAATACTACTTGTGTGTATGTGTTTGATGCTATGTATATCGACGTGATAATGATTGTGCACTTGTTTGCTTGTTTGAACAGAGACCGCGAAACCACACAGTTACGGTGAGGGAACTTAACTTTACGGTTAAAATGTAAACAGGTTTTGTTATTTGAGATGGATCTTGAGCAATGAGTGGTTTCAGATTTGATGAACCCACTCATGTGCCTAGACTTGACACACTATAATAAGAGTGCTTATGATGCTGGTAAATGCTATGATGTTGAACATATGAAATGTGTAATACTGCTTCCACGTGCCCTTGACTATTGAACCAATATCGGCCATATGAGAGATGGTTTACGACTACTGGACCATGGGTGTCAACAGTTGCTGACTTGAGGGTGTCAGTATCGGCTATGGGAGAGCAGAAGATGTACTTGTAAGGATGTATTTTGACCGTGTCGGGACTTAATCCAATGGTCTCAGTGTAGTCAGTAGGCGTTACGTTGGATAACAGCAGTAATGGAAAAATAATGGAATGATGGAAATGATGTTGAGACTTTACTTGATATTGTGAATTTATTATCAAGTATGAGATATTATATTGCAACTATTGATAATTGCTAATCTGTTGTTTACTTTAAAACTGTATTGTTATATTTCCTTCACTGGGCTAGTTAGCTCACCCCACTCACCTTTCAGAAGATGAACTCGAGGAGGAGAACCCTCTATATGAAGCTTAGGGTGGATAAGCTGCGGCGTTGTTTTGGGATTCCCACTGAGGGGAATACCCTTGTCTTTGCTTTTTGGTTCTTGGAACCATTTTCCTTTGTAAAGTACTTGGTGTCGTACTTAATTTGTTTAAATGTTATGTATTAAGACTACTACGTTTCTGTAGTTACTCTGATGTGATTTTGAAATGATAATTCAATGGTTGGAATCATGTGATCATGCAATGTGTTATTTTTATGTCTATTTGTTGGGTAGACTTATGGTATATGTTTGAGTCCACATGTTGGGATCATGTGTGACATCTGGGCCCAACTGTTGATCCGGCCTAGCTAGAATTCTTGCGTGTTGTCTTAGCTTTCAAAAAAAAAATCAGTTGCGTTCCAGGCACACCCTTCGGGTCGGGGTGTGACAACAATCACATGGAAATAAAGGCCATTTATATACATAGTCCAAGGTTATCAATAAGGTAGGAATCCTACCAACGTCCAAATATTGTATCCTTACGTTTTCGTCAAAACCGATCACTGATCGCGTCAAAGCCGATCGTACACCCGTTTGTGAAATCCCGTTACCTTATTATATTTAAAACATATACATACATCCATTTGGTGATCCATTTAATTTCCATCAACCCCTATATCATCCTATGTTCATTTCCATTAACAATCGTAGTCTTTTATCTAGTTAAGTCCCCCAAGGGGTTTCGGCCATACATTAGGGCTGAAAAATGTTTAAGTCCACAACAAAAACCCACCAATGGGGTTCGGCCATACAACATGGCTGAACCTCATTTTTTTGTCTTCTTGGTCCTCTTTTTAGTCCTTGTTCATTTTAGACAAAGCGGGTCCAACATCATTCATTCTTTGCTTCCTTAATCTACTAATATTCTATAGTTAAACATTTAACTTGATAAAACAACCTAGGTCCATAAAAATATCCTCCATGGGGTTCGGCCATACAACATGGCCGAACGCATGGTTCTTCCATTCCATCATCATTTCTTTTTCTTTTATTTCTTAGCTTGATCACCCATAGTTAATCATTTAATTTCTTAAACATACATAGATCCACAAAATGATCCATAAAAATAATTCATGGGGTTCGGCCATACCACATGGCCGAACCCATGATTCCTCATTTGCCTCTTCTCCTTTCTTAACTTGATCTTCTTGATCTTTAATGGAGTATTTCGGCCATGGTATGGATTGAGAGAGAGTGAGGGTTTGAGATGAAAACCCTAAGGGAGGGTTCGGCCAAATGGGTGAAGGTTTGAGAGGAGAAGAGATGAAAAACCTCTAACTCTTTTTGTCTAAGAGAGGGGATCAACCCTAGGGTTTAGAAAGATGGAGAGAGGCAGAGAATGAGATGAATGTCTCAAGGAGAGGGTCGGCCAAGTTGTTTTGGGTGAGAGCCCTTTGTCTAACCCTAATCTCCCAACCACCCACATTATGATGGTGTCTCTCCCATGTGTCCCTTGTCTAACCAAGAGGGCACATGGCTTACACTTGGCCTTCTCCTCCTTCCTAATGGTTTTTGGTCTAGGGTTTCCATGAGATGGAAGCCCTCCACTTCCCCTTTGACTCACGTAGTCTTTTCAACTTCCATGTGACTCACCACCCATTCAACTCACTTCACATAAATGAAACTCATTCCCCTAACTCAAGCACTTGAATTCATTCTTAGTTAATTAATTCCTTAACTCCACTCACTTCACTTAACCCTCTTGAGCTCACCTATGAACTCACCCATGGTTGACCAAGTCAACCATGGTGGCCGGCCCCACAAGTTACCTTAGACCACACGCCACCTAACTTGATGAGGTGGAGTTGGGTCCCACTTGGTTATGCCACTTCCATGTCACCTCACACACTTGCCACCTCACTTGATGAGGTGGATCCCATACCTTAGATCTTATTGGGTACATGACCCGATTAATCAATTCCTTACCCATTTACCCTAAACATCAATTCATCTTGACCCATTATGTCCCAATTGGGCATTTGCCCCAATTGACCACATTTGCCCAATTAATTAGAATCAACCCTATCCATGATCCATTGGACCATACTTGGGCCATTGCCCCAATTCTTATCCATCTTAGATCCATTCCATCTGTAAATCTTAATTTTTAACAATTAAAATAGATAATAACCAATATAATAATGGCATTAAAAATCCGGGCTATTACACGCTCGGTCCATAGTCATTTCCTTGGCTACGTACGACCTTTCGCTCAGTCTATAGCCATTCCCTTGACTAAGTACGAACTTTCATTCGGTCAATAGTCATTCTCTAACCTCACCACCCACCCAATCATGGATGGTCATGCAAGATAACTGAAAGTCCCTTTCACACGGTGCTAGAACAACATAATTGACCCTAGAGGGGGGGTGAATGGTCAATCCCAGTTTCCATGGTGTTTACAAAGTTCTTGATTATTTTAAGTGTAGCGGAACAATAATCAAGAAATTTGTTTAGTGTGATAGATTGTTTCTAATTTGTTTAAACAATCACACTAAGATTTTAACCCTTTACATTTTGCTTGATTACCGATGCCTGTGAATAACGTGTAGAATAGGATAATCAACATGCAAAGTGGTGTGTGTTGAGAAGAGTACTCAGATAGTAAATATAAACACACAAAGATCAAACACCATAAGACCAATTTAAAGTGGTTCGGTTAGCCAACCTACATCCACTATTAGGACTAACTCAACTTTGAGTTATCCCCAAACCTACTAAGTGGGGACTTACACCCTCACAATTAGAGTAGGAATTTCACCTCACTCAATCGGCTGGGAATTTCACCCACCACTATAGAATAGGAATTCCACCTATCCATTTGGCTGGGAATTCCACCCACCACTGTGCCAGAGACGACTCTCTAGAGTTTTTTATAGTGGTTCCAGAGCAAATCCCCCTTAATCCACTTTACACTGATATGGTTTTAAAAACGAAATTAAAAACCAAGAAGCACTTTCCTTGAAGCTCGATTCCGATGAAGTGTGCTTCTTGAAAGTACACATTTTGTGTACTCGTACAATCCCGACGTTCCGCCTTGTAGACTAGTCGTGTAGAGCAATCATAGTCCTTTGGTGACTACGAAATTGGATACACCAATATCTATCCTAGCAAGATGTGCTTAGTCCTTCTCTCTTAATCTCAATCTCAATGGATTGGATACTTGAATGATTTTGTTTTGATTTGCCAAAAGAGAATAAGCCTGAATGTTTTGCCTTTGTTCCTTGGGAGTTTTACCTTGAGAATGTGGTTATTTTTATGCTCTGAGGGGTCTCACATAACTCACCAACAAAAGAAGTATTTATAGGCAAATACAAAAATTTCGGACAGTAGAACCATATGATTGGTCGTGTCCACACGATCGATTGTCCGTGTTTAAGTTCATGCTCACCAACCCAACCGTTGCGCATTAAATGCCATGCAACAGCATAATAATAGTAACCTACGCGATCGGTTTTATACATGACTGATCGTCCGTGTTCCTGATAACATATCGTGTTTTTGCGATCGGATCGGCCTGAGGTTATCCTGTCGTGACAGTTCTTTGTCAAGACATACCTCACCCGAACCTAGGGCAACAGGTCGTGTGCCCGATGTGATATTGCCATGTCCTGGCGATTGGTCGTAGGACTGACGGCTCGTGCTATACCACATGAAAGGTCGCCGCCAGACGATTTGATCGTCCTGAGCTTGCCTGTGAATGAAAATCCAGATCAAGGCTGAGTCGCGCCAACAAGTCTGTGTGACCAATGGGTCGGTAGACATGTAGACGAGGGGTCGTATGACCACGACCGGTTGTACTCTATCGATGGAGACGGGTCGCCTAGATAATGTGTTATCCCTGAGAGTTTGTTTACACATTTCCAAGATAGGTTCCTCTTGGTGTCAAACACTTTTTAGGCTTGGTTATTTTTCCAGATATGATGTTTAAGCCTAGGGATGGTCCATCTAAGGTTTGGATTACATCTAAGGTTACCTATGGCAAAATACCTTCTGTGATTACCATACATGTGTTGATCCGTTGAGTCTTCATATTTCAACCAACACTTGAGTTTGAGTCTTGAGCTTCTCTCTTCAAGGCAAGCCTTCTCCTAAGTCACGAACTTGACAAACGGGTGACTTGGCGAGCTGAGGGACTAACAATAACCAACCATACCACTCATGCATGAATGCCATGACAAAAAATAAATATGGAGATTTCCACATGTAAATATGCCAATAAAGCCATAATAAACCCACCTATTAATTTAGCATGCTCAACACTAAATTAAATCCATACACATTTATATCAAAGAACATGTGCAAACAACAATGGCTTATCAAACACGACATATAATAACATAATTAATTATGTTAATCCGAATCCACTAAAATTCCAACACAAACATAGGCAGTCCCTATGAAAAATTTTGAATCCATATCCTGGGTTTTTCAACAAGATAAACGAGTCGAACACACAGTCAGTCTGACTGAGTCACTCACTGGTTTAAAATATTTAACCAAAAATCCCCATTTACATTCGGTGAGAAGCACCTGACTCACCCGTTTCAAAAATCGAATTCTTAGTCCTTTGTTTATACTCATTCAATCCATTCAATCACACCAAAATAAATATTGGAATTCAAAATTAATGCAGTGAACCCACTGAGTTTTCAAAGCTCAGATAGGAAATCACAGGTTCCTGGCCATGGAGAGAATAAGAGAGTGGGAGAAAGAGAGATGAGACAGGAAAGTCATGAATGAGTCCACTGAAATGCTTCTAGGGTCCACTAGAATGAGTCCTTCTTAAGCATGTCCGCTATGGGTCGTACAATAAGGCCATAGTCTTTGATGAAGCGCCTATAATAGCCTGTGAGCCCGAGAAACCCACGTAATGTTCGAATGGTTTTTGGTTGAGGCCAATCCACCATACTTTTTTATTTTGTCAGGGTCGGCTGCTCCCCCGTCATGTGATATAATATGACCTAAGTATTCCACCGATGAACAGCCAAACTGGCCTTTACTCCTTTTTGCGTACAACTGGTGTTTGCTTAGGGTTCTCAGAACACAAGTCAGATGAGATCTATGTTCATCCATCGAGACGCTGTAGACTAGGATGTAACACCCCAAAAATCTTACACCGGTGAATTAATATAAATCCCCTTTTAAATGAATAGATTGGAGATGGGAATGGGTATTGAACCAAGTGAGAAAAGAAATGAGAAGAAAGAAATAGAATGAACTGAAGATTTCTAGATGGACATATCGACCTGGTCGATATGTCGACATGTAGTATGTATCGACTTTGGAACATGTGTAGACAAACAGACTCGATTACTAAGTATTCCAGAAGGATGTGTCGAGCTCTGTCGATTTATAATTATTGGTATGTATCGACCCATGGACATGTATTGGGAAATGTCCCGCTGCTCAATGTCTGAGATCTAACAGCTATGCTGTCGCATCACCCATCTACCACACCTACCACTGTCCTGGAGGACCAATGGATGGCCACCACGTGTCTGGTGTGTTGACCGAGGAGGAGGAAGGAATCCTAGGTGTACATATCGATAGGTGTCGATGTATCGAGAAGTGTACATATCGAGTTGGTCGATATGTGTGATAAAGAACTCGAAGCTTGCATTTTGGATGAGACATATCGTATTCGGTCGATACATGGTATTATCTAGAAAGTGTACCTACTGACTGTATCGATGTATTAGGGAAAAGACAATCAAATGGACCAACACATCGACGAATTCGATGTGTCGAGTAACCCGAACGTCTTCAGCAGACACTCTGTCTACCACATTCTATCTTTCCATGCATGGGCATTCACAATGCCTCTTCGATTTTCAAGGACTCAATTAAGAGTCTACGGATAGCAAGAGATGAACATAAAAAGAAGAGAAAATGAAGGAACAGGGAAGAAAAGAAAGAAAGGAAGGAGAGACCAAGCAAGGATCGAGCAAGGAAGAAAGAAAGAGGAAAACACCAAGCTTAGGCTCAAAGTCCTTTTGGTCATCGAAATCCGCAAGGATTCCCCAAGGTATGTGATATCTATGATGTTAACAATGATTTAGAGTAAAATAATCACACCAGAATGTATAATAGGACCTTTAAATAAGATTGGAAGAGGATGAAATAAAGTAGAGAAACATGCAACCCGAAATAAGGGAGTCGCAGAAATCTCAAGAGTACATATCGACTTTGGTCGATATGTATCTCCCGGAATGGAAGTGGAAAAGAGGACTGAAACGTTGATTTTTGGGTTTTACCCAGGAATATGTATCGACTTGTGTCGATGTATATCCTGGTGTATGTATCTACTAGGGTCAATATGTATACCAAAGAAAATATCAGTTTTGTAAAGACTTTTGAGAATGTACTTATTGACGGGTAGGCTATTTCCAAGGGACACATCAGTTGTTTCAGGGCGTCCCTCTGATGAATGAATGAAGTAAATGGAAAAGAATATTTCATTGTTAAATTCAGTAAAAGAGATAGGCCAAATGCTATGTACAAGCCCTAGAAAAGGAGGGAAGAAAATAGGTGCCCGAATAGAAATCCAAAAACTGGACACATCGACTGGAGTGTGGCCGAAATGGACCTAGGCAGATCTTGATGTCATACGCGCGCGTGGTTGATTGAAAGAAAGTATTGTTTCACCGATGGAATCGGTTGAGTTCTATGATGATGTGTATTGAGACTCCCCCAAGAGAACGAATTATGAAATGTGTATACGGGATGGGAAATGCCCCGTTGTTCCATATGAGAAATTGAGGTACCTTGCATGGGACATGATAAGGGTATGCATATATCATGGCACCCATGGCATGACATGTTACATATAAATAATCATTCATATGAACTAAATATGGTATTTGATAATGAAAAGAGTGTGGCTTTGTGAAAGGTTTTATGAATAAGTTTATGATGAGACATTTTTCATAATAAAATGATTAAGGTTTTGCCTTGAATTTTCTATCTTGATTTAGAAATACATCTTGAGAAATGTATTATGATACATGGTTGATATGTAGTATTTTGAAAGGAGAAGTGAATATGTTTTCTTTATAAGTATTGTTTTTACTATACCTTTGGGAATGAAAGTAAGAGGTGAATTAGGTATGAGTACCTTGTAAAGAAGTATGTACATATGTTTTCAATTATGATATCTCTAAAATTAGTCAAATCTGAGATCTGTAATATAAGTAAATAGTTTGAGAAAAGTACTGAGTATATCTTGAATAAGATTGTTTGTGAATAGATATGGATTTATGACTTAAGTATGGTTTCGTATAATATGAAGTGCGATATGATCAGAATTTGATAAAAGTATTGTTAGTGCCTCGGCTTGGCCGAGTCTCTAAGTTTGTCAATTCCATGACTCGGGAAGAAGCACTTGCTAGTAACTTGAAGATCCAAAGTGATCAAGAGTGAAGATCATGCTCCACATGATTGAAGCTCATCGTTATGGTAATCACAAAACAAGTATTATGTCCATAGATGACTTTAAGTGGTACCCACACCTTAGAGATGACCATCCCTAGACTTAGTTGAGAAAATGGTAAAATCATAAAAAGCCTAGAGAAGAAGCTTGTCATTGAATTGGAACCCAATTTGGAAATATGTATTTGGTTTCACTATCAACTAGACCAATCGTTCTCACCGAGCCCTCGGTAGAGACAGGATCGACTCATCGTGATCAAAGACTAGTCAGCCTGATTGACACAGGTTTTGAATCATAGAACTGTTATTCTGGGAAAGTCTGTGATCGAGAGTTTTGTATGCACTGACCCCTCGGTGAAAGGCTGAAATGACCCCTCGTGGTCAACGACTTTTCTATAAAGATTTATGAGTTTTGGAACTTTGAACTCAAGTGGACTCTCGAGGAAACAGACATATCGGTGGTTCTAGACTGATCGAGAGTATCAGTACTTACCCTCGATAAAGGGCGACAGGTCATTCTGGGTAAGACTTGTTTCTGGACTTAAAACTCTATCAACATGGTGTTGCCCCAGACCGAGCCTCTTGTATGGACCGACCTCTCGGTGCCATGACTGTCGACCGAGAAAGATTATTATCGTTGGGAGTGCATTTAATGCACAACAGTCGGGTTTTTAACGTAACATTTTTAAGGACCCCTCGGTACGACCGACCTGTCGGTACATTACCGTTGATACAACTAGTTGCCTTCTCTATAAATATCGATCTTTATGCAACCTGTTGGTATCCTTTGACAAATCAATTGGACCCTCATCATTATCAGTAAGCTTAAACAAGGGCCAAGAGAAGGATCAGTCTCTCTCTCTCTCTCTCTCGTGCTTACACTTGGGGAATCTAATACAACCAATCATATGGATTGAGTTTGTGAGAGAGAGAGGAGGAAAGGATAAATAAACTAGAAAAACTTTGGTGAAAGCAGTTTCCTTGTCGCCCTGGATTGTAATTGCTTTACGACGGCTACAAGGCGGAGCATCGGCACACATTGAGTGGATCTTGAAGAAGCACACATCAAGAGATAGAGCTACAAAGGCAAGTGCTTATTGGTTTTAATTTTGTTTTAAAACCTTTGTCTCGAAAGTGGATTAAGGTGGATTGGCTCTGGAACCACTATAGAAAACTCTAGAGCGTGTCTCTGGCACAGTGGTGGGTGGAATTTCTAGCCAAATGGATAGGTGGAATTCCTATTCTACAGTGGTGGGTGAAATTCCTAGCCGATTGAGTGACGTGGAATTCCTATTCTAATTGTGAGGGTGTAAGCCCCACTTAGTGGATTTGAGGATAACTCAAGGCTAAGTTTGTCCTAACAGTGGTTGTAGGTTGGCTAACTGAACCACTTTAAATTGGTCTTATGGTGTTTGATTTTTGTACGTTTGTATTTAGTATTTAAGTACTTTTCTCAACACACATCACTTTGCATATTGATTATCTTATTTTACACATTGTGCACAAGCATCAATAATCAAGTAATATGTAAAGGGTTCTGATTTTAATGTGATCATTTAAATAATAAAAACAATCTATCACACTATACAAATCTCTTGATAAATATTCCATTGCACTTAAATTTTAAACAATCAAGAAATTTGTAAACACCAAGAAAAATGGGATTGAGCCCCAGCACACCACCCCCCCCCCCCCCCCCTCCCTCCCTCCCTCCCTCCCTCCCTCCCTCCCTTTCGGGTCAATCATGTTGTTCTAACACCATGAGAAAGGGACTTTCAAGTACAAGTATATGTAGTGTCTAGATATGGTACACCGTAGGCATACTATGTGATCAGAATTCCTACTGAGCAAGTTGACTAATCCCATAAATCCCCCCCACCAGTTTTGTATGTAGATTTTGGAAGATGTAGATGACATCGAACTAAGTGATGGCTGAGCCTAGATGAGATAGAGATCAAAGAACAAAGCCTTATGGACTTAGAATTATTTTGATGTTTTGGGAGATGTGAGAACTGTAATAACTTTATAAATAATTAACAAAGCGTAGGGTTGGCCAGTTAAGGGCCGGGCTTTAGAAGCTCGGACTTAACTCGCGTTGTGACGTCCGCGCCCTTTGTCACTTTAAAAAAAAAAAAATAGACTCTGATTTCGGTGAAAAGGGGCGGCCGTTAGAAGAACATTGTACTTTTGTATAAGAGTGTAATATTTTTGGGGAATGTATATTTATGATTTGGATTCATGTATTTGACTTGATGTATAATCATTTTGGGGAATTCCTTATTTTTCTATGAGATGTGATTGGTAACTCATGAATGCTATAAATGTTTAAATTTCGCAGGATTATCAGGGTGTGTGCAAATATTATCATGTACATCCTAGTTGGGCCAGTCATGTGTCGGTTCTTCGGACTCGGACTTGACTCGCGTCGTGACGTCTCTATCCTTTCTTCTATAAAAAAAAAAATTTACTCTGATTTTATCAATGGAAAAAGGGCGGGTCGTTACGTAGGATATCGTAAAAAAAGACTAAGACAAAGTGTCGCAAATAGGGCCGAAAGAGCTCATTCATCAGGCTTTGGAAGGTGGCTGGATCATTAGTCAAACCAAAGGGCATTACTAAGAAATCGTAGTACCCGTCATGAGTCCTGAAGGCTGTTTTAAGCACATCTTCTGGTTTGACCCGAATCTGATGGTAGCTTGAGCGGAGATCTAAGTTTGGAAAAAACTTGAGCCCCTAGAAGTTCATCCAATAGCTTTTCAATCACTGGAATCGGAAACCGACCCTTGACTGTCTATTGGGGGAGTGCACGGTAATCAATGCACATCCTCCAAGAACCATCATTTTTGTGCACCAACGGTATTGGGGAGGAGAAGTGGCTTTGGCTTGGGCGAATGACCCCACTTTACAAGAGTTCTTGTACAAACTTTTCTGCCTCGATCTTCTGATAATATGGGTAGTGATATGGGCGGGTGCTTACAGGCTTGGCTCTCGGCAGCAAGAGAATGTGGTGGTCGTGTGATCGACAGGGAGGCAGTCCTTGAGGCTCGTTGACGATGTCTTGAAACTGGTCTAGCAGATCATCCAGCGGCGTTGGCTCTAGCTTCGGAGAATTCCCATCCAGGATGGAGTGAAGAGAGTAGATCTGGAAAAGGAAACTCGGGTTACGACTAGGGTCCAAGTGTTTTACCCGTCCTTCTTTAACTATCCGTACCTCCTGCGTGTTCTCACCTTGCCATAGCAAGGATCGGTTGTGAAGATGAAACACCATAGTTAATTTCTGGAAGACCCATGTGATAGGACTGAAAGTCTGCAACCATTGAGCGCGAGGACCACATCATATCCTCCCAAGGGAAGCATGTAGAAGTCGGCTACCACTTTAGCCCTTGCACCTTACCTTTGATGCCCTTGCAAATCCCATGACATTGTATCCGATCGCCATTAGCTACCACAACCTTGAAGGTGGTGTCGGTTGACACGGGTAATGCTGTTTTGATGGAAATACGCAACTAATAAAGTTCTGAGTATTACCCATGTCCACTATCATCATAGTTGTTTGGCTCAGCTGTCCTTGTATGCGCATGGTCTGGAGAGCATGACTCCTAGTCACAGCGTGTAAAGAGATTTTCAGCTGATAGACAGATTCGCCATTCCCGTCTTGACCCATGTCAACTTCTTCCTCTGGCCCAACTTCCATGTCATCCTCGGGCCAACTGCCTTCCATCAAGAATACTTTTTCAGTGCGGCATTTGTGTCCCGACACAAATTTCTCATCGCGGTTGTAACAAAGTCCTTCATGTCATTTTTCTTTCATTTCTAAGGGCGTGAGCTTTTTGATGATAAGCAGGGGAGACTTGATGGACCCTGCCGAGGCCGAGACTGGTTGGTATCCCAGTCGTGACTGGTCAGTGCGGAATTTCTGCCTTCTGGCGAGAACCCTCTCCTCTTATAGCCTGGCCAATCCAATAGTTTCTGATAGTGTCCGTGGTTTTAGCATTCTAACACTGAGTTGGATGTCGTCTCTCAGACCCCCGAAGAAGCAACTCAACATGAAAGGCTCATGAAGGCCTTCGGTTTGATTTGCGAGTTCTTCGAATCGGGTATGATAGTCCTTGACTGACCCTGTCTGACGCAGCTTGGTCAAAGAAGAAGTGGCATCCATGTAAGGCGATGGTCTGAATCGAACCATTAGGTCGTGCGTGAAGTCATCCCAACTGGCTATCTCATTGGATTTCTCCATTCATCGGAACCATTATAGTGTTTTCCCTTCCAAATGGAAAGAAGTCATCAGCAATTTTTGCGATGCATGCGTCTGTTGGTGCAGAAAGAATTGTTCTGCAAGGTATACCCATCCGGATGGGTCGATTCCCTCGAAACGAGGGAAGTCTAGCATTGCCAATCGGTTGGAGTGGTCTGTCTCTCTAGACCGTTGGTTCCCACTACCAAACGGTGGTAGAATGGACGTACCGATCTCACTAGCTTGGATCTCGGCTATCCTGTCAAGGCGAGAGTCCATCGTTGCTAGTTTGCCAGCTAACTCGTCGATTCGCCGTGCTTGTATTGCCATGGATTCCCTTAAGAGAACCATCATTTCCTCGATCTTCGCGTTCCTCGTAGCCTCCGCCATCAAATATGGAACCTGGCTCTGATACCTTGCGGTGAACCCACTGAGTTTTGAAAGCTCAGAGAGGAAATCATAGGATCCTGGCCATGGAGAGAAGAAAAGAGTAGGAGAGAGAAAGAGGAAAGAGAAAAATCACGGGTTGATCTCGAGGGTGCCCACCCTCCTTAGTCTTTGTTTGCCAAAATTCTTTTGTGCTTTCTTATTCCTTCCTTCCTTGATTATAAAGACTAGTCCACTGTTAACGGTGGCAATTACAAGATATTAGGCACTAATTGAGGATCTAAATAGAAGATAAGATGCAATAGACAACTAAGAGATAACAACTCATCAATAGATAATGCTAATCTAGACTAATGAAAGCACGGTGGATGCTAGCTGTATACATGCATGTAGCGGGTGTGTTACAATTAAAGTAAATACATGTAAGAGTTTGTTTCCCTCACCTCAAGATGCTAAATCAAACAATGCTGAAAAATCACCTTTTAAATCGATCGTCCAAGTCCAAATTCACTGCAATTTGGTTTAAGGTTTGATCCAATTAAAAAAAAATTACTCCAACTTCTCATAATTAGATTAATCTCTAATTAAATAATTATGGTTTTATCCCAAAAGATTAAAGCCCAAAGTACAATAATTTTCCATGATTAATTTTAGTCCTCGAAAAACCAAACAATACCCAAAATTCGTCCCTCTTGTAGAATTTATTGGGAACAATTCAAATTTTATTTGAGCCCTAAATGTTTTACACCAAATATATCTCTTAGTTACGATTCCAACGATATCCCGGTTGGCCCATGATGATGTTCCTAGCCCAAGATATGATCATTTTACTCAAACAGTCGCACTACCAAACAAATTGCAGTTTATCCAAGAGACCTTGGTTGCTAGCCAATTTATACCTATCATGCAATTGAATTTAAGTCTAAAACTTTTTTTGGGGATAGTTCTCTTTGTGGGCTTGACTTTATGGACAAATTTGGCATTGATCTGATCCCCACAAAATGAATTAAAAATCATACACCAAAAAGCTGCAAAAATGCCCAGAAATCAATACGCCGTGTGAGGCATTTGGTGGACTGTTTTGGCATTGGAATCTTGGCTTCTGCCTTGGAGTTGGACTGTTACACTTTGTGCTTCTGTTATTGACCGATACCTCTGCAAAACAACTATTCACTTTGCACTTTTGTACAAGAAATAATGAAGAAAGCAATTAAAAAGGGTTTAAAAGAATTAAGAAAAAAGGAAAATAAATCTGATAATGCTTCTACTTCTACTTCTGCAACATATAGAATTGCTAAAGATAGCCTGCTATCTAGAATATCTAGTTCTTCTTTTAATACTGCTTTTAATCCTGAACCTAGAACACCTGTAGCTACTCAAATTGTAACAATGGATTTAAAAAATTCTGAAGAAATAAATTTTAAAGATGCTGAACAATCTTTAGAAAGATGGTCAATTTCTAAAATAGAACAAATTTACATAGGATCATTTGAAGACACATCTGATTTTATGATTCAAACTGTAGAACATATTCCTCTCAAGATGAAGCTTTTCTTTTCCTTCTTGATGATAAAGAAAAAATTGACAGATTAAGAATGTGATATAATTATCTTCACATAGGTTTAGTTCAAATTGCGATCAAGCCATTAACAAGAAAAGGATTAAACATTCCCTGTTTATCTTTTCTGAGGGATGCAAGACATAACAAATTTGAAGATGCTTTATATGGTTTAGTTTCCTTTAATTTTGTTGAAGGACCAATTTTTTATAATTGTATTCCCGACTTAACAATTCCTTTAACAAGCAACAACATACATAAAGCTGTAGAATTAGTTGTTAAAACACAAGGGTTTGATATGGATCCAAGAAGTGAAAACATTGGAATAATGTATAGAATTTATTATAAAGCCATGAAATCTTTTAATTCAAATATTGCTTATAGTAATTTAATTAAAAATGAATGTACTCTTTTCCAAATAGATTTTCGAAATAAAGTAATAATTCCCCATAGACCAACACCTGATAAAATAAAAATCTTAAAAGACTGGAAATTAACTGAATTCTGTCTACCAACTCCCAAAATAGAAACAAAAGCCAGTAGCATGATACAACATGATGATGGAACAATTGAAATAAAATTTGAAGATGAAAAACCAACTTCTAGAACACATGCTCCCATACCTCCTATGTATAATACATATTCAAATTTCAGCTATCCTACTAACCAAGATTATGAACAAGCTGGAGTCGCTCAACCTGTTTACCATAGAACAAAATCTCAAAGATCTAATCCTGAAACAGTAAATTTAACACATGAAGACATGGTAGGAGTAATAAAAATAGATAATCTAGAAGAATTGTTAATAGAAGAAAATTTTAAAATAGATGAAGTTGTTTTAAAAACTGAAATGATGTTTGATCCTAGAATAGATGAATTATTAGAAAAATTTGACATAGAAAAAAATTAAAAAATTTCAAGAAACCTTCATAAAAGACTTAAAAATCTTGCGAAAACATGAGTTTCTTTGAATGGTATGACTTTAAACTAAATAAAAATAACCAACAAGAACAAAAATATTTGCAAATGTTAAAAGAAAAGGAAAACATATGGACAACAACTAAAGGCGAAAAAATAAAAGGTTTCATCCTCCACAAGAAAATATTAAACTATCTCCAACAATAGATGCAACACCTTATAAAGATGTTTCAACAATAAATAATAAAACACCCTTATCAATAGTATATATGAATGGAATATAGATGGATTATCAATAGGACAAAAAATGTAGGTACTTCAAAAAATGCATATGTATGCTAATATTCTTAGAACAAATCAAAATAAAGAAATAGACATATGTGAATTAATAATATCAGGATTTACAGGTCAATTATATGATTGGTGGACTAGTTATTTATCTGATGAACAAAAGAAATTAATAAAAGAAAATCAAAGAAAAGACGAAAGTGGAGAAATTCTGTTATTAGCCAATGGACAATCATAAACGATAGTGTTGAATGCTTAGTTTTTAACATAGCAAGACAATTCATAGAAAGATATCAAAGACTTGAACAAAACATGAGAGATTATTTAATTAATTTAAGATGTAGATCTATGTCACAATTTTTAGAATATAATGAATATTTTACAAATACTGTTTACAAAATGACTGATTCTTCTAACGTTTTTTGGAAAGAAAAATATATTGTTGGTTTACCTCCTCTATTTGGGAAAAAAGTAAAAGAAAAGTTGACAAAAAATGAGATTGGAGAAATACAATATAGGAAATACACCTTAGCCGACCTACATCAAGTAATTAATCAAGTAGGATTAGAAATTTGTAATAATCTAAAACTAGAAAAAAAAAATTAAAACTGAACAATACTTTAATAGAAAAGAGATGGGTGATTTCTATGATTAGTTTGATCCCTTTAAAACTGAAAAAAGAAAAACTTTAGAAAGCAAAAATAAAACTTTCCGAGACAAAAGAAATTATATCAATAAAAGAAATAAACAACCATATACACAAAATTATACAAACCCTCAAAAGAAAAAATACAAAAGAACATTTAAAAAACAAGATAAAATTGAATCAGGTAAAAGAAAACCAACACCTAATGTAAGTGTTATAAATGTGGAAAGACAGGTCATTATGCTAACACATGTTATAAAAACAAAAATAGAAACTACAAAAAAAATGTAAAAGCTATTTTATTACAACTTTGCCATTGGTGTAATCCTTAGTTAACTTTTCATTCATTTTAATCTACCATACATAGACCCTAAGTCCACCAAATAATTCCCATCGGATTCAGCCATACACCATGGCCGAACCCATGGTCCCTTATTTCCATTTAAATTACCATATTGCCATTCATGGCTAACATTCCATAACTAATCCTTTCATTCATTAACAAATGACTAAGTCCATGTTTTGATCCACAAACCAATCTCATGGGGTTCGGCCATAGATCATGGCCGAACCCATGATCTTTCATCTCCTTAATTTTAGACCTTTCATACATGGATCCACCAATGATCCATAACCATAGAACCATAAACAAAACCCTCCATAAACGATCCATGGAATTGATTCATGGGGTTCGGCCATACACCATGGCCGAACCCATGATGTCTAAATTCCAATTATAGCAATTCCCATTCTTGAATCCATAAATCAAGGTTCGTTCCCTTTTTTAATCCAAAAGTCCATAATTAGAAACTTTCTAATTTAATAACCATCTTCCATAAAATAAACCCTAGTGGGGTTCGGCCATACACCATGGCCGAACCTCACTCGTAGAGACAATCCAACCGTTCCCTTTACTTTCTAAATTAATAACATCTTCCATGGGGTTCGACCATACACCATGGCCAAACCCTGTGGTTCAAAATCTTCTCTTTAAAAATCATACATCCATGATCTTCCATGATCTAAATACATGTAACCAGTTTTATATTTCTCCATGTAAAACCTTTTAAAAATATGAATAATTTTCAATGGAGTTCATCCTTCAAAAACCCATTAAACAAACCCATTGTTCCTCCATGGGGTTCGGCCCTTCATCATGGGCGAACCCTATGGTTCATCAACTTCTCTTAAACCATTTAAGCCCTTTTTAAAACATACATAATTACTCCATGGTTTTCATCATTAAAAATCCATAAATTAAACCACGTCTTTCCATGGGGTTCGGCCATGCACCATGCCGAACCCTATGGTCCATCCTTTCCATTAAAACCTCAACATTCATCCCTCAATTTTCTTCCGGGGGTTCAGCCATAGTGTATGGCCGAACCCTATGGTTCTTTTCTTTAAATAAAAACATCAAAATACTAACCGGTTCCGCGACTCCTCCTGTTTTCCTTCGCTTGTTCTTGCTCTTCCAATCCTTCTCCTTCTTGATCTTTCACTTGCTGGCTGTCCTCTCCTTGAATGAGTATGCCGTGAACACCTTCTTGATTTTGTGTGTATTGCCATGCGCCCTTTTCCTCTTTCTTTTATAAATCCTCCACTTAATCCTAATTAGAAGGTGCCATGCGCCCCTTTGTCTCTCCTTTTATCAACTTCTAATCGGTCTATCTGGCTTAGATAGGAAGTCACAATTTCAGCCGTGTAATATACATAGAAGTTGCCATGCGCCCCTCTTGCTTCTCACTTTGGAGAGTCCTTTAATTTAGCAATTTCCTTGGTGCCGCTCCCAATGAGGTAAGGACTCCTTTTGGAGATATTCTAACACATGCACATATCTCATAGATGTGCTAATTTTTCATACATGGCCATGTAATCTTCCAAGTTCCCTTTATGGGCATAATAATTAATTATAGACATAATGCATTACTACTTTAATTTGGCCCCATTTAATTTTATTAAAACCATTTCCACAATCCGTTGGGTCTTAATTGGGCAATGACCCAACACTTTACCCATCTAAAGTCCATATCTACTAATTCACAAATTAAATAGGTAATTTTCACGTATATTAATAACTTGAAAATCCGGGGTGTTCCACTTCCTCATTACCGTGTCGGTCCCATACCACTTTGACAAACGAAATTGCTTGGTTCCGTAACACCCTTTGTTCCGTTTCAATCACTCTAACAGGCCTTTCGACGTAAGATACGTCGCTTTGCACTTCTTTGTCTTGCACATTCAGCATGTGCTATGGGTCAAGGTTGTATTTCTTTAGCATGGAAATATGGAATACATCGTGTAGACCTGACAACTGTAAAGGGAGTATCAAACGATAAGCCACTTCCCCCATTTTCTCATGGATTGAGAAGGGTTCCACAAATCTAGGTGACAATTTTCCTTTCTTTCCAAACCTCATATGTCCTTTTCGTGGCGAGACCTTCAAGAATACTAAGTCTCTCACTTCAAACTCAAGAGGTCTTCTTCTCTTGTCAGCGTAGCTCTTCTGACGACTCTGTACAGTGAGCAAATGCTGTCATATCACCTTGATATGTTCCATGGTTTATGCAACCAGATCAGGTCCAGTAAGAGCTGGCTCACCAGCCTCTGTCCAAAACACTGGAGATCTGCAGGGTCTACCATATAATCCCTCAAATGGAGCCATCTTGAAGCTTGCCTGGTAACTATTGTTGTATGAGAACTCGACCAGTGGTAGATGATCTTCCCAACCACCCTTGAAGTCTAACATGCAAGCTCTCAGCATATCCTCCAAGGTTTGTATTGTTCTCTCCGACTGACCTTCAGTTTGTGGATGGAAGTTTTGCTGATTAGCAGCTTTGTCCCCATAGCCGACTGCATGCTCTGCCACACCCTGCCAGTGAATTTGCCATCTCTGTCGGATACAATAGTCGTGGGTATACCATGTAGCCTGATGATGTCTTTGACATACCGCCGTCCCAAAGTCTCAGACAAGTCTGTCATCTTGATAGGAAGAAAATGTGCAGACTTGGTCAGACGGTCCACTACTACCCAGATTGCATCGTTACCCTATGAAGACCTCGACAGTTCTGTCACAAAGTCCATGGAGATGTGTTCCCATTTCCAATTCGGCACATGTAAGGGTTTGAGCAGTCCTGGCGGTCTCTAATGTTCTGTCTTAACTTGCTGACAAGTAAGGCAGTGAGAGACAAAGTTAGCTATGTAACGCCCGCCCCTTTTCACCGAAATCAGAGTCTATTTTTTTTTAATGAAGAGTGACAAAGGGCGCGGGACATCACGACGCGAGTTAAGTCCGAGCTTCTAAAGCCCGGCCCTTAACTGGCCAACCTACGTCCGCGTGGAACGAAGTCCACGAGAACGGTTCGTACGTAGACGTAAGTTCGCGAAATATAACTTAATACGGAACATTATAATAGAGACTATCCTACCAGTTTTAGATAGCAAGGAAGTTCGGCGCTTAAATTACTAAAATACCCCTAAATTCATAATTATACCTCAAAGTGATAATGTGCAAAATAAAGACCAAACCATAGTAAGAAATATAAATTATACAGTCCGACGAGCTAAGCTACTCAATTACATATTCCAAAATAAATTTAAATAAACTAAGTAGCTCGCTTTCCCAAGTTCCTACGCTTGGCTCCCGTCGCGCCCTTCCGTTCCGCCATCTCCTACGTCATCAGCTAGGGTAGAAGTAGGGCGTTAGACAACGCGCCCAGTAGGACTCCGAGTAGGGCTAACACATGGATTAGTGATAACAAGCATACATATAATAATATATGAAAACCATAAAATGAATGCTATGCCATGGGTGTCTATGTCATGAGTCCCACCCATCATCCATACCATCATGATATCCCCATGTTTGCTTCTCGGTCACCCCGACGGAGCATGGACTCCGGTTATATCTCCACATATCAAGATATCCACATGTCTGCTTCTCGGTCGCCCCGACGGAGCATGGACTCCGGTTATAGCGCATCAGGCTATCCCCATGTTTGCTTCTCGGTCGCCCCGACGGAGCATGGACTCCGGTTATAGCGCATCAGGCTATCCCCATGTCTGCTTCTCAGTCGCCCCGACGGAGCGTGGAGTCCGGTTATAGCGCATCAGGCTATCCCCATGTCTGCTTCTCGGTCGCCCCGACGGAGCATGGACTCCGGTTCCATCATTTTCCCGCCCATGCCATGCATGAGATGTAGGTGCATTATGTTATGTAATATATATAATTTGTAGCCTTCATATATAATTCATAGCCTAATCATATAAATCATAGCCTGGCAATATGCCATATAATATATATAAATCATAATCTTAAAACCCATCATAAAACAAATCATATAAATTACCAAAATAAATCACTGGAACCATCATATAATACGTAAATCCATGGTTTACAAAAAGGCAGGAATCCTACCGAATACCGACTAATGTCCTTTTTCGTTTTCCGTCCGATAATCGGGTCGCCGATCGCGCACCGCTTGCGATGTCCGATACCTTATTACCTTATCACTAAGTATTTTAATTACATGAGTCTAAAAATCATCCACCCTAGGCTTTATTAATCACATACTTAAGGTTACCATAATTGCACTTAAGTCCATGATCATTTCCCATGGAGTTCTTGAATTTGGCCATTATTTACGATTTTGCCACTACTCCTTCCCATGATTAATTACTCATTTACCCATGCACACTTAAGTCTAAAATTGATCCATAACTTAGATCCATTAGTGACCCACCACCATAACATGAACACATTAAAATCAGTCCTTAATTTAATCTAAACCCCATTAATTTTAAACACATGCACATACCTTAATTCTTAGCCCAAAATGACTCTCAAATGAGTCATGGGTTCGGCCATACACCATGGCCGAACCCATGATGTCTTCTCCTCATTTTCCTTCGGTCTATTTTACCACATTTAGATCCATAATAAGTCCTCCCATGAGGGGTTTTCATCATGCATTTAAATCACTCCCTTTGATCAACATTAAGTATATTTTGAGTCCATCAACTTAGCTACATTCCCCATTAATTAATGCATATACATAGATCTTAATTTTAGCCCATCAATTGGTTCACAAAATGGGTCCATTGATGTGTCATTAACCATGACATAACAACTTTAGAAATCAGCCATTTAAGTAACGTAATCTCCATTAAAATCACCCCTTTAAAACATTATATACTACACTTAAAAATCCATTTAAACTATCAACATTCTTAATCATTTTTTTCATCTCTTCACCCATTAAAACCACTATTACATCACCATAGGGTTCATGGTCCATTAATCCCTTCAAAAATTCCATACATCCATTGCTTAAATAATTTAAATACATAATGTCATTAATCCATTTATTTTTTCTTAACCTAATTTACCCATTAGGGTTTGTCCATTCCTCATCCTTTCCTTGGATGGATTTGAGATACAAGGCCCATGATATTTTGGCCACTATTACATCTAAGAAAAATGGATTCCATGGTATCTTCTTAACCATTAAAAAAAATGTAAATTCTTGTTTAGGAAATACTTACAATCTGACGGCTCCTCCAACTTTTCCTTCTCCTCACAGATTCCTTGGCCTTCTTTTCTCTTCTTCTCCTTGATTGGTCGGCTGAGATGTGCTTGACCTAATGAAAAACTCCAATGCTTGGGCCGGCTAAGATGGAGTAGATTTGAGAGAGAGAGAGGGAGAGGATGATGAGAAAGAATGCCCTAACTCTTGGCCTTGAAGTGGTGGCTTATGCTTACACCTTTTTCCTCTCTTTTCTTCTCTTCTTCTTCCAAGTTTTTCTTCTTCTTTCTCTTGTTGGTGTGGGACGGCAATGAGAGGGAGAAAGAGAGGAAGAGATTGAGATAAGAGTGGGATTTGAGAGATAAGATGAAAACTATCTCTTTTTGGTTGCTTACTTTATACTCCACCATTAAGTCTCCCACCAACCAAGCATGAGATATTTTTTATGCTTTATGGTGGTGGTTGGGATAACCACTACCCAAGCCAACGTTTTTGGCCTTTGGAGATGAGGTGGTGTGGTCTCCCACCTTTGACCATTTGACCACCTTTTGAATAGTTTAATTATTTAATTAATTAGATAATTAACTTGGGTTAATTTATTCCCACTTAACCTAATTCTCTCCATGTATCCACCCATGGTTGACCAATTCAACCATGGTGGCCGGTCCCACCAATCCTTGGTCCACACGCCACCTCATTTGGTGATGTGGAGGTGGGTCCCATTCGGTTATGCCATCTTGATCTATTCACCACTAACTTAGGTGATTTAATTTTTAATTAGATCGACTTCAACTACTTGGATCACCATTGGGCCCATGGCCCAATTACACCCACCTCCTACCCATTTACCTTAGAGCTTACATTATCTTGATCCATTGGGTCCCAAATGGGTATTGGGTCCAATTTGACCATCCTTGGTCCAATTGACCATCATTGACCCTTTAAATGAATTTAATCCAATTCATGGTCCATTGGGCCATACTTGGGCCTTTGTCCAAGTTTTGATCCATTTACCATCTATTCCATTAAATTTCCCAATGTCCATCATTAAAACAAATAATAGCCACATATTCATTGATTTAAAAATTCTGGGCTATTACAATACAATCCTCTTCTGAAATTTTCGTCCCGAAAATTCGAGCGAAGTAGAGGTTCAAAACAACTCATACAAAGAGCTCCGAATGAGCGGCTTTCATTTTGGATTCAAGTTCCCAGGTGGCTTCCTCATTGCCATGTCGTTCCCGTACCACCTTGACCAACTGAATAACACGGTTCCGCAACACTCTTTGTGCTCTCCTGATCACTCTGATCGGTTTCTCCATATACGTCACGTCGCTTTGCACATCGACGTCTTGCACGTTTAGGACATGTGAAGGATCAGGGTTGTACTTCTTCAACATGGACACATGGAATACATCATGTAGAGATGATAGCTGTGGAGGGAGCGTTAACTGATAGGATACCAACCGCGCCCCCCCCCCACCCTCTTCAGGATTGGAAATGGTCCCACAAATCTAGGTGACAATTTCCCCTTCTTCCCGAATCTCATGTGTCCCTTCCGTGGTGTGACTTTCAAAAACACCAACTCTCCCACCTCAAACTCGAGGAACCTTCTCCTCTTGTCTGCATAACTCTTCTGACTGGCTCTGCGCGGTGAGTAAGTGTTGCCGTATCAACTTGATCTGCGCTGTAGTCTCCGCAACCAACTCCGGTCCAATCAGCGCAGGCTCACCGGCCTCTGTCCAACACACTGGCAATCTACACGGCCTACCATATAAGGACTCAAATGGAGCCATCTGGAGGCTTGCCTGGTAACTGTTGTTGTAAGAGAACTCCACCAGAGGCAAATGGTCCTCCCATCCACCCTTGAAGTCTAGCATACATGCTCTCAACATATCCTCTAGTGTCTGTATCGTCCTCTCGGACTGTCCATCAGTCTGTGGATGAAATGCTGTGCTAGTCAATATGTCGGTCCCCATAGCCGACTGCATGCCCTGCCATACTCTGCCGGTGAATCGGCCATCCCTGTCGGACACAATAGTCCGGGGAATACCATGTAGTCTGATGATATCCCGGATGTACCGTCGACCCAAGGTCTTCGATGAATCCGTCATCTTGATGGGAAGGAAATGCGCAGACTTAGTCAACTGGTCTACCACGACCCATATCGCATCGTTGCCCTTTGATGACCTTGGCAACCCTGTTACAAAGTCCATGGATATGTGCTCCCATTTCCACTCTGGCACTGGCAAGGGTGTAAGTAAACCCGGTGGTTTCTAATATTCCGCCTTAACTTGCTGGCAAGTTAGGCAATGAACAACAAACTCTGCCACATCTTTCTTAAGTTCACGCCACCAATAGTGCCTCTTAAGATCATGATACATCTTGGTGCTGCCCGGATGGATAGAGAGCTTGGTATGGTGTGCTTCAATCAACAACTCTCTTCTGCAGCTCTTAGGCACATATGTCCTGCCTCGGAACACAAGACCCTGTCCTCGTCGTAATTCCCACTCCGGTACAACCTCACCGGTAGACATTTTAGCCCATATCTCCTCCACCTCTGGATCTGTCCGTTGTTCCCGTTCAATCTCGGAGACCATGTTAGATCGTATGATCAGGTTATATATGGTCCCATGATTATTGAGGTAGAGTTTAAACTCTCTAATGGTATTCAATACCTCCCATTCCGTCCTGATCAAGCTAGCTACTGTCGCATGTGACATGCGGCTGAGGGCATCTGCCACCTTGTTCGCCTTGCCCGGATGATACCGAAGTGCGAACTCATAATCCGCCAAGTATTCCATCCATCTGCGTTGTCTCATGTTGAGTTCCTTCTGGTCAAATAAATACTTCAGGCTCTTGTGATCTGATAATACCTCAAATTTCTCACCGTAAAGGTAGTGTCTCCAGCTTTTGAGAGCGAAGACCACTGCTGCTAATTCCAGATCATGTGTGGGATAATGGCGTTCATGAATTTTCAACTGCCTTGATCCGTACGCCACCGCACGATTACCTTGACTGAGTGTACACCCCAGTCCCTCACCCGAGGCATCACAGTACACCTCATAATTTCTGCCTCTTTCCGGCAATATCAGAATAGAAGTGGTTGTAAGCCTCTCCTTTAGCTCCTCAAATCTTCGGTTGCACAGATCCGATCACTCAAATTTAACTCATTTCTGAGTGAGTCGAGTAAGTGGAGCTGCAATCTTGGATAAATCCATGATGAATTTCCTGTAGTAACCGGCCAATCCCAGAAAACTACGGATCTCCATCACATTCGTCGGCGCTTTCCACTCCTTCACTGCCGCTACTTTAGCCGGGTCCACGGCTATACCTTCCTCCGATATAATGTGCCCCAAGAAGTTGACCTCAGATAGCCAGAACTCACACTTGCTGGCTTTGGCATACAACTGGTTCTTTCTCAAGGTGTCCAAGACTATCCGCAGGTGCTCGGCATGTTCCTCCTGACTTTTGGAATAGATCAGGATGTCATCAATAAATACGATCACAAATTGGTCCAAGTAAGGACGGAAGATCCTGTTCATCAAATCCATGAACACAGCCGGTGCATTTGTAAGTCCAAACGGCATGACCATATACTCATATAAGCCATACCGGGTCCTGAAGGCTGTCTTTTCTATGTCCTCCTCTCTAACCTGGATTTGATGGTATCCGTACATTAGATCAATCTTGCAGAAGTGAGAGGAACCCCTAAGTTGATCAAACAGATCATCTATCCTGGGTAGGGGATATTTGTTCCTGACAGTCAGCTGGTTCAACTTTCTATAATCCACACACATTCGAAGGGTACCGTCCTTCTTCTTCACAAATAATACCGGGGCTCCCCATGCGGATGTGCTGTTCCGAATAAAACCCAATCGGAGCAGTTCATCAATCTGCTTCTTCAACTCGCTTTCCCAAGCTCCTACGCTTGGCTCCCGTCGCGTCCTTCCGTTTCGCCATCTCCTGCGTCATCAGCTAGGGTAGAAGTAGGGCGTTAGACAACGCGCCCAGTAGGACTCCAAGTAGGGCTAACACATGGATTAGTGATAACAAGCATACATATAATAATATATGAAAACCATAAAATGAATGCTATGCCATGGGTGTCTATGTCATGAGTCCCACCCATCATCCATACCATCATGATATCCCCATGTTTGCTTTTCGGTCGCCCCGACGGAGCATGGACTCCGGTTATATCTCCACATATCAAGATATCCACATGTCTGCTTCTCGGTAGCCCCGACGGAGCATGGACTCCGGTTATAGCGCATCAGGCTATCCCCATGTTTGTTTCTCGGTCGCCCCGACGGAGCATGGACTTCGGTTATAGTGCATCAGGCTATCCCCATGTCTGCTTCTCGGTCGCCCCAACGGAGCATGGAGTCCGGTTATAGCGCATCAGGCTATCCCCATGTCTGCTTCTCGGTCGCCCCGACGGAGCATGGACTTCGATTTCATTATTTTCCCGCCCATGCCATGCATGAGATGTAGGTGCATTATGCTATGTAATATATATAATTTATAGCCTTCGTATATAATTCATTGCCTAATCATATAAATCATAGCCTGGCAATATGCCATATAATATATATAAATCATAATCTTAAAACCCATCATAAAACAAATCATATAAATTACCAAAATAAATCACTGGAACCATCATATAACACGTAAATCCATGGTTTACAAAAAGGCAGGAATCCTACCGAATATCGACTAATGTCCTTTTTCGTTTTCCGTCCGATAATCCGGTCACCGATCGCGCACCGCTTGCGATGTCCGATACCTTATTACATATGAATAATCAGCCTATGTTTGTAACCATTTAAGTTCACTAATTATTTTAATTACATGAGTCTAAAAATCAGCCACCCTAGGCTTTATTAATCACATACTTAAGGTTACCATAATTGCACTTAAGTCCATGATCATTTCCCATGGAGTTCTTGAATTTGGCCATTATTTATGATTTTGCCACTACTCATTCCCATGATTAATTACTCATTTACCCATGCACATTTAAGTCTAAAATTGATCCATAACTTGGATCCATTAGTGACCCACCAACCATAACATGAACACATTAAAATCAGTCCTTAATTTAATCTAAACCCCATTAATTTTAAACGCATGCACATACCTTAATTCTTAGCCCAAAATGACTCTCAAATGAGTCATGGGTTCGGCCATACACCATGGCCGAACCCATGATGTCTTCTCCTCATTTTCCTTCGGTCTATTTTACCACATTTAGATCCATAATAAGTCCTCCCATGAGGGGTTTTCACCATGCATTTAAATCACTCCTTTTGATCAACATTAAGTATATTATGAGTCCATCAACTTAGCTACATTCCCCATTAATTAATGCATATACATCGATCTTAATCTTAGCCCATCAATTGGTTCACAAAATGGGTCCATTGATGTGTCATTAACCATGACATAACAACATTATAAATCAGCCATTTAAGTAACCTAATCTCCATTAAAATCAGCCCCTTTAAAACATTATATACTACACTTAAAAATCCATTTAAACTATCAACATTCTTAATCATTTTTTTCATCTCTTCACCCATTAAAACCACTATTACATCACCATAGGGTTCATGGTCCATTAATCCCTTCAAAAATTCCATACATCCATTGCTTAAATAATTTAAATACATAATGTCCTTAATCCATTTATTTTTCTTAACCTAATTTACCCATTAGGGTTTGTCCATTCCTCATCCTTTCCTTGGATGGATTTGAGATACAAGGCCCATGATATTTTGGCGACTATTACATCTAAGAAAAATGGATTCCATAGTCTCTTCTTAGCCCTTAAAAAAAAAATGTAAACTCTTGTTTAGGAAATACTTACAATCTGACGGCTCCTCCTACTTTTCCTTCTCCTCTCGGATTCCTAGGCCTTCTTTTCTCTTATTCTCCTTGATTGGTCGGCTGAGATGTGCTTGACGTAATGAAAAACTCCAATGCTTGGGTCAGCTAAGATGGAGTAGATTTGAGAGAGAGAGAGGGAGAGGATGATGAGAAAGAATGCCCTAACTCTTGGCCTTAAAGTGGTGGCTTATGCTTACACCTTTTTCCTCTCTTTTCTTCTCTTCTTCTTCCAAGTTTTTCTTCTTCTTTCTCTTGTTGGTGTGGGACGGCAATGAGAGGGAGAAAGAGAGGAAGAGATTGAGATAAGAGTGGGATTTGAGAGATAAGATGAAAACTATCTCTTTTTGGTTGCTTACTTTATACTCCACCATTAAGTCTCCCACCAACCAAGCATGAGATATTTTTTATGCTTTATGGTGGTGGTTGGGATAACCACTACCCAAGCCAACGTTTTTGGTCTTTGGAGATGAGGTGGTGTGGTCTCCCACCTTTGACCATTTGACCACCTTTTGAATAGTTTAATTATTTAATTAATTAGATAATTAACTTGGGTTAATTTATTCCCACTTAACCTAATTCTCTCCATGTATCCACCCATGGTTGACCAATTCAACCATGGTGGCCGGTCCCACCAATCCTTGGTCCACATGCCACCTCATTTGGTGAGGTGGAGGTGGATCCCATTCGGTTATGCCATCTTGATCTATTCACCACTAACTTAGGTGATTTAATTTTTAATTAGATCGACTTCAACTACTTGGATCACCATTGGGCCCATGGCCCAATTACACCCACCTCCTACCCATTTACCTTAGAGCTTACATTATCTTGATCCATTGGGTCCCAAATGGGTATTGGGTCCAATTTGACCATCCTTGGCCCAATTGACCATCATTGACCTTTTAAATGAATTTAATCCAATTCATGGTCCATTGGGCCATACTTGGGCCTTTGTCCAAGTTTTGATCCATTTACCATCTATTCCATTAAATTTCCCAATTTCCATCATTAAAACAAATAATAGCCACATATTCATTGATTTAAAAATTCCGGGCTATTACAAGCTACATCTCATTTGAGTCCATGCCACCAATAATGTCTTTTCAGATCATGGTACATTTTGGTCCTACCCGGATGAATAGAGAGTTTTGATTGATGAGCTTCTGTCAACAGCTCTCTTCTGCAGCCTTGAGGCGCATATGTCCAACCTCGGAATAAGAGACCATGTCCAGGTCATAATTCCCATTCAGGTGTGACCTCTCCAGTCGACATCTTGACCCAAATTTCTGCCACTTCAGGATCTGTCCATTGTTCCTGTTCAATCTTGGACACCATACTGGACCGTACCATCAGGTTATGCATGCTCCCATGATCTTTGATGCACAAATTGAACTCTCGGATGGTCGTCAGCATTTCTCATTCTTTAATAATCAGACTGGCCACAGTTGCACGTGAAATGCTGTGACACCCCGCCCTTTTCACTCTAAAATTTCAGAGTTTATTTATTTTTTTAAAATAATAATAATCAATAAGTGATCGGGGCGGAATGTCACGACGCGAGTTAAGTTCGGATCTCTAAATCCGACCCTTAACTGGCCAAGCCCATGTGCGTATGAACTAAGTCCATAAAACTGATCTGCACATGGTACATATTTACCTAGCGGAATTAACTTAGTCTAGATCTAACTGAGGTTATAATAGAACCTATGATTAATCCAATTTCCATTTTTAGATAGCAAAGTACCTTATTTATTCTCCAAAATCACTAACCGATCTTAACTAATCGTTTAATCCAATCATCCAACATAAAACAAACCATAGCATCTAATTAACTACATTATTACATGCCAACATCTAATTTAACAAATTACATTGTTCCAAATAAATCAACTAACAAATCCATAAATAATCCATTCATAGTCCATTGCAATCATTCAAATCGCCCAAGTTTTCGTATTTGGTCCTCTTCTCCAACCACGTTCTTTCCTTTCCCTGCATCATCCACTAAAGGTATAGATAGGGCGTTAGATCAACGCGCCCAGTAGTGTTTCCGAATAGGGCTACCACATGGTTAGTCAAAAACATGCAAATAGGATAATAGTTATACATGTGTGACAAATTCTATAAAAATATGCTATGTATGAAATGAACATGTAATGAGTCCCACCCATCACCATTCAACATAGCCATCACTTGACGGGATTCTCATCGTCAAGGTAACCCACAGTGGTCTTTCGGACGCCCCGACAGAGTGTGGCCTCCGGATTCCTCCTGATGGGATTCTCATCATCAGGGTACCCCACAATGGTCTTTCGGACGCCCCGACGGAGTGTGGCCTCCGGTTACTTCCCCATCATCCCATGCTATGCATGAGATGTCTATGCAAACATGCCATTTGTAAATATAACATTTGATTCAAATAACTTATTCAAATAAACATAAAACAGCGAATAAGTTGTGTGGTTACAACAAGGTAGGAAACCTACAACAGTTTACTTTGTTCGATCCTTCCTTTGGACCATCTTTCGATCACGACTTTGTACACCGTTCTAGAAATCCGAATACCCTATGTACATGGCAGCAAGTTAATCATTTGACCATATGATTCTAATTTGATTTAAATCCCAAAAATCCACTTTGTGGGGTTCGGCCATACCCCATGGCCGAACCTCACCCATTTAAACTTGATAAATCTTTTATTTACTTAATACCATCTAAGTATCCCAAACTTTTCAAATGATACTTGGTAGGGTTCGGCCATACGACATGGCCGAATCTTACCACCTTAGGTTTTGGGCTCATAAGTCCATTCTTTTGATCATTTCATCTTTTCATCCTTATTTACCATAATGCCATTATACTATCCTTTGCCTAATTTTTTCCTTAGACAACAAAGTCCATCACATGACAGATGGTGGGGTTCGGCCACATAACATGGCCGAACCTCACCCTAAAGATTTTAATCCTATTTTCCATCATCACCTAAATCCATAATTGATGTGATTTCCATCTTTTTGAAAGTCAAACCAAACAACCAAATACTTACATGGGGTTCGGCCATCCAAGGTGGCCGAACCCTATGTCCATGTTTTGGTCTTCTAAAACATGTTTTTGGTGTTATTTAAACATACAAAATCAATATAATATTGCTGCCATTATACCTCTTAAACACCATCTAAATCAGTTCATCTACTTGTCCCAAATGACCATATTATTTCATGAAATTCGGCCATCCAAAATGGCCGATCCAAATGATCCATTTCATCAGTTTTGAACCACTGTTTTAAACCATGCTAACTTCAGTCCTTTGTCATACAGATCCATGCTTTTAACCCTTTCCAAAACATGTATTTGAATCTTAAATAATAACCCAAAACAGTCCACATACTTCATGGTTTATATGTTTCAAGTACATCAAAACCATACCATTATTTGCATGGGGTTCGGCCCTCCATGGTGGCCGAACCCTATGACCTTTGGTTTTGAATTTATTTATCATTCATTTATGTCCAAAACAAACTTCCTTTATTTATGTTTTAACCTTTTTAAAACACACACTTAAAATCATCTAAAAACAGTCCCAAATTTGTATGGTTTTAATTTCCAAAAACCATCCAAATAAACCAATTATTTCCATGGGGTTTGGCCATCCAATGGGGCCGAACCCTATGGTCCCTCTTTTGATCTCATTCATGTACTTCTAACCAACATTTAACCCTTGTTAGATTCAGCCATCCAATAGCCGGATCATATTTCTTAATTAAACAACATAGTTTATCGAACACCTACCGTTTCCGCGACTCCTCCACTTGATCTTTACTCCCGCTTGTTCCTTCCCTTTTTGCTGAACTTGTCTTGATGAAAAGGAATCAAACCAAGGACTGATTAACAACCAGCTACTGCTCTTAGTTTTTGGGAAAACAGAGAACGGCCAAGAGAAAGGGAGAGAGAGAAATGGGCACCCTTTGTTTAATCAAAAACCAGCCCAAGTTTAACCTTGTGTAACTCTCATTGCCTTTACCCTAATCTTTATGTTACTTGGGGGTTTCATCATGAGATGAAACCTCCCCATGTTCCCAACGTCCCTTGTAAATTGGACTTGTGTAACCCCCCCTTTTCTTAGGTTCTCACATGGGAGTTTCACTTTGAAATGTAACCCCCATGTGTTACACCGTCCCTTGTTGGTTGTCTCTCAATTTTTTGGCTTATGTAACAGCCACCTCTCTTAAGTGTAACTCCACCAACAGCAGCTCCAATCAACCCCATTTGGCCCTCAATAACGTCCCATGTGGGAGTTCTATCATTGGAATAAAAACTCCCCACTTCCAAGTGTGAAAACACTTTGATACTCCCATTGATTTATTACATAATTTGAATTTAAAATGCTGTAATCTTTTAGGTATTACTCCTCCAATCAGTTACCCATTTGTTCTCCAACCTTGGAGTTACACGCATGAACCATCAATCTAAGTATTGCTGTCTTTTGCAGATCCAAACAATGCTCTCTAACATTTCCAACGTGTAAAGCACTTTGCATTTGAATTCACACTCCCACCTCCAACATCTTCCATGTATATCTTTGTAATTATTTGCATCCTCCTTCATTCATGCATTTGTAACTCTCAAAGCCATCATTCTCATATCTCCATGGTAGCCGTTACATGCATGAAATTGCTCATGCATGCAGCCAACGTCCCTAGCAACCCTTGTGACTTCAAGAAGTAACTCCCATTCAAAATGTAACTCCCATTTTATTCATCACCTAAATGGGGGTTACATGCATGGTAATGTCTCCCCATGCACCAACGTTTTTCCTTGCTCAAACTTGGAATTTAAAACACTTCCCCTCTCATTCACACACTTCACAATAAAAAATACATATTCATCCAACTCATTTATTCAACTCACCCAACCTAAGTCATTCATTTAATTTAACTTAACTAATAAATTCAACTCAACTTAACCAACCATTCATTTCAACTCAAACCAAACTCAAGTAATTAATAAACTTAAATTAACTAAACTTGAACTCAATCCATGGTTAATCATGCCATTCACACAACCCATTGGGTCCCATCTAGCCATTTTGACCCATTTATCAAAATTTGACCCAAATATGATTCTTGACCCGTTTAAATTTATCTTACCCATTTATTTGTTTTGTAAACCAACTATTATCCTTTGGGTCTTGATTGAGCCATTGACCCATTTAAATTCAAATCAATTTTATCACAATGGCAATTCCGTAAATATGAATATTTTCATATAAAATGATAACTTTGAAATCCCAAGGTGTTACAAATGCAGCTGAGGGCATCAGCCACTTTGTTTGCCTTGCCAGGGTGATATCGCAGTGCAAATTCATAATCTTGAAGGCACTCCATCCATCTGCGCTTTCTCAAATTGAGCTCCTTTTGATCAAACAGATATTTTAAGCTCTTACGGTCTGAAAACACCTCAAATTTCTCACCATATAAATAGTGTCTCCAGCTTTTGAGAGCGAAGACCACTGCAACTAATTCCAAATCATGAGTGGGATAGTTACGTTCATGGATTTTCAGTTGCCTTGAACCATATGCCACTACATGATGACTTTGAGTGAGAGAGCACCCGAGTCCTTCTCTTGAAGCATCACAATATACTTCATATCCCTTGCCTCTCTTCTGTAAAATCATGATGGGAGCAGTCGTAAGCTTCTATCTCAGGTCCTCAAACCTTCAGTTGCACACGTCAGACCATTCAAATTTGACTCCTTTCTGAGTTAGTCGGGTGAGTGGAGCCGCAATCTTGGAGAAGTCCTGAATAAATTTACGATAGTAGCCAGCCAATCCCAGAAAGCTACGGATTTCGGTCGCATTCTTCAAAGTTGTCCAGTCCCTAACAGTTGCCACTTTAGCCGGGTCCTCGGTTATTCCTTTTATTGATATGATGTGTCCCAAAAAGTTGACCTCAGATAGCCAGACCTCACAATTGCTTGCTTTTGCATATAACTGATTCTTCTTCAGTGTGTCTAGAACTATCCTCAGATGTTCAGCATGCTCTTGCCGATTGGCGGAATAAATGAGAATATCATCAATTAAGACAATCACGAACTTATCCCGGTAAGGACGGAATATTCTGTTCATCAGATCCATGAACACGGCTAGTGCATTTGTGAGTCCAAAAGGCATGAACACATATTCATACAAACCATACCGAGTTCTGAAAGTCGTATTTTCTATGTCCTCATCCCTGACGTGTAACGCTCCGCTCTTTTTCACTCGCCGAAAATCAGAGTCTATTTTTTTTTTTTTTTGAAATAAAGAGTGAGATAGAGAGTGGGAAGCCACGACGCGAGCTAAGTCCGAGCTTCCAAAGCCCGATCCTTAACTGGCCAACCATACGTGTGCGTGGACTAAGTCCACTAAAGGCTATAGTTACGGAATAAACGTAGTGCGGAATTAATATAAGATTATGTTACTATCCCTGTCCATTTTTAAGCAAGGAAGTCCATCACAAATAATTAACTTAAGTTCAAATGTCCAAAAATATAACCAAACCATAGCAAGATAGATCTAAATTATTACAGTCCCAAAATGCGAATAACTCAAATTACATTGTCCGAAAATAAAACTTAAATAAAGTAAGTCTAAATTATCCAAGATCCTAAGCTTGGCTCCTTTCGCGTCCTTCATTCCGTCCATTCCCTGTATCATCATCTAAGGTAGAAGTAGGGTGTTAGTCAACGCGCCCAGTAGGTATTCTGAGTAGGGTCAAACACATGGATTAGTATAAAAACAGAATAGATACATAATATCAAAATCATGCTAAGTCAATGCCATGCCATGGGTGTCATATGCCATGATTTCCGACCCATCAACCATATCTCAAACACATAAATAACCCTCTTGATAAACAAGCCACATCAATGTATTCATTGGTATGACTCCCCACGTATGCCTTATCGGTCCCACCGAACGGAGCGTGGACTCCTCTTTCATTTCAAACATCATACACCATTTCTGAATCAGAATAAGTGCAGATCCCTCCCCACGTTTGTTTATCGGATGCCCGAATGGAGCGTGGACTCCCCTCATTTGTTCCCTCCCACGCCATGCATGAGATGTGAGTGCAAACATGCTATTTCATATTAAACATAATAGCATTGAAATTACATCCTTAAAACATAAGCATTTGATACCAAAATAGATCATCAAACATGGGATTAAAGCCCATTACATATACACAGTCCAAGTGTTTCAACAAGGTAGGAATCCAACCCAAGTCCGATTTACTGCCTTTATCTTGTTTCGCACGAACAATCACTAACCGTCACGTGAAAGCAAATCACATCTCTTTACCTTATCAATTTAAATCATACACATATATCAATTTATAATTAACCTTTCATTTCGGTCGCATTTACGCATCATAATCCTTAAACTGGTTAAGACCCTCAACGAGGTTCGGCCATACGACATGGCTAAGATGTGTTCATGTTTATCAAGACCCATCAATGGGGTTCGGCCATACAACATGGCCGAACCTCACTCCTTGGTTTTTCACCCCTTTTTTTTAGTCCTTATTTTATTTTAAATATCGCGGGTCCACCATCATTCCTTTCTTTTTATTTCATAACTTGATAATCCATAGTTAATCAATTAACTTTTTAAACATACCTAGATCCATAAAATCATCCATGGGGTTTGGCCATACAACATGGCCGAACCCATAGTTCTTCCTTTTCCTCTTCTTTCCATCTTATATCACCTTGATCATGGGTTTTTCTTAAAAATTTACATCCAACATGTTGTAGGTCACTTGATGGGGTTCGGCCATACAACATGGCCGAACCTCATCTAGTCTTTCTTCAGTCCTCAAATGATCCCCATAAAAAATAGGGTTCAGCCATGCAAGAGGCTGAACCTTGTTCTTTGATTATTTTCTCCTAATCTTAGTATTACATCATAATTTTGAATATCCTTCCACATTTGTTTCAACCATTTAACCATTGTCCTCATCATCATCCATTAGTCATGTATAACCATAGTCCTCATCATCACAACTCATTTGTACAATTTATCTTGCTCACCAAGAAGATTAGGGTCTTGCCCATTTTTCAATCTCTAAAACCTATGTCCATCTCATTGCTATTCCTTGAATGGATTTTTACATTCTATGGCCTATAACACTTTGGCCATTATTTTCAATCCGAAATGGAACCCCATGGTTTCGACCATTCCATAGCCGAAACCATGGTTCCCTTAGTTTCTTTTTAATCAATAAACCTTCCTTAAGCAATACATACCTATTCCGCGTCTCCTCCGTTTCTTCAGGTTTGATTTTGCTCCTTCCTTAGTGCTTTCTTCTTCCTCCTTCGTTCTTCGGTTTCTCTAAATCTAGAGCCAAAAATGTGTGAGAGAGAGGGATGAGAAGAGGCAATGCAACCTCTTGTTCCACCTTGAGAATTCTGCCAAGTATGATGAGAGAAGGAGAGGGATTGAGATGAAAAACTCCTAATGGAGGGTTCGGCCAAAGAGGTGTGGGTTGAGAGGGGGAGAGAGGGAGAGGATGAGATGAAACTCTAACTTTTCTTTGTCTCAAAGAGAGGATCGGCCATGGACGTAGAGTGGGAGAGAGAGGATGAGATGAAACAATCTCTAACTCTTTTGTCTAAGGGAGGATCGGCCAAAGGTGTTTTGGTGTGAGTCTTGTGTAAGCCCTAATCTCCCAACCACCCTCATCACTTATTGGTCTTTCCCATGTGTCCCATGGTTAACCAAGGAGACACATGGCTTACACTTAACCCCCAAATGAAATAAGTAATGGAAATGAATGGGAGGGGAGTTACATGTGGTGCCAACTTTGGGCTGAAGTTCATTAGCCAAAAAGGGTTTCATTTTCACTCTCTCTCTCTCTCTCCTTCTCTTGGACGTTTTCACCTCTCAAGACCAAAGGCATTGGCTGATTGTATCTCATACCAATCAGTCCTTGGCCGATCCTTTCACCAAGACAAAATTCAACAAAGGAGTTTGGCATCAAGGCTTATCACTCTCATCCAAGGCTAAAAGTTCTCTCTCTCTCTCTCAAATCAATACTTTGGCTAAACCATTTCAAGGAGTCTCCAAGCAAGATCAATCTCAGCCAAAGGAAGAAGGAGAGGCTAAGGAAGTGAAGGATCAAGAAGTAGTCAAAGAACCGAAGGAGTCACGGTATTGGTAAGTGCAATATGAACCCTTGTTAAATAAGTTGGTTAAGGGAATATGATCCGGCCTTTGTATGGCCAAATCTATCAAGGGATTGGACCATGGATTATGTTGTTTAAAAAGAGCAAATCATGGATCATAGGGTTCGGCCACTTTGGATGGCCGAACCCCATAAAAGGATGTGGTGATTTTTATGGTTGTTAAGGGATAAAATCCATATCATGTAATGAAGGTTTTAAAAGGGTTTTGAATGAAGATAAGTTTAATATTTTGGGTTGGCCATTGGATGGCTGAACCATATGGTTATCATGGCTAAAGTGTAGAGTCTAATTTATATAAAATTGATGGAAATAAGGAACCATAGGGTTCAGCCATGTGTATGGCCGAACCCCATGGAGAGATTTTGATGGATGTAAGTGTTTTTGGAACCATGGAGATGATGGAGAATATGGTTGAGTCTAAAAGGTTTAAAAGTGGATAAAGATGATGTCCAAAATGTATGATGGAATCCCCTTTAAGAAGGGACCTTGCTGTGGATCAAAATGGTTGACAAAGATTCAAGGAAAATGAGGAAAATAACATCATGGGTTCGGCCATGGTGTATGGCCGAACCCCATGACCATTTTATGAGTCATTTTATGGGCTAAGTTTAGGTCTATGTATGTACTAAAATGAATGGGTATTAAGTTAAGGAAATGAATGGTGTACAGTGATTTCATGTCATGATTGATGAGTCAATGATGGATCCATGTTTATGGATCAGTTATGGACATAGATGTGCATGAATGGAAGAAGTGTTTAACCATGGAAGAAGGAGTGGCAAAAATGTAAATATGGCCAAAAATGAAGAACCATGGGTTCGGCCATGGTATATGGCCGAACCACATGGGGGATGGTTGTGGACTTAGGGACTCTTAATAATGACCCTATGTGTTGGGTAAATGAATCAAAGGGTGGCTGATTTTAGACCCGTAAGATTAAAAAGATTAAATTTAAGTGGGTGAGGTTCGGCCATGGGATATGGCCGTACCCCACAAAGTGGTTTTTGGGACTTAGACTAAATTGGAAATTATATGGACATATGTTTGACTTGCTATTATATAAATAGGGTAACGGGACTTCTTGAACGGTATACAAGTCGTGAAGGGGTGACGGTTTAAAAGAGCGGTCGATCTAAATGAACTTTGTGTAGGTTTCCTACCTTTTTGTAACCACACTTATATTTGATGTTTTATCTTAATTTTGATGAAATATGTGCTAAGTTATTATGTTTCAAAGCGGTTTTGTATGTTAAGATGTATTTACAAATGGCATGAACTCATGGACATCTCATGCATGGCATGGGGTGATGATTATGGAAACCGGAGGCCACACTCCGTCGGGGCGTCTGAAAGACCACTGTGGGGTACCTTGATGACGAGAATCCCATCAAGAGGGAACCGGAGGCCACACTCCGTCGGGGCGTCCGAAAGACCACTGTGGGATACCTTGACGATGAGAATCCCGTCAGGAGGACGCTATGTATATTTGTGATGGGTGGGACTCATTACATGTGCATTACATACATAGCATTGTTTTTATGAGGTTTTGATGAACATGTAATATTATATTATTTGCATGTTTTATACTAACCTTGTGGTAGCCCTAATCGGAAACACCTACTGGGCGCGTTGATCTAACGCCCTATCTCTTGTAACGTCCCGCCCTCTCCGAGAAATCAGAGTCTAATTTTTTTTTAAATAATAATAAAACATCGAAAGAGAGCGGGGGGCGTCACGACGCGAGCTAAGTCCGGACTACCCAAAGTCCGACCCTTAACTGGCCACCCAGGTGTACATGGACTAAACCACGATAGATAATACACACATGGAACTAAACAATGACTTGCAGAATAAACTAGACTAACTGCGGAATTAGGTTGAATAGATAGCAAGTACCAGTCTCAGTTTGTAAATAACATAAACCAACCATCCATCGATAATATCCTAAACAAACCATAGCAAGTAATTACATTATTACATGTCCATGATAAAGTATCAAATAACAGCAATTATAAATCCATTCCAGCATTCAAGCATTTATGCTTGGCTCCCCTCCTTGTCATCAACCTTCTCTTTCCCTTTCCTTGTACCTACATTCTCCTCTGAGGATAGAATTAGGGCATTAGATCAACGCGCCCAATAGGTTCCTGAATCAGGGCTACCACATGGTTAGCTTGTAAAACATGCATATATCAAATATATGATTATCAAAAACAGGTAAAACAATACTATGAAATAAGCACATGCAATGAGTCCCTCCCAACATTCATATTCATAGCCATCACTTGATGTGACTCGCACCGTCAAGGTAAATCACAATAACATTTCTCTGGGAGGGACCTACATCGCCTAAGAAGACCAATGTATTTCTCAGCATCATAATATTTCTCCTGGTGGACCTGCATTGCCTAAGGAGACCAATGTCTTATCATCATCATAATTCTACTCCTGGTGGGACCTGCATCGCCTAAGGAGGTTCAGAGTTGCATCACAGCATATCACCGGAGAGTGGGCTCCGGGTTCCACAATCTTCATCCCATGCCATGCATGAGATGTCAATGCATTGTATGTCATTTGTAAACACATGATTTATCATTCGAAACCACATTTTAAACATAAATCAATTACACCATATCTCATAAAAACGTAATAAAACCAAATCATAGTTGTGGTTACAAGTAGGTAGGAAACCTACTGATGATTCACTTCAGTGTTCGATCTTTCTTTAGCGTCACTTGCTCAAGACTTGCCCGCCGTTCACTTCCGTCACCTTGTGATGTAACATTAATAAATCATACTATCATTTAAATATTCATTCACATCTAAGACCCAACCACATCTTGTGGGGTTCGGCCATGCCCATGGCCGAGCATCACCAACTTAGAATTTAACCTCCTTTTTCGCTTGGTCAATTCTTAAATACTTAACCCTTTAAACATGTCTTGGTAGGGTTCGGCCATACACCATGGCCGAACCATACCACCTTAATTTAATCCTTCCTTCAAGTCCTTTTAACTTTATCTAACCATATTTACATTATCACCCGTATTTACAGCTTTGCCACTAGGCTAAGCCATATCAAAACCTTTGTCATTTCCATGGGGTTCGGCCCTATACATGGCCGAACCTTGTAATCCCACTTATTCATCACCAAATGGTTCTCCATTGGAATACTTTAAACCTTTTATAAAATCATGGAAACAATAACAAACACAACCCATAAACTTAGTCCATTTATCCCAAAAACAGCCCATGGGGTTCGGCCATGCACATGGCCGAACCCAATGGTTCTCTTGATTTAATATTCACCATGATTACTCATGGTTTTAACATGCTAATTCAACCATGAACCATATATGGTTCAGTCATATATTGACCAACTAAAAACAGTAAACATATCTTCATTTAATTCCCATAAAACACCATAATCTTATATGGTTTTTAACTCACCAAAATCATAAAATACTTTTATGGGGTTCGGCCATCCAAAGTGGCAGAACCCTATGTTCATGCCTTGGTCCTCATAAACATGTTTTAAGTCTCATTTAAACATGTAACAATCAGTAAAACAATACCGGGTTTTTACCTCTCAAAACCCTCTAAAGCAGTCCATTACTTTGCATGATTTTCACTTCATGAAAACACAATCCAAATGACCATAACACTTCATGGGGTTCGGCCATCCAAGATGGACGAGCCCAATGGTCAATTTATCAATTTATATCCATGGTACCTTCAGTCCTTCATGACCTTCAAGTCCATGTTTTAACCTTTTTAAAACATGCCCTATAAGTTTAATAAAACATCTAAAAACAGTCCCATACTTGTATGGTTTTAAATTCCAAAAACCATCCAAATCAACCAATTATTTCCATGGGGGAACTCCATGTTCTAAATTTCCATACTTTAAACCTTATAAACACACTTTACAACCTTACTTAATTCGGCCACAAAATGACCCAATTAACATGTGTATAAATCAGCATGGCTTGACATGGTTTTTGACCTTTAAGAACATCAAATCCAATCCACATTTTTCATGGGGTTCGGCCAACCAAGATGGCCGAACCCAATGGCATAATTTCTTATCCTTTTAAGCCATCTAATCCAAGGTTAAAACCTTGTTGCATTCGGCCATAACCATGGCCCATTACATGCTCCATTTGTTCCATTTTATTAAACCAAAATAACAACTAAACACTTACCAAACTTCCTTGCTTTTAATCTTTACTTCCAATCCTTCTTTGCCTTCCTTCCTTTGCTGTTTTATGCTTGACCAGTTGTGCAAACACCTCTGCTATTTCAGCCAAGAAAACGAATTTGGAGAGAGGGAGAGAGAGATGGGAATTCTTTGGATTTTCAATATGAAAATCGGCCAATAATGGTGGTCTTTCCCTTTTATAATTTCAGCCCCATCTTCCATTCATTTTCCCTCATTTAATTTTGCCAAAAACGATGGGATATTGGGTGTCATTCAAGACACCCCTTCACCCAAACGTTGCAACCTTTCATTCACAACACATGCATCTCATGAGATGCATGTTGCCGCCCAACCTTGGTATCCCTTGGCTTTGCCAAGGCAACTCTTCATTCCAACGGCTGAGATTTGTTTTCCCAAGTGTTGTATGAGATTAAAACACTTTTCCATATCCTCTTGACTCACTTGATTCATGGTATTTTTATTCCAACTCAAGTCATCCAACTCATCACATTTAATGCACCAAGTTTGAGTCAACTCTTTTCTTAAATCAAACTCACTCCAAATCAATCCAACTCAAGCTGAACTAACTCACACTTGAGCTCATCTGAGGGCCCACATGGTCATCTGTGGTCAACCTAGTCAACCCGACCCATTGGGTCCCCAATCAGCCCCTTGACCCGTTTTGACAACATGACCCATTCATGGGCTGATTTTGCCATTTTTAATTGGTTTTCACTTGTGTTTCAAGCCTACCCATTTTTGCTCCACTTGATTTCCAATCAATTTAGAATATCCCCATTAAATTTAGGCTTACACAATGGTCAAATCATCCATTATGACCCATTGGGTCCAATTGGGCCCCTTGATCCATTTAGCCATTTTCGACCCAATTGATGTTCATTACCCATCCAATCAAATTTGACATTTATAATGTACTCATATGATCTTAATTTGAGCAATGGGTCCCACCATTTCTTTATTTGACATCACAAAATAATTAATTTAACAAACCAGGGGCATTTTCGTAATTATCCATTTCATTGAGAAATTGAGGTGTTACATCTCTATCCTTAGTGGATGACGCAGGAAAGGGGAAGAACGAGAATTTTGAAGGAAACCAAGCATAGGAGCTTGGACTTTGAATGGACTTTGATTTATGGACTTTTTACTTAAGTTTATTTGGACAATGTAATTTGATAGTTAGATGAGGTTGGCATGTAATAATGTAGTTAACTATTTGCTATGGTTGGTAGGATTTGGATGGTTTAGAATGAATGCTTACTTTAAGGTTATTTTGGTAATTTTGGATGATAATGTACTTTGCTATATAAAAATGGAAAATGGAGTAGTCTTAGGATCTATTATAACCCGCAGTTAGATTAAGATTAAGTTTATTCCGCAAGTTTTATTTGTACCATGTGTGGATCGATTCTTATGGACTTAGTTCATACGAACATGGGCTTAGGTCGGACTTTAGAAGTCCGAATTAAACTCACGTCGTGACATCCCACCCCGATCACTTGTTTATTATTATTTAAAAAAAAAAAAAAAAACTCTGATTATTAGAGTGAAAAGGGCGGGGTGTTACAGAGCCTTCTCCCCACTTCCAACGGTTTTGTCTAGGGTTTCCTCTCCCATGAGATGGAAACCCTCCACCTCCCTTTGACTCATTTCAAATGAGAGTCTCTTCACATCCCTTTCAACTCAACTCACTTTAAATGAAACTCATTCCCCTAACTCAAACACTTGAACTCATCCATGCAACTCAAGACTTGAATTTATTTCTTAATTAATTAATTCCTTAACTCACTTCACTTAGCCCTTTTGAACTCACCCATGAACTCGCCCTTGTTGACCAAGTCAACCATGGGGCCGGCCCTACATGTGACCTTAGACCACTCGCCACCTCACTTGATGAGGTAGATTTGGGTCCCACTTGGCTATGCCACTTCCATGTCACCTCCTACACTTGCCACCTGATCCTATGCCTTAGATCTTAATTGGGTACATGACCTGATTAAATCAATTCTTTACTCATTTACCTTAAACATCAATTCTTCTTGATCCATTGGGTCCCAATTGGGTATTTGACCCAATTAACTACATTTACCCAATTAATTAGAATCAACTCCATCCATGATCCGTTGGATCATAATTGGGCCATTGCCCCAATTCTTATCCATCTAACATTCATTCCATCTATAAATCTTAAATTTAAAAATTAAAATAGATAATATCCAATATAATATTTGTATTGAAAATCTGGGATGGTACAATATTACCCTCTTTTGAAATTTTCGTCTCGAAAATTGAGCGAAGTAGGGTTTCAACCAACTCACACAAAAAGCTCAAGATGAGCTGCTCTCGTTTCTGATTCAAGTTCCTAGGTGGCTTCCTCATTACCATGTCGATCCCATACGACCTTGAACTGAATGGCTCTGTTCCGTAACACCCTCTGTTCTTTCCCGATCACTCTGACTGGGATTTCATCATAAGTTACGTCGCTTTGCAAATCAACATCTTGCACGTTCAACATGTGTGAAGGATATAGATTGAATTTCCTCAACATAAAAATATGGAATACATCGTGCAAAGATGACAACTGTGGAGGAAGTGCCAATTGATAAGCCACCTCCCCCACCCTCTTTTGGATTGGAAACGGTCCCACAAATCTAGGCGACAGTTTCCCTTTCTTCCCAAATCGCATGTGTCCCTTTCGTGGTGAGACTTTCAAGAACACTAAGTCTCCCACTTCAAACTTAAGGAACCTCCTTCTCTTGTTAGCGTAGCTCTTCTGACGACTCTGTGCAGTACGTAGATGATGTCGTATCAACTTAATCTGTTCTGTGGTCTCTACAACAAACTCGGGTCCAATAAGTGCAGGTTTGTAACGCCCGCCCCTTTTTACCGTAAATCAGAGTACTTTTTTTTTTTTTTTTTAAATAAAGGTGACAAAGGGCGCGGACGTCACGACGCGAGTTAAGTTCCGAGCTTCTAAAGCCCGGCCCTTAACTGGCCAACCCTACGCGTGCGTGGAACATAAGTCCACGAGTACGGTTCACGCGTAGCAAGTAAGCTCACGGAACATAAAAATAAATGCGGATGATCATAGAACTATCCTACCAGTTCTTCAGATAGCAGGGAAGAAATACCCAATTAATTACGAAAATGCCATTATACTGTATTATCCAAAATAATACCTAAACATAGCAAACTACCTAAATTATTACATTTCCGACAAGCTAACTATACAAATACATCTTTTCCAAAATAAAGTACAACAAAATAATTAATCCGTCTCCCCAAGCTCCTAAGCTTGGCTTCCGTCTCGCCCTTCCGGTCCGCCATCTCCTGCATTGTCAGCTAGGGTAGAAGTAGGGCGTTAGAACAACGCGCCCAGTAGGATTCCGAGTAGGGCTAGCACATGGGTTAGTAATAACCATATACAGATAATAACACAATGAAAACTATAAACCACCATATACTAAAATATAAGTAAATGATATGCCATGGGTGTCAATGTTATGAATCCCACCCATCATTCCTACCATATACTGTCATATCCCTCTTGACGGAAAAACCTCGTCAAGATCTGTCCAATCGTAAAATATCCCCCTTGACGGCAAAGCCTCGTCAAGGTGTCCCCATGCCTGTTCTCGGTCGCCCCGACGGAGCATGGACTCCGGTTTGTTTATTTTTTTCTGCCCATGCCATGCATGAGATGTAATGCATTATGCTATGTAATATGTATATTCCATAGTCATAATATAGCCTTCATAACTTAGCATATAACTCATAATCTTGCATTATGCCATATAAGATACATAAACCATGATTTAAAGCTCATCATAAAATAAACCATAAAATTCCCAAAATAAATCAATGAAACCATCACACAATCCATGGCTTACAAAAAGGTAGGAATCCTACCGAATACCGACTCGCGTCCTTTTTCGTTTTCGTCTTATAATTCCGGTCGCCAATCGCGCACCGTTTGCGATGTCCCGATACCTTATTATACAGTACCAAATCAGTCCATATTTTATCCACGATTAAGTCCCTAACTTATCACAAACTTAGATCCATTTATGTACCATTAACCATGTCATATGATCATTAAAATTTGCCATTTAATTAATCTAACCCTTATTCATTTAAACACATACCAAACCCCATACTTAGCCCACCATTTGATCCATACTCTTTGATCCCTTAATGACCATTAACTAAGTTATAAGATTATCAAGAATTAGCCCTCAACTTAGCCTCATTAATGCATGGACATAGATCCTAAACTTAGCCCATAGCATGACCTACAAATGGGTCATTAATTACGGTTTTGCCACTACCTCTCCTATGTTTAATCATTCATTTAATCCATGTATAATTAAGTCCATACTTGATCTATAACCTACATCCATTAGTGACCCATCAACCATATCATAGAATTATTAAAATCAGCCACTTAATTGACTTCATCCCCATTCATTTAATCATTTACATAAACCCTAATCTTGGACCATAAAATGGTTCTCATATGAATCATGGGTTCGGCCATACACCATGGTCGAACCCATGATGTCTTTTCCTTATCTTTCATTGGACCTATTTACATTACTTAGGCCCAAAATGAATCCTCCCATGAGGGATTTTACATCATGCTTTTAAAACTATCATTCTTCACCATAATTGAGTCCATTAACTTAGCCCTCATTCCATTCATTCTTCATGGTTCCAAAATACTTGATTTATCATTCATAGGTGACATTCAAGACATAAAAACATTCACCTTCATCCACCACTTTTGAGGCCATTAAAATATTCACATTCATCCATGGATTCCATCATAAAAACTTTTTTCAAAAATTAGCTACATTTAATCATTAAAATCTTAAAACCCTAATTCATTCTCCATGGCTTCCATTCTTATAAAACCCTAAAAATCATACATCAATTACCATGGGGTTCGGCCACAGTACATGGCCGAACCCTATGGTCCATCAATCCACTTCAAAACCCATACTCCCATGCCTAATCCATTTTAATTACATAATGTTCTTAATCCTTTTTTTTTTTTTTCTTAACCTAATTTACCCATTTAGGGTTTTGTCCATTTTCATCCTTCCATTGTATGGATTTGAGATCCAAGGCCTATGATGTTTTGGCCATCACCAAATCCAAGAAATGGATTCCAAATCTTAAACCCTAAAAAAAAAATCCAAATCTCTTGTTTTAGAAATACTCACAATCCGGTTGGCTCCTCCGACTTTCTTTCTCCTCTTGATCTCCTTGGCCTTCTCTTCTCTTCTTCTCCTTGATCTTTGGGTTAAGATGCTTGATCAAGATGGAGTCTCCAAGGTTTGGGTTTGGCTAAGGTAGGGTTAGATTTTGAGAGAGGGAAGAGAGGAGATGATAGGAAGAACTACCCAAAGTCTTGAGTGATGGACTCATGCTTGCAATTCCTTCTCTTTTCTTCTCTTCTTCTTCCAAGTTTTTTTTTCTTTTTCTTTTCCTTGGTGAGGGACGTTCTTGAGAGAGTAAGAAAGAGAGAAAGAAAAATGAGAGTGAAATGAAGAGAGGAGAGAAAAACCTATCTCATTTGTTTGGTTGGGTAATTAATTCCTCTACCTACCACACATAGATTAATGTGTATTAGTGGTGGTAGTTGGGCTAAAACCTCTATCCTTAGCCCATAGTTTAAACTTGTGTTTCTTTAAGTAGTTTGTGTTTCTTAGAGTGGTTTTGACCATTTGACCATTTGACCATGATTAGACTAGAATTACTTAATTAATTAGGTTATTAAATTAAGCTAATTAACTCCCACTTATCTCTTTTAATTTCCTTAATTCTTTCTCCATTACTCCACCCATGGTTGACTAAGTCAACCATGGTGGCCGGCCCCACCAATCCTTGGTCCAATTAATATTAATTGAGACGATTTAATTTCCAAATCAATCCATTTCTCTTATTGGATCACCATTGGGCCCATGGCCCAATTACATTTCCCACTAGCCCATTTACCTTAGAGCTTAACCATCTTGACCCATTGGGTCCCAAATGGGTATTCGACCCAATTTGACCATTCTTGACCCATTTAAATAAATTTAAATCCAAACCATAGTCTATTGGGCCACACTTGGGCCTTTATCCAATTTTGGCCCATTTACCATTTACTCCACCAATTTTTCTAATTTTCCACTATAAAAATAAATAATAACACATATATATTACTTTACAAATTCCGAGCCATTACAATACAATCCTCTTTTAAAATTTGCGTCCCGAAAATTCGAGTGAAGTAGAGGTCCAAAACATCTTACACAAAGAGTTCCGGATGAGAGGCTCTCATCTCCGACTCAAGTTCCCAGGTGGTTTCTTCATTAGCATGTCGTTCCCATACCACCTTGACGAACTGAATGGCCCGGTTCCGCAACACCCTTTGCTCGGTCCCGACTATTCTGACCGGCTTTTCCACATATGTCACATCGCTTTGGACATCGATGTCTTGAATATTCAATACATGTGAAGGATCAGGGTTGTACTTCCTCAACATAGACACATGGAATACATCATGTAATGATGATAACTGCGGAGGGAGCGCCAACTGATAAGCTACCCCCCCCACCCTCTTCAAGATTGGAAACGGTCCCACAAATCTAGGTGACAGTTTCCCCTTCTTTCCAAATCTCATGTGTCCCTTCCGTGGTGAGACTTTCAAAAACACCAAGTCCCCCACCTCAAATTCGAGGAACCTTCTCCTTTTGTCGGCGTAACTCTTCTGTCGGCTTTGTGCAGTGAGTAGATGTTGCCGTATCAATTTAATCTGCGCTGTAGTTTCTGCAACCAACTCCGGTCCAATCAGCGCAGGCTCACCGGCTTCTGTCCAACACACTGGTGATCTACATGGTCTACCATATAAGGCCTCAAACGGAGCCATCTGTAGGCTTGACTGATAGCTGTTATTGTAGGAAAACTCCACCAGTGGTAAATGATCCTCCCATCCACCCTTAAAGTCTAGCATGCATGCTCTCAGCATATCCTCCAATGTTTGTATTGTCCTCTCCGACTGTCCATCAGTCTGTGGATGAAATGCTGTGCCAGTTAATACGTCGGTCCCCATAGCCGACTGCAAGCCCTGCCATACTCTGCCGGTGAATCGGCCATCCCTGTCGGACACAATAGACCGGGGAATGCCATGTAACCTGATGATCTCCCGGATGTACCGTCGACCCAAAGTGTCTGATGAATCCGTCATCTTGATGGGAAGGAAATGTGCAGACTTGGTCAACCGGTCCACTATGACCCATATTGCATCGTTGCCCTTGGATGACCTTGGCAACCCTGTTACAAAGTCCATGGATATATGTTCCCATTTCCATTCTGGCACCGGTAAGGGTGCGAGTAAGCCCGGTGGCTTCCGATGTTCTGCCTTAACCTGCTGACAGGTTAAGCAACAAGCAACAAACTCTGCCACGTCTTTCTTAAGTCCATGCCACCAATAGTGCCTCTTAAGATCATGGTACATCTTGGTGCTGCCCGGGTGAATAGAGAGTTTTGTTTGGTGTGCTTCAATCAGCAACTCTCTTCTGCAATTCTTAGGCACATATGTCCTACCTCGGAACATAAGACCCTGTCCCGGTCGTAATTCCCATTCCGGTACAACTTTACCGGTAGACATCTTAGCCCATATCTCTTCCACCTCGGGATCTGTTCGTTGTTCCCGTTCAATCTCGGAGACCATGTGGGATTGTATGATCAGATTATATATGGTTCCATGATTATCCAGATAGAGTTTAAACTCTCTGATGGTATTCAATACCTCCCATTCTGTTCTGATCATACTGGCTACTGTTGCAGGTGATATGCGGCTGAGAGCATCCGCCACTTTGTTCGCCTTGCCAGGATGATACCGGAGTGCGAACTCATAATCTGCCAAGTATTCCATCCATCTACGTTGTCTCATGTTGAGTTCCTTCTGATCAAATAGGTACTTTAGGCTCTTATGGTCTGAGAATACCTCAAACTTCTCACCATAAAGGTAGTGTCTCCAGCTTTTAAGAGCGAAGACCACTGCTGCCAGTTCCAGATCATGTGTGGGATAATTGCGCTCATGAATTTTCAACTGTCTTGACCCGTACGCCACCGCCCTATTACCTTGACTGAGCGTACACCCCAGTCCCTCTCCTGAGGCATCACAGTACACCTCATAGTTTCTGCCTCTTTCCGGCAATATCAAAATAGGAGCGGTTGTAAGCTTCTCCTTTAGCTCCTCAAATCTCCGGTTGCACAGATCTAACCATTCAAATTTGACTCCTTTCTGAGTGAGTCGGGTAAGTGGGGCTGCAATCTTGGAGAAATCCATAATAAATTTCCTGTAGTAACCGGCCAATCCCAGAAAACTGCGGATCTCGGTTACATTCGTCGGTGCTTTCCACTCCCTCACTGCCGCTACCTTAGTCGGGTCTACAGCTATGCCTTCCTCCGATATAACGTGCCCCAAGAAATTGACCTTTGATAGCCAAAATTCACACTTGCTGGCTTTGGCATACAATTGGTTCCTCTTCAGGGTGTTCAGAACTATCCGCAGGTGTTCAGCATGTTCCTCCTGACTCTTGGAATAGATCAGGATGTCATCAATAAATACAATTACAAACTGATCCAAGTAAGGACGGAATATCCTATTCATCAGGTCCATGAACACCGCCGGTGCATTAGTAAGTCCAAACGGCATGACTACATACTCATATAATCCATATCGTGTCCTGAAGGCTGTCTTCTCAATGTCTTCCTCTCTAACCCGGATTTGATGGTATCCGGACATCAGATCAATCTTGGAAAAGTGAGAGGAACCCCTAAGCTGATCAAACAGATCATCAATCCTGGGTAGGGGATATTTATTCCTGATAGTCAACTGGTTCAATTTTCTATAATCCACACACATTCGAAGGGTACCGTCCTTCTTCTTAACAAACAATACCGGGGCTCCCCATGCGGATGTGCTGTTCCGAATAAAGCCCAGCCTGAGCAGTTCATCAATCTGCTTTTTCAACTCAGTCATCTCAGCCGGTGCCATCCTGTAATGAGGTAACGATACTGGAGCTGCGCCGGGGTATAATTTAATCTCAAAGTCTATCTCCCTCTTAGGTGGCAGACCAGGGAGCTCTGTTGGAAATACCTCGGCATAATCTACTACCACTGCCAGAAGTTCAGCTACTGGTGCCTTATCTAATCTGAGGGTGTTCAAGGCAAGATGATTCAATTCTTCCTGCAGCCTTCTAGGAATGCCCTGTCGGTCAGCGGGCACTATATACCGCCTTCCTTCGGGTGACCAAAATATCACTCTACGAAGATGGCAATCAATATGGGCCTGATACGTAGCCAACCAGTCCATGCCAAATATAACATCGTACTCAGCCATATCGATTACTAAATAATTGAACTCGAATCTGAATCCAGCGAGTTCAGTGTTCAGTGCCGTGCATATGAGCCCCAAAGATGTGTCTCCGACAGGGGATACAATAGTAAGTGAGGTGGACAGATTCTGTACTAATGTGCCCGTAGCAGATATGAATGCAGCAGATATAAATGAATGGGAAGCTCCAGAATCAAATAATGTAATTGCATAAGAACTACCAACTACGGCCATACCTTGAATCACCGAGCGGTCCACTGCTACTGGAGAAGGTATAGCAAAAAGTCGTCCTGATCCCGTAGGGTTTGGCGCCCGTCCTGCCTGATTGTATGTTCTGCCCCCTCGCGGCGGAGCTGATCTAACTGGAGGGCGGGAGGAACCCTTGAAGTTAGAGGGTCTGTTGAGCTGCGGACACTCCCTCTTGAAGTGACCCTGTTGGCCACACTGATAGCAAGTGTTCCCACCTCTAGGAACCTGGGTAACTGATGCTGACTGGGAGGGCTGATTGGGGCGAAAGCCCCCTGTAGATCCAGTAGCGGATGAGGGTCTGCCGAAACTCGGGCGGAACCTTTTATTGGGTTGAAATGCACCCCGCCCACTCTGCCATCGGCGGTTGTCACGCCGCGCTTCCTCATTCAATTCCCGCTCCACTATAGTGGCCCTGCCAACCACCCCTGCCAATGTAGGTTCCTTGAATACTGTCACCCTAGTTTTGATGCTCGGCCGAAGGCCCCGTTCAAACTTACGGGCCCTCCGGTGCTCAGTGTCCACCATGTAGAACGCGTAGACAGATAGTCGAAGGAACTCCCGGTGGTACTCTGCCACTGTCATATTGCCTTGTACTAATGATATAAAAGCTTCAGTCTGACTCTCCCTTTCTTCCTCCGGGAAAAACTGCTCTAGAAAAGTGGCTGAGAACCATTCCCAAGTCATGGCAATTCTTTCCCTTTCCGGCACCAGTGATTGTTGTTTTTCTACCACTTCCCACCAATTACCGGCATCCTCAATCAGTTGAGATGTTGCCAGTAAAATTCTGTCAGCCGGACTGGAAACCTGAAGCAGATTTAAGATCTGAGTGATCTTCTTTAACCAGTAATCTGCTCCTACAGCCCCTTCTTTTCCTCTAAAGTAGGGAGGACGCTGTTGCTGGAAGTCTTTAACCATCTTCTGCTTACTAGTGTCACTAGTAGTAGCATTTCCGTCGCTAGTAGTCGCATTTCCACTCAAATGTTGCTGAAGAGCAGCAGTGACTGCCGCTTGAACTACATCTTTTAGCTCGGGAGGTACACCTTGTATGTTTATATTATTTTGTTCCTCTTCCCGATGGGGTACCTCCTCTTCCTGGCGAGGTGGTGATACCTCTTTCTGGTTGCGACGAGTCCTTCTCTTCGGAGCCATTTCCTAGTCATCGAAAACACTGACTTAGTTCCTTTTCAAATGGAGGAAAAAGAAAAGAAAAAAAATACTAAACAATATACTTTGTTTCTCATTTTTGGGGAAGATTGCCAAATAAGCACACTTGGTTTGGGGAAAACTTCCCAAGTATCTATGTTTCGTTCCATTTGTGAAATCGGGGAATTTTCTCCTATGTTCAATAAGCCTACCATCATTCCGTCAAATTTGGGGAAGACCTAGATTTGTTTTCTCATGTCGGGAAAATGTAACCCTACTTGCTATGTTTGATAATACCGACTTACATTGATTGATTTTTTTTTTTTTTCTTCCCTTGCTATCATCCCTCTCCATCAAATGTTGTTCTCAGATTAAACCCTTCAGTTTGAGTCAATCGAAGTAATTTAACCCGGCCCCCGTGCAGCGGTCTCCGAAGAGTCGGTCGGTTGGGATTCTTAGCCGTTAGTGAGACGTACAACCGTCTTAATCTTACTTCGAGAGATTCATTCTTCCGAATTCGCTCTGATACCAACTGTAACGCCCGCCCCTTCTTACCGTAAATCAGAGTACTTTTTTTTTTTTTTTTAAATAAAGGTGACAAAGGGCGCGGACGTCACGACGCGAGTTAAGTTCCGAGCTTCTAAAGCCCGGCCCTTAACTGGCCAACCCTACGCGTGCGTGGAACATAAGTCCACGAGTACGGTTCACGCGTAGCAAGTAAGCTCACGGAACATAAAAATAAATGCGGATGATCATAGAACTATCCTACCAGTTCTTCAGATAGCAGGGAAGAAATACCCAATTAATTACGAAAATGCCATTATACTGTATTATCCAAAATAATACCTAAACATAGCAAACTACCTAAATTATTACATTTCCGACAAGCTAACTATACAAATACATCTTTTCCAAAATAAAGTACAACAAAATAATTAATCCGTCTCCCCAAGCTCCTAAGCTTGGCTTCCGTCTCGCCCTTCCGGTCCGCCATCTCCTGCATTGTCAGCTAGGGTAGAAGTAGGGCGTTAGAACAACGCGCCCAGTAGGATTCCGAGTAGGGCTAGCACATGGGTTAGTAATAACCATATACAGATAATAACACAATGAAAACTATAAACCACCATATACTAAAATATAAGTAAATGATATGCCATGGGTGTCAATGTTATGAATCCCACCCATCATTCCTACCATATACTGTCATATCCCTCTTGACGGAAAAACCTCGTCAAGATCTGTCCAATCGTAAAATATCCCCCTTGACGGCAAAGCCTCGTCAAGGTGTCCCCATGCCTGTTCTCGGTCGCCCCGACGGAGCATGGACTCCGGTTTGTTTATTTTTTTCTGCCCATGCCATGCATGAGATGTAATGCATTATGCTATGTAATATGTATATTCCATAGTCATAATATAGCCTTCATAACTTAGCATATAACTCATAATCTTGCATTATGCCATATAAGATACATAAACCATGATTTAAAGCTCATCATAAAATAAACCATAAAATTCCCAAAATAAATCAATGAAACCATCACACAATCCATGGCTTACAAAAAGGTAGGAATCCTACCGAATACCGACTCGCGTCCTTTTTCGTTTTCGTCTTATAATTCCGGTCGCCAATCGCGCACCGTTTGCGATGTCCCGATACCTTATTATACAGTACCAAATCAGTCCATATTTTATCCACGATTAAGTCCCTAACTTATCACAAACTTAGATCCATTTATGTACCATTAACCATGTCATATGATCATTAAAATTTGCCATTTAATTAATCTAACCCTTATTCATTTAAACACATACCAAACCCCATACTTAGCCCACCATTTGATCCATACTCTTTGATCCCTTAATGACCATTAACTAAGTTATAAGATTATCAAGAATTAGCCCTCAACTTAGCCTCATTAATGCATGGACATAGATCCTAAACTTAGCCCATAGCATGACCTACAAATGGGTCATTAATTACGGTTTTGCCACTACCTCTCCTATGTTTAATCATTCATTTAATCCATGTATAATTAAGTCCATACTTGATCTATAACCTACATCCATTAGTGACCCATCAACCATATCATAGAATTATTAAAATCAGCCACTTAATTGACTTCATCCCCATTCATTTAATCATTTACATAAACCCTAATCTTGGACCATAAAATGGTTCTCATATGAATCATGGGTTCGGCCATACACCATGGTCGAACCCATGATGTCTTTTCCTTATCTTTCATTGGACCTATTTACATTACTTAGGCCCAAAATGAATCCTCCCATGAGGGATTTTACATCATGCTTTTAAAACTATCATTCTTCACCATAATTGAGTCCATTAACTTAGCCCTCATTCCATTCATTCTTCATGGTTCCAAAATACTTGATTTATCATTCATAGGTGACATTCAAGACATAAAAACATTCACCTTCATCCACCACTTTTGAGGCCATTAAAATATTCACATTCATCCATGGATTCCATCATAAAAACTTTTTTCAAAAATTAGCTACATTTAATCATTAAAATCTTAAAACCCTAATTCATTCTCCATGGCTTCCATTCTTATAAAACCCTAAAAATCATACATCAATTACCATGGGGTTCGGCCACAGTACATGGCCGAACCCTATGGTCCATCAATCCACTTCAAAACCCATACTCCCATGCCTAATCCATTTTAATTACATAATGTTCTTAATCCTTTTTTTTTTTTTTTCTTAACCTAATTTACCCATTTAGGGTTTTGTCCATTTTCATCCTTCCATTGTATGGATTTGAGATCCAAGGCCTATGATGTTTTGGCCATCACCAAATCCAAGAAATGGATTCCAAATCTTAAACCCTAAAAAAAAAATCCAAATCTCTTGTTTTAGAAATACTCACAATCCGGTTGGCTCCTCCGACTTTCTTTCTCCTCTTGATCTCCTTGGCCTTCTCTTCTCTTCTTCTCCTTGATCTTTGGGTTAAGATGCTTGATCAAGATGGAGTCTCCAAGGTTTGGGTTTGGCTAAGGTAGGGTTAGATTTTGAGAGAGGGAAGAGAGGAGATGATAGGAAGAACTACCCAAAGTCTTGAGTGATGGACTCATGCTTGCAATTCCTTCTCTTTTCTTCTCTTCTTCTTCCAAGTTTTTTTTTCTTTTTCTTTTCCTTGGTGAGGGACGTTCTTGAGAGAGTAAGAAAGAGAGAAAGAAAAATGAGAGTGAAATGAAGAGAGGAGAGAAAAACCTATCTCATTTGTTTGGTTGGGTAATTAATTCCTCTACCTACCACACATAGATTAATGTGTATTAGTGGTGGTAGTTGGGCTAAAACCTCTATCCTTAGCCCATAGTTTAAACTTGTGTTTCTTTAAGTAGTTTGTGTTTCTTAGAGTGGTTTTGACCATTTGACCATTTGACCATGATTAGACTAGAATTACTTAATTAATTAGGTTATTAAATTAAGCTAATTAACTCCCACTTATCTCTTTTAATTTCCTTAATTCTTTCTCCATTACTCCACCCATGGTTGACTAAGTCAACCATGGTGGCCGGCCCCACCAATCCTTGGTCCAATTAATATTAATTGAGACGATTTAATTTCCAAATCAATCCATTTCTCTTATTGGATCACCATTGGGCCCATGGCCCAATTACATTTCCCACTAGCCCATTTACCTTAGAGCTTAACCATCTTGACCCATTGGGTCCCAAATGGGTATTCGACCCAATTTGACCATTCTTGACCCATTTAAATAAATTTAAATCCAAACCATAGTCTATTGGGCCACACTTGGGCCTTTATCCAATTTTGGCCCATTTACCATTTACTCCACCAATTTTTCTAATTTTCCACTATAAAAATAAATAATAACACATATATATTACTTTACAAATTCCGAGCCATTACAAGGTTCACCGGCCTTTGTCCAACACACTAGTGATCTACAGGGTCTACCATACAACGCCTCGAATGGAGCCATCTAGAGGCTCGCCTGGTAACTGTTGTTGTAAGAGAACTCAACCAGCAATAAGTGATCCTCCCATCCACCCTTGAAGTCTAACATACATGCTCTCAGCATACCCTCCAACGTCTGTATTGTCCTCTCTGACTGTCCATCAGTCTGTGGATGAAACGCTATGCTAATTAATAAATTTGTCCCCATAGCCGATTACATGCTCTGCCATACCCTACCGGTGAATCGACCATCTCTGTCGGCCACAATTGTCCTGGGGATACCATGTAGTTTGATGATATACTTGATGTACCGTCGTCCCAAAGTCTCAGATGAATCTATCATCTTGATGGGAAGAAAGTGTGCAGAATTGGTCAATCGATCTACCACGACCCATATTGCATCATTGCCCTTTGCTGACCTTGGCAACCCTGTCACAAAATCCATGGAAATATGTTCCCATTTCCACTCCGGCACTACTAAGGGTTTGAGTAATCCTGCTGGCTTCTGATATTCAGTCTTAACTTGCTGACAAGTCAGGCAGTGAGCAACAAACTCTGCCACATCTCTTTTAAGACCATGCCACCAATAGTGTCTCTTCAGATCATGATACATCTTGGTGCTGCCCGGATGAATAGAGAGTTTGGTTTGGTGTACCTCGATCAATAGCTCTCTTCTGCAGCTCTGAGGCACATATGTCCTGCCTCAAAATAAAAGACCTTGTCCCGGTCGTAACTCCCACTCCGGTATAACCTCGCCAGTAGACATTTTAACCCATATCTCTTCCACTTCTGGATCTGTCCGTTGTTCCTGTTCAATCTTGGAAACCATTTTGGACCGTATGATCAGATTATACATACTCCCATGGTTCTTGATGTACAAATTAAACTCTCAATGGTACTCCGCATTTCCCATTCCTTCCTAATCAAACTGGCCACTGTTGTATGTGACATGCGACTGAGGGCATCCACCACTTTTTTCGCCTTGCCAGGATGATATCGAAGCGCAAACTCATAATCTTGCAGATATTTCATCCATCTGTGTTGCCTCATGTTGAGTTCCTTCTGATCAAACAAATATTTCACACTTTTGTGATATGAAAATACCTCAAACTTCTTGCCATAAAGATAGTGTCTCCAGCTTTTGAGAGCGAAGACCACTGCGGCTAGCTCCAGATCATGCGTGGGATAGTGGCGTTCATGAATTTTCAACTGTCATTATGACCAGCAAGCCAAGTTCTAAGCGGTCTAGACATAACTTGGGCTTGAGATTAGCTTATATGAAGCTATATGAATTGTTGAGATTTGGCCACGTCTAGTTGATAGAAAAGGTACGACGTAATTGGGCCAAAGAGCTCCTGGGTAGTCAGGCCCGAAACCCTGCGCAAAGGGAGGAGATCACAATCCATCGACAATCCCGATTAATTTGTGAATGGGTATCCAGTGCCCTGGAGTTTGCTACTCCAAACACTGTGGACATAATTGGCCAAGGAAACCATTGATTGATTTATGATGTGATTGAGTATGGAGATTGGGTGGGATTGCATTTGGCATTGACACCCAGGACATGACACTTATGTTAGCATGATTATGATATGGACATCATGCATTATTTTATTACATACAAGATGTTTTACAAATATGACGTTAATGATGTATATACCCTTCATTTATGTTAATCTAATTTTACTCCTATGTACCCTAACCCTAATTGGAATACCTACTGGGCATGTTGACTAATGCCCTACTTCTACCCTATAGATGATGGATCAGGAAATGATAAGGAAAAGGATGTGGGACCGTAAAGGAGCCAAGCGTAGGAGCTTCTGAAGATTTAAGTTTTAAAATTACTTAATTTTGATTTCAATGATGTATTCGGAGGACTTATATTTTGGGTTGTAATAACTTAGGACTTATTTGCTATGGTTTGATAATCTTTAAGTTTTATTGATATTGCATAGTGATTGGCTTTCCTTACCTAATGATGACAAGAGAATGAATAACATCTTATTCATATAAAATATTCCGCAAGTATCAAGAAAAGTGTGTGAAAATGTTTTAGTGGACTTAGTCCACGCACACGTAATGGTGGCCAGTTAAGGGTCGGGTTTTGGAAACTCAGACTTGACTCACATTGTGACAACATGTCCTCTTTCACTTATTTTGAAAAAAAAAAATATACTCTGATTTATGCAAGTGAAAAAGGGAGCGGCGTTATATGAACAGCAGAGGTAGAAAGAATATTTGGCCTCTGATTGCTTAGGAACCCTGAACAAAAGTTCGAAACTTCCGAAGTCTCACCTTCAGAACTTCCGAAGGACGATTCTCGGAACTCCCGAGAGTCGTCTTCTTCCTCTGTCACCTGCAATAGAACAGTGACGGGACAGTGAACATGAAATACGAATTTGAAAACAATGGATTTTCTGAATTCGTTTTTCACATTTCTCTAGTCAGATGTGTCCCTTTAATAGTCTAGTTTAATTTTGAAATAAATTAAAGAATTAACAACAATGAAAACCATCAGATTTTAAGTGGAAAATCAGTAAAACACATGAAAATTCAAGATTTCCACTAAACTTCAAAACTGATTTCAAGAGTCAAAACTCAACCAAATCCGATGCCCATGTAGCTGCTCATCACCTAATGCGCAGTTGATTTAAGATTTTTGGGTATTTGCAGTTAAGTCCCTCAAAATTTATTTTCATATAAGCCCTATTTTAATTATTTTCAATATTTAACTAATTAAAAGATTTGTTTAACTTAATCCATCTTACCCAAAATGTTGAGTTTCAAAAACTCTACATATCATAAAATTTTGGAGAATTATAATTTACTAAAATAAATTGCTGTAAACAAAAATATCATTTTAACACTATTACCTTAACTTAAATTGTATTTATTTAAAGGGTTTAAAACCTTTATTTTAAAATCTGAAAACATAAAACAATGAACTAAAGCATAATTTAATAACACATATTTCTTATAATTTTCTCACTTCTAAAATTTTGTAAAATAATTATTTCATAGCTTTCGGGATCTTTTCAGGTAGTTTTTAATAACATTTTCTGAAATTAAAAATATAATAAAAATACTTATAAATTTCAAAATTTAAATCCCTAATAAGAAAATCAATTTCACTCAATCAACAATCATTTAAATATTAAAATAATACTGTCAATGGTAAATTACCATTTTGCCCTTCCAATTTAGATGAGTTTGATCAATGAGCAATCGAGCTCTGATTGGGCCAAACCTAAACTTTTCACAAAGCCCTAACTGTAGTCTTCATGATTAACAGGTCAAAACACAATTAATTAATACAAATAACACAAGGGCGACATGTCGTTCTGGGTAAGACTAGTTTCTGGACTTGAAACACTATCAGCATGGTGTTGCCCCAGACCGAGCCTCTCGTATGGACCGACCTCTTGATGCCATGATTGTCGACCCATCGGTAACACAGACTTGTCGGTTAGATATAAATTGCGTCGTTGGAAGTGCATTTAATGCTCAACGGTCGGTTAGTTGAATGGTAATAAATATTAACACCGACCCAATGGTGCCCTCGACCTGTCGGTACTAGACAGTTTGAAAAACTGTGATGACTCCATTTTAAATATAAGTGTTGTGTCATCATTTAATGTTCTTCCTTGTTCTGAGAAGAGTCACACACTCTAAGGAACGATCAACTCTCTTGTGCCTACACTTGAGAATCAAATACAACCAATCTATTGATTGAGTTAGTAAAAGAGAGAAAGAGAGGATGAAAGAAAAGATACAAACAAGGAAAGTTTTGGTAGAACCAATTTCCCAGTCACCGTGAGATTGTGATTGCTCAACGACGGCTACAAGACGGAGCATCAGGATTAACTCCGGCACACATTGGATGGATCTTTGAGAAGTACACATCTCAAGAAAGAGCTTCATAGCAAGTGCTTCTTGGTTTTAATTTTACTTTAAAACCTTTATCCTGTGAAAGTGGATTGAGGAGGCTTGGCTTCGGAACCACTATAAAAAATATAGAGCATCGTCTCTGGTACATGTGGTGGGTGGAATTCCTATTTTACATGTGCTGGGTGAAATTCACAGCCCGATTGAGTGAGGTGAAATTCCTACTCTAATTTTGGGGGTGTAAGTCCCCACCTATTGAATTTGGAGATAGCTCAAGGTTGAGCTAGTCCTAACAATGGATGTAGGTTGGTTAATCGAACCACTCTATATCTTGTGTCCTTGTTTTTGTGGTGTTAGAGCTAATTTCTTATGTTGATTGTATAATCACATTTACTAACACACACACTTGATTGTTGTATCTGTTGCATTCTATTAATCAACCAAGGAATTTTCAAAGGACGAACGAATTGGGATTGGCCTATTCACAACCCCCCTCCCTCTCCAGGGTTATACCGGACTGGGAGTTATGACCGGGACAGTGTCTTTTATTCCGAGGCGGGACATATTGCCTCAGAGCTGCAGAAGAGAGTTATTGATCGAGGCACACCAAGCCAAACTCTCTATTCATCCGGGCAGCACCAAGATGTATCATGATCTGAAGAGACACTATTGGTGGCATGGACTTAAAAGAGATGTGGTAAAGTTTGTTTCTCACTGCCTGACTTGTCAGCAAGTTAAGACTGAACATCAGAAGCCATCAGGATTACTCAAACCCTTACCAGAGCCGGAGTGGAAATGGGAACATATTTCCATGGATTTTGTGACAGGGTTGCGAAGGTCATCAAAGGGCAATGATGCAATATGGGTTGTGGTAGATCGATTGACCAAGTCTATACACTTTCTTTCCATCAAGATGACAGATTCATCTGAGACTTTGGGACGACAGGTACATCAAGGATATCATCTGACTACATGGTATCCCCAGGACTATTGTGTCTGACAGGGATGGCCGATTCACCGGCAGGGTGTGTGGCAGACCATGCAGTCGGCTATGGGGACAGAGTTATTGATTAGCACAGCGTTCCATCCACAGACTGATGGACAGTCAGAGAGGTCAATACAGACATTGGAAGATATGTTGAGAGCATGTATGCTAGACTTCAAGGGTGGATGGGAGGATCACTTACCGCTGGTTGAGTTCTCTTACGACAACAGTTACCAAGCAAGCCTCTAGATGGCTCCATTTGAGGCGTTGTATGGTAGACCCTGTAGATCACCAGTGTGTTGGATAGAGGTTGGTGAACTGCGTTTATTAGACCCGAGCTAGTTGCAGAGACCACGGAACATATTAAGTTGATACGACAGCATCTACTTACTGCACAGAGTCGTCAGAAGAGCTACGCTGACAAGAGAAGGAGGTTCCTTGAGTTTGAAGTGGGAGACTTAGTGTTCCTGAAAGTCTCACCACGAAAGGGACACGTGTGATTTGGTAAGAAAGGGAAACTGTCGGCAAGATTTGTGGGGCCGTTTCCAATCCAAAAGAGGGTGGGGGAAGTGGCTTATCTATTGGCACTTCCTCCACAGTTGTCATCTTTACACGATGTATTCCACGTTTTTATGTTGAGGAAATACAATTCTGATCCTTCACACCTGCTTAATGTGCAAGATGTTGCTGTGCAAAGCGACGTGACTTATGTTGAAAGGTTGGTCAGAGTGATCGGCAAATAACAGAGGGTATTACGGAACCGAGCCATTTAGTTCGTCAAGGTGGCATGGGATCGACATGGTAATGAGGAAGCCACCCTGGAACTCGAATCAGAAATGAGAGCAGCTCATCCTGAGCTTTTTGTATAGTTGTTTGAATCCCTACTTCGCTCGATTTTCGTTGTCGAAAATTTCAAAAGAGGGTAATATTGTAACATCTCGGATTTTCAATGCAATTATTATATTGGATATTATCCATTTTAATTGTTAAATTTAAGATTTATAGATGGAATAAATGTTAGATGGATAAGAATTGGGACAATGGCCCAATTATGATCCAACGGATCATGGATAGAGTTTGATTCTAATTAATTGGGTAAATGTGGTCAATTGGGTCAAATACCCAATTGGTACCCAACGGGTCAAGATGAATTGATGTTTAAAGGTAAATGGGCAAGGAATTGATTCAATCGGGTCATCTACCCAATTAAGACCTAAGGCATGGGATCCACCTCATCACGTGAGGTGGCAAGTGTATGAGGTGACATGGAAGTAGCATAGCCAAGTGAGACCCAAATCCACCACATTAAGTGAGGTGGCGAATGGTCTAGGGTCACATGTAGGGTCGGCTACCATGGTTGACTTGGTCAACCATGGGTGAGTTCATAGGTGAGTTCAAGAGGGTTAAGTGAAGTGAGTTGAATTAATGAACTATTTAATTAAGAAATAAATTCAAGTCTTGAGTTGCATGGATGAGTTCAAGTGCTTGATTTAGGGGAGTGAGTTTCATTTAAAGTCAGTGAGTTGAAAGGGATGTGAAGAGACTCCCATTTGAAAAGAGTCAAAGGGAGGTGGAGGGTTTCCATCTCATGGGAGAGGAAACCCTAGACAAAGCTGTTGGGAGTGGGTAGAAGGCTACAAGTGTAAGCCATGTGTCTCTTTGGTTAACCAAGGGACACACGGGAAAGACCAAGAAATGATGAGGGTGGTTGGGAGATTAGGGCTTACACAAGACTCACACCAAAACACCTTTAGCCGATCCTCCCTTAGACAAAAGAGTTAGAGATTGTTTCATCTCATCCTCTCTCTCCCTCTCTCTACATCCTTGGGCGATCCTCTCTTTGAGACAAAGAAAATATAGAGTTCCATCTCATCCTCTCCCTCTCTCCCCCCTCTCAACCCACACCTCTTTGGCCGAACCCTCCATTAGGAGTTTTTCATCTCAGTCCCTCTCCCTCTCTCATCATACTTGGCCGAATTCTCAAGGTGGAACAAGAGGTTGCACTGCCTCTTCTCATCTCTCTCTCTCTCACACACATTTTTGGCTCTAGACTTAGAGAAACCGAAGAACGAAGGAGGAAGAAGAAAGCACTAAGGAAGGAGCAAAATCAGACCTAAAGAAATGGAGGAGACGCGGAATAGGTATGTATTGCTTAACGAGGGTTTATTGATTAAAAAGAAACTGAGGGAACCATGGTTTCGGCCATTCCTTGGCCGAAACCATGGGGTTCCATTTCGGATTGAAAAGAATGGCCAAAGTGTTATGGGTCATAGAATGTAAAAATCCATTCAAGGAATATCAATGAGATGGACATAAAAGTAAAGTATTGTTCAAATTCCGAAATATGGTTTTAGAGATTGAAAAATGGACAAGACCCAAACCTTGTTGGTGGGCAAGATAAGTTGTACAAATGAGTTATGATGATGAGGACTATGGTTATACATGATTAATGGATGATGATGAGGACAATGGTTAAATGGTTGAAACAAATGTGGAAGGATATTCAAAATTATAATGTAATACTATGATTAGGAGAAAATAATCAAAGAACAAGGTTCAGCCTCTTGCATGGCCGAACCCTATTTTTTTATGGGGTTCATTTGAGGACTCAAGAGAGACTAGATGAGGTTCGGCCATGTTGTATGGCCGAACCCCATCAAGTGACCTAAAACATATTGGATGTAAATTTTTAAGAAAAACCCATCATCAAGGTGATATAAGATGGAAAGAAGAGGAAAAGGAAGAACCATGGGTTCGGCCATGTTGTATGGCAAAACCCCATGGATGATTTTATGGATCTAGGTATGTTTAAAAAGTTAATTGATTAACTATGGACTATCAAGTTATGAAATAAAAAGAAAGGAATGATGGTGGACCCACGGTATTTAGAATAAAACAAGGATTAAAGAAAATGGGTCAAAAACCAAGGAGTGAGGTTCGGCCATGTTGTATGGATGAACCCCATTGATGGGTCTTGGTAAACTTGAACACATCTTAGCCACGTCATATGGCCGAACCCCATTGAGGGTCTTAACCGGTTTAAGGATTATGATGCGTAAATGCGACTGAAATGAAAGGTTAATTATAAATTGATATATGTGTATGATTTAAATTGATAATGTAAAGAGACGAGATTTGCTTTCACGTGACGGTTAGCGACTGTTCGTGCGAAACAAGATAAGGACAGTAGATCAGACTTTGGTAGGATTCCTACCTTGTTGAAACACTTGGACTATGTATATGTAATGGTTTTTAATCCCATGTTTGATGATCTATTTTGGTATCAAATGCTTATGTTTTAAGGATGTAATTTCAATGTTATTATGTTTAATATGAAATAGCATGTTTGCACTCACATCTCATGCATGGCATGGGAGGAACAAATGAGGGGAATCCACGCTTCATTCGGGTATCCTATAAACAAACGTGAGGAGGGATCCGCACTATTCTGATTGAGAAATGGTATATGATGTTTGAAAAGAAAGAGGAGTCAACGCTCCATTCGGTGGGACTGATAAGGCATACGTGGGGAGTCATGACAATGAATACCTTGATGTGGCTTGTTCATCAAGAGGATTATCTATGTGTTTGAGATATGGTTGATGGGTGGGAAATCATGGCATATAACAACCATGGCATGGCATGGACTTAGCGTGATTTTGATATTATGTATCTATTTTGTTTTTATACTAATCCATGTGTTTGACCCTACTCGGAATACTTACTTGGCACGTTGACTAATGCCGTACTTCTACCTTAGATGATGATACAGGGAATGGACGGAACGAAGGACGCGAAAGGAGGCAAGCTTAGGAGCTTGGATAATTTAGACTTACTTTATTTAAGTTTTATTTTCGGACAATGTAATTTGAGTTATTCGCATTTTGGGACTGTAATAACTTAGAACTATCTTGCTATGGTTTGGTTATATTTTTGGACATTTGAACTTAAGTTAATTATTTGTGATGGACTTCCTTGCTTAAAAATGGATAGGGATGGTAACACAATCTTATATTAAACCTGCATTACATTTATTCTGCAAGTATAACCTTAATGTGTGTGAACTGTTTAAGTAGACTTAGTCCATGCACACGTATGGTTGGCCAGTTAAGGGCCGGGCTTTGGAAGCTCCGACTTAACTCACGTCGTGGCGTCCCGCTCTCTATCTCACTCTTTATTTCAAAAAAAAATAAATAGACTCTGATTTTCGGCGAGTGAAAAAGGGCTGGGCGTTACAATAAATAAGTTTAAATCTGAAAAACTAAACCTTGCAAATCAATTTGAAACCTTGAAGGATGACTATGAGAATCTTACCATAGAAATGAATTCTCCAATTGAAGTAGTTTTGAAAATCAAAGAAATTGAAGTATGCCTTCAAGAAACATTAAAAAAAACAAAGGGATGACATCAAGATCCTTTATAATGTCAAAGAAGATCTTGAAGATCATGTGATGAAATTGACTCTAGAGGTACAATACTTAAAAAACCATAAAGAGAAGTTTCATGATAAATTTACCGAAGGCGAAGAAAAATTGAAATAACTCTTAAAAATGGGTAAAAGGTTTTGCAATAGGTCGGGTCTTAGTTCCTCATTGGAAACTAATGGAACTATTGGCCAAAGGGTATTTACTAAGGGAAATGTGCCTAACACCCCCAAGGGTAAGTGTTTTTATTGCCATAAAGTTGGACATTACAAGATGGAATGCAATCTTAGAAAGAGGCACATAGATGATAAAGCCAAAAACCAAGCTCCAAATCCTAAAGCTAAAAGACATCCACAGAATCCTAAAGTAAAGACTAACACATATTCACCAAGGCCTAATGGTAGGATACCTCCAGTGAAAGAGAACCCAAAGCATGACAGCCTGTTAAGACAACTTGATCAAATCTTGTAGAAGTTGAGATATCCAATGCAAAAACCTTCAAGGTATTCCCAGAAAGTCAGATTTTTTGGTGACTACAAGTCTAGAATGTACTCTTCCTGGCTATAGTACATATTCTACTTGGAAAACCATACATTCCATTCAAAGTATTTTGAACCTTATGTGTTTTGGAATGTAAATGTTGATCTTGTGCATGTTTTAATGATTTGATGAATTATTTTTAGCATATTTGTGTTTTATCATATTGGAATAACTCTGTGTATGCCATGCTTAGAATAGGATTTCATCAAGTTACACAAATCAGGGATGATTGCACTGTTGTCTAAACATCTCGGTATAGTCGACATGTCGGTGAATAGACTAGTCGGTGTGACAGATATGTCGGTACTGTGCTAAATTAAAGCACTGTCGAAAAGATGGAAAATTATTGAGAAAGAGGTCGGTATTTAATGACATGTCGATGGAACAAAACTTTTAAGTTAAAATATCTCCCTATGCGAAACAAAAGAAAAAACACATCAAATTCCTCTCGTCCCTCCCTTGGCTTAGGCGATTTTCTTCCTTTCATCACGTGCCCTAGACCCGTCGTTGATACCTCTTGGAGTGATTTCTCACCAGAAAAACTAGGGGTTTTTATTCTTCTCACTTCAAGAAACAAAGGTGTCACGGATATTGTGATTTTTTGTGTTCAGGTAAGCTCAGAAACTCTTCCCTCCTTAGTTTTTCTTTGAGTCATCTTTACACAAACAAACCAGGCCAAAGAACTTCCGAACTCCTGATTTGGAGAAATAGGTTGAGGCTAGTTCTCAACCTCCTAAGAGACCGAAACCTCCTAGGGAAAAAACACTTGCTTCCTCATGACCTAGCGGTATCCCTCTGAGATTTAGGGATTCTGATTCTGAAAATATTTCTCTAGCAAAACTTCCTTCGTTAGAACCAAATTTGTACACCAACCTCATCCTCAAATACCATCTGAAAGGATAGAAGAACCTACAGTAGAAGAACACATTGACCAAGAAGAAGTTAGAAGAAAAAGAGACATGGATGAGGAAGAAGAAAGGACCGACATTAGGAATGAAGAAAGAGTTAGGGCTTCTGGTGTAAGTGATCAGGAAGGAGAATCCTCAGATGAAGAAGGTGTTGGTTCATATCTTCAACCCCTAGTTCGACATAGGTGTTTCAAAGACTTCAATATAGAACGAACTAGTTGTGCATAAATGTGGGGCTATGTAACTGATACATGACATGGATTGGTCGAATTTGGTACACAGGGGTGGAAATATGTATTCTTCCTTGGCCATGAGAATGTACTGCTCCATCATAGATGATTCAAAAACAAATTGTTTCAAAATTCTGTTTAAAAATGGAGAATCAGTACGAGTCTCTCCTCAGCTTATTTCTGAACTTATTGGGATCCCCATTGTGCCAAATACTACTCTACCCATCATTCCTCTGAAGATAGAAGTACTAGATCAAAAAAAAATTGCCAAAAGACTGTGTCGAAAAGAAGTAGAGTGGAAGAAAAATATATGGATCAGAAGTGCAGGCTTACTACCGCCATACAAAGTTCTCCATCTTTTCTTCTACTTTAATTTGTATCCTAGACATGGGAACATGGTAGATTTAAATCCCCCCATGATTATTCTCCTGGACAGGGTTGCTCGCAATAAGAAATTTTGTCTATCTACTTGGATGTGCCATTTCATCTCAATGTGCTGGAAATCGGCAAGGAAAGGATACCCTATTTTTTGTTACCTCGTGTCTAAACTAGCTGAGCACCTCAAAATCAAACCAAGAAAAAGGGAAGTGTCAAGATTCACCAGACCCATTGACAAGGCCATTCTTCGAAAAAGTCTTCCCAGAAGTTTAGCTGAGTCCATCTTTGGGAAAAATGATCCTTGCTCCTCTTACCATCCTGTGTTTGAAAAACCGGAAGAAAAATATGAAGAAGAACAAGAGGGAAAAGCAGTTGAATATTCTCTTACAAGTTTGATATCTTTAGAAGAACGACTCCAAGTTCAGTTCAAACATCTTTCAAACAAACTTGATGAGGATAAACTCCTTCTAAAACAAATTCTTGCTGCCATTACCTCCAGCCAGTCACAACCTCCTCCATCAGGCTCTCAACCTTCTACTTCTGCTCCTCCCCTATCTCCTCTTAATGTTACACCACCATAGCTTCTCACATTTTGTTTTTGTTATGTAAACATTAAGCACCTTGGGTGTAAACTTTACTTCTATGCATCAATGTATGGTTTGATGTGTGTATTGCTGTGTTTGAATGCTTTTTTTCTCTTGTCTATGGTTAACATGTTTTTTGTTAAATAGACTAACATGTAGGTTTGAATGAGTTGCTTTTGCATTGGCATGTTAGAGAGATAAGGATAGCGCTAGAAACAACTAAAAAACATTGCATGGAGAATGGGGGAGAAGAATCAAATGGGAAGCTAGGTAAGTTAGCTTGACCCCATTGGGAGAACACCTTTAAGACAGCACAACTCTTAAAGGGGAAGAAGAAGAAAAACAGTAATGCAACGAAAATTTGCATTGTACTGTGGGGGAGATCAATGCTTGAATGCATGAGAAACATGCATTGATCAATGGAAAGATTAAATGAGTTGAAGGTGAACTCATAGAAGCACTAAATGCAAGAAGCAGGGAGAAGTACTTGAAATCCAAATCCTTCAAAATGAAGGGGAACTCGATGGCTACCTACTAACCTTTTTCAATTATATGACAAAATGGGAGAGAAATTAGTAGAAGCTACAAGACATCAAAACCAATTATGGTGAGTAATTGGTGAAACCGAAGTGTTTGGGCCTCTAGAAAGAGATAAAGCCATAAAGGAGAAGAATACGAAGAAGCCAATAGACATAAGGGAATGTCTATGCTTGGAGTTTGGGGGATCAAACGAAAGAAGATTTGAGAGAAAATCGCCTCAACACTGTTAGCTTGGATAGGCTTGGTGATAAGCTTAAGCTATGAATAGTGTTGGTTTATAGGGAATCATTGGTGTATGGGGGAGTATGAATACTAATCTGGTTTAGTCTATGAATGCATATTTATATTTTTGGACTAACTCCTCTAATGATTTTTCTAGTATTGCTTGCTGATGTGATTGAACATGAAAACATGATTTGAAAATGCGAAGATCATAGTCTTGTTGTTTCCATTTGAATATGTACATGTAATAGGGTTAGCTTATTCAAATGTGATATAATAAGGGTAGGTTTGTAATTGGGTTAGCTTATAGGTTTTGTCATGAAATTGACAAAGGGGGAGATTGTTAGTGCCCCGGTTTGCCGAGTCCTTAAGTTTGTCAATTCCATCACTCGAGAAGAAGCACTTGCTAGAAGCTTGAAGACTCAAGGTGATCATGATTGAAGATCATGTTCCACTGGATTGAAGCTCATCGTTGTGGCAATCACAAAACAGGTATTTGGCCATAGATGACTTTAAGTGGTACCCACACCTTAGGAGAACCATCCCTAGACTTAGTTGAACAAATGGTAAAATCATAAAAATCCTAGAGAGGAAGCTTGACATTGAATTGGAAGTGAACTTGGAAATATGAATTATGTTCACTGTCAGCTCGACCAGTCGTTCTCACCAACCCCTCGGTGGAGACAGGATCAACCGATCGTGGTCAAAGACTGGTAGGCCAAATTGACAAAGGTTCTACAACATTGAACTGTCATTTAGGGTATGCCTCTGATCAAGAGTCTAGTTGTAACGCCCCACCCTTTTTCACTTGCTAAGCTTTCAGTAAATCAAAGTCTATTTTTTTTTATAATAGAGTGAACAAGGGCGGGACGTCACGACGCGGGCTAAGTCTGAACTTCTAAAGTCCGACCCTTAACTGGCCAACCCTATGTGTGCATGGACTAAGTCCATGAAAACCGTTCACACATAACAATATACACATGCGGATTAAAATCATAACTGCGGAATTATAATAGAACCTAGTTCTATTCCATTTCAGATAGCAAAGTGCATCAAGTCTTTAATCATAATTAAAGTTAGCTCAATTATCCAAATAAACATCCAACCATAGCAAACCATCTAAATTATTACATGTCCGAAGTCTAGTTACTCAAATTACAAGTCCATAAGTAACTTAATAAAATATAATCCAATCACATATCCAAGCTCCTATGCTTGTCCCGTTTCGCGTTCATCGTTCTCCTTATTCCCTTTATCATCCACTAGGTTAGAAGTAGGACGTTAGAACAATGTGCCCAGTAGGTATTCCAATTAGGGCTAACAAATGGTTAGTACAAAACATATATAATAATATCATAATGTCAAAACCATATAAACCATGCCATGTAATGATGTCAAATACAATGAATCCCACCCATCACAAGTACATATAAGTACCCCCACATAGGTCTTTCGGACGCCCCGACGGAGTGTGGCCCCTCCGGTTTGTTCCTGATGGAAAAACACATCAAGGTATCCCACATAGGTTTTTCGGTCTCCCCGACGGAGTGTGGCCCCTCCGGTTACATATCCTTCACCCCATGCCATGCATGAGATGCCGATGAAACACATGTTATTTTATATAATAAACATAGCATTAAAACTCACAATTGAAACATATCTTTTTCAACATAAATTCATCAAATAAGATAAAAACATTGTACATAAACCCATGGTTTCAAAGAGGTGGAATCCTACCAATGACCACTAACGTGTCCTTGCGCTTTCGTCTGGTAACCGCTCACGATCGTACACACCTTGTGAGGTCCCGTTACCTTATAATACAACAATCAATTAAAACCATGTTCCATTTGATTTCCTATTATGTTTAAGTCCATAAACCATTCCTCATGGGGTTCGGCCATACACCATGGCCGAATCCATGGTCTATCATTTTCACACTTATTTACCACATTGCCATTGGTCTAATCTTTAGTTAATATTTCATTCATTTTAATCTGCCATACATAGACCCTTTGTCCGCCAAATAATTCCCATGGGGTTCGGCCATACACCATGGCCGAACCCATGGTCCATTAATTCACTTAATTACAATATTGCCATTATACCTATCCATAACCAAAATATTCCAAAAACGATCCATACATAGTTCTTTAATCCAAATACATGATCCATTAAATAGTTCATGGGGTTCGGCCATGCACCATGCCCGAATCTTATGTCCATCATTTTCACCTATTTACAACTTTGCCATTGATTCCATCAACTTATGTTTGGGTTCCAAAACATAGGTCCATTCATTTATTTACTACGCCAAGTCCAAGAGTGATCCATACATAATTCATTCACCATTTACATGACTTATAATCTTAGGTCCATAAATTTAGACATTACATGCATGGATCCACCAATGAGGGACCCATTAAAAATTACTTCATGGGGTTCGGCCATACACCATGGCCGAACCCTATGATGTCTAACTTTCTAATTATATCAATTCCCATTCTTGAATCCATAAATCAAGGTTCCTTCCCTTTTTATCCAAAAGTCCATAATTAGAAACTTTCTAATTTAATAACCATCCTCCATGGGGTCCGTAATCTTCTCTTTTAAATGCAATCAAAACATCATAACCCTCCATGGTTTTCATGATCCAATTGCATCTAAAACCATAAAACCTTCTATCCATTTAAAATAAATCATAAATAACCTTTCCTATCATTTTCCATGATCTACATACATGAACATAATTCCATAATTATTTATGGGGTTCGGCCATACTCCATGGCCGAACCCATGGTCTAAGGATCTTCACCAAAAACATCCATTAAAACCCTTTAACATCTTTAATAACATTGCATCGTTTTCATCCCTCAAAAATCCATTAAACATAACCAATTTTCCTCCATGGGGTTCGGCCCTTCATCATGGCTGAACCTTATGGTTCATCAACTTCTCTTAAACCATTTAAACCCATATGAATTTATTAACCAACTCCCATAGTTTTCATCATTAAAAATCCATACATTAAACTATGTCTTTCCGTGGGGGTCGGCCATGCACCATGGCCGAACCCTATGGTCCATCCTTTCCATTAAAACTCCATAATTATTCCCTCAATTTTCTTCCATGGGGTTCGGCCATACACCATGGCCGAACCCTATGGTTCCTTTCTTTAAACAAAACTATCGAAATTACTTACTGGTTCCGCGACTCCTCCGGTTTTCCTTCGCTTGTTCTTGCTCTTCCAATCCTTTTCTTCCTTGCACACTTGTTGGTTGCCCTCTCCTTCTCTTGATATGCCGTGCGCCCCTTGGTCTTGCTGCTGCCTCTCTTTGAATGAGTATGCCGTGCACACCACCTTCCTTCCTTTCTTTTATAAAACCTCTACTTGGTGCCAACTTAGAAGGTGCTGAGATAGCAATTGCCGTGCGCCCCTCTCTTATGTAATACTCTCAATCGGTCCTACATATTTTTAGAAAATGCCGAGCCCTTCATTTAGCAATTCCCCTTAGTGCCGTTTCTAATCAAAAAAGGACTCCTTTTAGCGCATCTCATGGGTTGCGCACAACTCCTATATGGCAAGGCAATCCTATCTTTATTTGGACATCTTCTTTATTTAGCAATTCCCCGAATATCACTCTTAATCAAGGGAAATGACTCCTTTTAAAAATACTCCAACACATCATGCGCATATCTCATACACGGCCAATGTAATCTTTATTTAATTTTTAGACATCTTCTTGGATATGCAAATCTAATATTCGGCCGTGCACAATATCCCATTCCTAGTCTCTTTATGCTCATAATAATTAATTATAGACATAATGCATTACTAATTTAATTAAGCCCCATTTAATTCTATTGAAACCATTTCCACAATCCGTTGGGTCTTAATTGGGCAACGACCCAACACTTTACCCATATAAGGTCCATATCTAATAATTCACAAATTAAATGGGTAATTTTCATATATATTAATAACTTGAAAATCCAGGGTGTTACACTAGTATGTACCGACCCCTCGGCGAAAGGCTGAAACGGCCCATCATGGTCAACGACTCTTCGATAAAGACTTATAAGTTCTGGAACTTAGAACTCAGGTGGACTCAAGAAAACAGACATATCGATAATACAGACCGGCCGAGAGTACCAGGACCGACACCATGATAAAGGGCGACAGGTCGTTCTGCGTAAGAGTAGTTTCTGGACTTGAAATTCTGTCAGCATGGTGTTGCCCCAGATCGAGCCTCTTTTGTGGACCGACCTCTCGATGCCATGACTGTCTGTAACACCCCAATTTCTCAATAATATGAATTGTAAGGTCTCGGAATTTTGGAATTAATATAAATGTGAATATTATTTATTTTAATGATGGAAATTAGAAAATTGGTGGAGTAAATGGTAAATGGGCCAAAAATTGGATAAAGGCCCAAGTGTGGCCCAATAGACTATGTTTGGATTTAAATTTATTTAAATGGGTCAAGAATGGTCAAATTGGGTCAAATACCCATTTGGGACCCAATGGGTCAAGATGGGTATGCTCCAAGGTAAATGGGCTAGATGGAAATGTAATTGGGCCATAGGCCCAATGGTGATCCATTTAGAGTGGGCTTAATGAAATTCAATCACCCTAAGTAATTTGGAATTAAACAATGGTGGTGTGGCCAAGTGGGACCCACCTCCACCTCATCAAGTGAGGTGGCATGTGGGCCAAGGTTTGGTGGGGCCGACCACCATGGTTGAATTAGTCAACCATGGGTGGATTCATAGAAGGAAGTTAAGAAATGGAATTAAATTAGGTGGGAACTAATTAACCTAAGGTAATTAGTTAATTTATTAAATGATTAAAATAATCAAATGAGGGTCAAATGGTCAAAAAAAAATGGAAAACCAAATGCCATCTTATCTTAAGGCATCAAAAAACGTTGGCTCACCATAAAGCATAAAAATCCCATGAGGTTGGTGGGCATTAAATGTGGAGTGTAAGTTACACCACCACATGAGATAAGCCTTATCTTGTTTTCCCATTCTCATTTTCACTAACTCCATCTCTTGCACTCTCTCATGGCCGTTCCACTCTAAGAAAAAAAAAAAGAGGAGAAGAAAATTAAGGAAGAAAAGAGAAGAGCTCAAGGAGAGGAAGAAAAGGTTGGACCACCATCTCAAGGTAAAGATCTTGAGACATTTTTCCATCTCCATCCTCTTCCCTCTCTCAATTCAAACCTAACATGGCTGATTTTAAGGTTGGGAGTTGCCACCCTTGATCAAAGATCTTGACCTATAAAAGATCAAGAAGAAAGAGAGAGGAGGCTACGGAGACCGACGGGAGCGGCGGAAATCGGAGGAGACGTCGGATAGTGAGTATTTCTTAACTAAAAGAATTTTGGATTTTAGGGTTTAAGAAATGGAATTTATTTTTGTGAAATTAATGGTGGATAGGTGATTTTATACTATGGAATTTAGATACATTAAATGGAAGGGTGGAAGATGGAGAAAACCCTAAATGGGTGAATTAGGGTTAGGGTAAGAAATTGGAAAAATATATTGTGTGCATTGTGTAATTAAATTATTAAGCATGGAATTATGTGGAATTGGAAGGTAATGTGTGATTTTCTTAGGGTTTTAAGGTATGGAGGACATTGTGTAATTTAATTATGTAAAAATGGAAGCACGGAGAATGTTAATGATTTTAGGGTTTTAAAATGATTAAATGTAGCTAATTTTTGAAAAAAGTTTTTATGATGGAATCCATGGATGAATGTAAATATTTTAATGGCCTCAAAAGTGGTGGATGAAGGTGAATGTTTTTATGTCTTGAATATCACCTATGAATGATGAATCAAGTATTTTGGAACCATGAAGAATGAATGGAATAAGGGCTAAGTTAATGGACTCAATTATGGTGAAGAATGATAGTTTTAAAAGCATGATGTAAAATCCCTCATGGGAGGATTCATTTTGGGCCTAAGTAATGTAAATAGGTCCAATGAAAGATAAGGAAAAGACATCATGGGTTCGACCATGGTGTATGGCCGAACCCATGACTCATATGAGAACCATTTTATGGTCCAAGATTAGGGTTTATGTAAATGATTAAATGAATGGGGATGAAGTCAATTAAGTGGCTGATTTTAATAATTCTATGATATGGTTGATGGGTCACTAATGGATGTAGGTTATAGATCAAGTATGGACTTAATTATACATGGATTAAATGAATGATTAAACATAGGAGAGGTAGTGGCAAAACCGTAATTAATGACCCATTTGTAGGTCATGCTATGGGCTAAGTTTAGGATCTATGTCCATGCATTAATGAGGCTAAGTTGAGGGCTAATTCTTGATAATCTTATAACTTAGTTAATGATCATATGACATGGTTAATGGTACATAAATGGATCTAAGTTTGTGATAAGTTAGGGACTTAATCGTGGATAAAATATGGACTGATTTGGTACTGTATAATAAGGTATCGGGACATCGCAAACGGTGCGCGATTGGCGACCGGAATTATAAGACGAAAACGAAAAAGGACGCGAGTCGGTATTCGGTAGGATTCCTACCTTTTTGTAAGCCATGGATTGTGTGATGGTTTCATTGATTTATTTTGGGAATTTTATGGTTTATTTTATGATGAGTTTTAAATCATGGTTTATGTATCTTATATGGCATAATGCAAGATTATGAGTTATATGCTAAGTTATGAAGGCTATATTATGACTATGGAATATACATATTACATAGCATAATGCATTACATCTCATGCATGGCATGGGCAGAAAAAAATAAACAAACCGGAGTCCATGCTCCGTCGGGGCGACCGAGAACAGGCATGGGGACACCTTGACGAGGCTTTGCCGTCAAGGGGGATATTTTACGATTGGACAGATCTTGACGAGGTTTTTCCGTCAAGAGGGATATGACAGTATATGGCAGGAATGATGGGTGGGATTCATAACATTGACACCCATGGCATATCATTTACTTATATTTTAGTATATGGTGGTTTATAGTTTTCATTGTGTTATTATCTGTATACGGTTATTACTAACCCATGTGCTAGCCCTACTCGGAATCCTACTGGGCGCGTTGTTCTAACGCCCTACTTCTACCCTAGCTGACAATGCAGGAGATGGCGGACCGGAAGGGCGAGACGGAAGCCAAGCTTAGGAGCTTGGGGAGGCGGATTAATTATTTTGTTGTACTTTATTTTGGAAAAGATGTATTTGTATAGTTAGCTTGTCGGAAATGTAATAATTTAGGTAGTTTGCTATGTTTAGGTATTATTTTGGATAATACAGTATAATGGCATTTTCGTAATTAATTGGGTATTTCTTCCCTGCTATCTGAATAACTGGTAGGATAGTTCTATGATCATCCGCATTTATTTTTATGTTCCGTGAGCTTACTTGCTACGCGTGAACCGTACTCGTGGACTTATGTTCCACGCACGCGTAGGGTTGGCCAGTTAAGGGCCGGGCTTTAGAAGCTCGGAACTTAACTCGCGTCGTGACGTCCGCGCCCTTTGTCACTTTAAAAAAAAAAAAATGTACTCTGATTTTACGGTGAAAAGGGGCGGGCGTTACATGAATATTTACGAAAATGCCATTGGATTGGTGAATTTAATAAATGTGATTGTAAATGAGAAAATGGTGGGGCCCATTGTTCAAATTAAGACCATATGAACATATTATAAGGGCCAATTTATCATGAATGGGTAATGAACATCAAATTGGGTCAATATGGTTAATTGGGTCAAAGGACACAATTGGGACCCAATGGGTCATAATATACTTGTTTGACCATTGGGTGAGCCCAAATTTAATGGGGTTAAGCTGAATTGATTGTAAATTAAGTGGAGCATAAATGGGTAGGCTTGATGCAAATGGGTAAACCACATTCAAAGGGGCTAAACCACTCATAATTGGGTCTAGGCGTTAATTGGGTCAATAAGCTAAATGGGGACCCAATTGGTCGTGTTGACCATGTTGACCATGGTTGACCGTGTGGACCCTTGAGTGATCTCAATTGTGAGTCAAATCAGGTTGAGTTGGAGCTGGAATGAGTTGCATTTAAATTAAATGGTTGAGTTGACTCAAGTGTAATAAATGAATGGCAATTAATGTGGTGAGTTAAGCCATTGAGTTGGGGTGAGTTAAAATGGAAATCAATGAGGTCTTATTTCCATTGAGTCAAATGGAATATGAGGAGGTGCCTTGGTCTCAAACAAACCAAAACAAGTCCCACACGTTGGGGACTTGTAATGGTAATTTCCATGTACATGGTTAAATGGAATTGAATGGGAATGAGATAAGATTACATGGGGACCTGAGAGGATGCATTGGTTGGTGCCAAGGGGTGCCTTGGTTGGCACCAAATATCCCATTGGTTTGATCAAGGTTTGATGAGGATTAATGAGAGGAGAGGGGGCTGTTAAACAAAAACAACAAACAACCTCATTTGGCCTAATTTTATTCCAAAGAAAGCCTTAGAATTACATCTTCTTTCTCTCCCTCAAGAACACCCCTCCTTGGCCAAACCAGCATTGGTGTTTCTCACCATTGATCAAGCACTGATTCGGCTAGAAGCTAAGGAAGAAGGAAGGAAGCAAGAGGGAAGCAAAGAGCAAAGGCAAGAAGAAAGGCTTGGAGAAATTGGTAAGAATTTCCATACAATTTTGTTGAATAAATTAGATTAAATAGAACATGAATTGGCCATGGAATGGCCGAATTCATCAAGGACCCAAACCTTGGTTAAAGGTTGTTTAAAGTGGTAAAAAGATATCATTGGGTTCGGCCACTTTGGATGGCCGAACCCCATGAGATTTATTTGGGTGTTTTGATGGTTTTTGGAGGCTAAAAACCATGCAAAAATTATGGAGAATTATATGTGTTTAAGATGCAAGATAAAGGATTATAAATCATGGATTTGGATGTCATGATTTGGCCATGAATGGCCGAATTCATCAAGGGTCTAAACCTCGGGTAAAGGTGGTATAAATTGATAAAATGGATCATTGGGTTCGGCCACCTTGGATGGCCGAACCCCATGAAATTGTTTTGGTATTTGGTTGGTTTTTGAAAGGTAAAAACCATGTAATATTATGCTGATTTTTACATGTTTTAATGAGACATAAAATATATGTTTAAGAGGACCAAATCATGGACATAGGGTTCAGCCACCTTGGATGGCCGAACCCCATGAAAGTGTTGGATAATTTGGTGTGGTTTTTGGAGAGATAAAACCATACCAGTGGTGGAGAATTTTTATGTGATTTAAATGAAAATAGGGTTGCTGTTTTGGGTTGGCCATTGGATGGCTAAACCATATGGTTCTTATGATTAAAGGGTAGGGCTTAAGTTAAGAACACATGGTGGAATCATTGAACCAAGGGAACCATTGGGTTTGGCCATGTGTATGGCCGAACCCCATGGGCCATTTTATATGGATTTAAAGGATGGAAAGGATGGTGAGTTATATGGACTGTTTTGTTGAATTAAAGGGTTTCAAACTTGAAGATCATGGAACAATATGAAGTATTTAAAAAGGGATCTAAGTGAACACTTTGACAAGACATAGGTCGGCCATTTCATGGCCGAACCATGGGGTTACTATGGCTAAGTTATGACATAGAGATTCAAATGTGAAAGCCATAGGGTTTGGCCATATGTATGGCCGAACCCCATGGGCCATGGCTATGGGTTTTATGAATCAATTTCATGGAAATAATTGGTGGTTTTAATGTTTAAGCATGATATAATTATGTATTGGTAGCAATGGCAGTTTTGTGAATAAGGGTAATCATCAAGAGTTGAAAGACGGGATCCAAGTAAATAAGTGAGGCTCGGCCAAGGTGTATGACCGAACCCCACTTATAAATATTTTTGGATATTAATTTTAATGGACTGTTTTAATGAAGCTAATGGATGGAATTATTAAATCAAGGGACTTGATTTGGGGACTTTAAAACAATGACAAAAATAGGAAATAGAGACCAAACTTAGATGATGAGGTTCGGCCATGTTGTATGGCCGAACCCCATCCAAATGAATTATGGGATTAAAGTTGATTCATGGTTTATGTGAATAAGGTGACGGATCTCTTTGATGGCACACTAGTCATGAACGGGTGACGCTTGGAAGGAACGGATACTTAAGCGAATTTTCAGTAGGTTTCCTACCAACTTGTAACCACTATGATGATTGGTTTTATCATGATTTGATAAGATATGTTGTTATTACTATTATGCTTCAATTGGTTTTTGAATCATGAGATTTATTTACATGCTTCATATATTCATTGGCATCTCATGCATGGACATGGGATGATGATTATGGAAAGCCTCCTTAGGCGATGAGGGTCCCGCCAGGAGGAATGTTATAATGATGAGAGCCACATTGGTCTCCTTAGGCGATGAGGGTCCCGCCAGGAGAAATACTTTGATGATGAGAGCCATATCGGCCTCCTTAGGCGATGAGGGTCCCGCCAGGAGGAATATCATCAACATGAAATGAAAGAGTAATGTGACTTACCTTGACGATGAGAGTCTTGTCAAGTGATGGCTATGTATTTGTGTGATGGGAGAGACTCATTACATGTGCATACATACATAGCATTGATTTATCTGTTTTTGATTACCATATATACTATGTTATATGCATGATATATATACTAACCATGTGGTAGCCCTAATCGGAAATCCTACAGGGCGCGTTGATCTAACGCCCTAATTCTATCCTTAGAGGATAATGCAAGAAAAGGAAAAGGGAAAGAGAAGGTCGTGGACCTGGAGGGGAGCCAAGCTTAAGCGCTTGAATGATGATTGGGATTTCTATATTACTGTCTTTTGAATTACATTTTTATGGTCATGTAATAGCTAGTAAACTTTGCTATGGTTCGAGAACTGTTTGATGAACCTTGATTTGGTATAAGTCGTTTATAATGGATGACCTGTGCTTTGCTATCTAAGAATGTATGGTTAACTTAAGATTGATTATATTCCGCATCAGTTTAGTTTCGCAATTAGTTATTGTTATTCCGCATGTTTTAACTTAGTTCCATGTGTGGTTTGTCTTTCATGGGTTTAGTCCATGCTCACATGGGTGGCCAATTAAGGGTCGGACTTGGGTAGTCCGGACTTAGCTCGCGTCGTGACGTCGTCTGCCCTCTTCTGGTGTTGTTATATTATTATTATAAAAAAAATTAGACTCTGAATCTCGGAAAGGGTGGGGCGTTACAGTTGGTATCAGAGCGAAACGGGAAGTTGAATCATCGAAGTAAGATTAAGACGGTTTCATGTCTCACTGACAGATAAGAATCCCAACTGACCGACTCCTCGAAGTCCACTGACTGGGGGCCGGATTAATTTACTTCGAGTGACTCAGACTGAACAATCAATCTGAGAACGACAATGAAAGATAGCAAAGTAAAGTACAGTCATCATAACTGGACATATCAAACGTAGCAAAGTAGGATGCACTCCCCTGATATTCCCACACTGAGAAACAAACAACAGGAATTTAGAGATTTTCCCAAAAACAAAAGAAAACAAAGTGTGAAGATTTGGCAATTTCCCCAAACACAATGCATGATATGATATATAAGAAATTTCCCGAAACCTAGATTGGTTTTATTAGAACTTCTGTTGATTATTTATGAGTTCTATGTTATGATACAGATATGTTGAGTAACGTGGAGTACACGGAATTGTGGGATAAAGGAACCCTTAGCTGTCCAATAGACTTGGTGTCTGCTTCCAACAACTCCAGCTTGGAAGTTAACGTGGACTTTCAGGAGGAACCTCACGAGGAAGATGAAGTGGACCTAGCACTTTTTCCGGAGGATCTTATGGAAGATATTCCTTGGATAATGGAACCTCTCGAGGAAATTGAAGAGGATCTAGCACCTTTTCCGGAGGATCCTATGGAAGATGTTCCTATAATAATAGAATTGGTTGGAGAGATAGATCCTGACTATATGTGCGAGTTGTACAACCAAGACGGGCACAGTTGTATGTATTTTCTTCACCCTCTAGACATTGTCTGCCCGGCTTGTGGACTTCATGGGCACGGAGAGGCAAGGACTAATTGTCCTTACATTGGAGGACCAGGGACAATACCCTGCTTGACATGTGGAGTACTGGGTCACATGTCGATGACATGCCCTGAGAGTTACTTTAAGTTCGCTGATGATGCAGGATCTTCCACGGAAGATTAGGTTAAGGGTTAGAAAGAAAAGTGAAAGGAAAGGGGAATATTTTGTAAGGGTGCATTTTGTTCTTTATAGGGTTTGTTTTAATCCTACCAACCCTTTTACAAAGATGGAATATGAATATATATAAAATATGCAATTTTATGATTCTATGAGGATTTATGGCATTTAATGTATGTTGCGAACAAAACTAAGCCAATAATGTTTTCATGAATTAGGGAAAGATGGCACCACAGAAAAAGATCCCAAAGAATCAGAAGGGAAATGAGAAAGTATTGCAAATTGGATTAGGTGAAGGGGCTTCAAAAAGGAAGACCAGACAAGACGATCAAAGAAAGGAAAAAGAGATATCCTTCATTCCACATGAAGAGGAGTTATCTCAATTTATAAAGGAGAAAGTTGTACGTGACAAAGATGAGGAAGAACCAAGCATGGGTTTGAGAAATCATTCCATGATAAGGAGGAAGAGGAGAACAACAATAGCGGCGTACATACACCAATACCATATGTACGGCCTGAACTACAAAGCTTGGTACAAGCTATAGTTACTTCCGTCCTCCAACAACATCTGAATGGAGGTGGAAGCACCAGTGAGGCCAGTGACCGGAACATGGTCAGGGACTTCCAACAACAGCGACCACCTTATTCAAGGGGAGAGAGGGGCCTGTTGGAGCAGAGAACTGGCTGAAGAAAATTTCCCAGATATTGACTCTGCTGAACATAAAGAGTCATGCCCACAAGATCCTACTGGCCACGTCACAACTGATAGATGACGCTGGTAAGTGGTGGGAAGTAGTGGAGAAACAACAGGCACTTGTGCTAGAGAGGGAAAGAACTGAAATGACCTGGGAACAATTCTCAGTGACGTTTCCGGATCAATATTTTTCGGAGGAGGAAAAGGAACGTCAGACTCAAGCATTCTTGTCATTGGTACAGGGCTCCATGATAGTAGCTGAGTATCACAGGGAATTCTTGAGCTTATCATGCTATGCGTTCTACATTGTGGACACGGAGTATCGGAGGGCTCGCAAGTTTGAGCGTGGGTTGCGGCCAAACATTAGGGCCAGAGTGACCGTGTTCAAAGCAGCTACGCTGGTGGAAGTGGTCAGCAGAGCCACCATTGTGGAACAAGAATTGGCTGAGTTCACACGAGTGGACAACCGTCGAGCGTCGAGTGGGAGGGGTACTTATCAACCCAACAAGAAGTTCCGACCGAACTTCAGCAGACCCTCGCCATCTGTTGGATCTACTGGGGGCTTTCATCCCAACCAGCCCTCTCAATCTGTAGCAATCACTCAGGCTTCTAGAGGAGCGGGCAACTGCTACCACTGTGATCAACCGGGTCATCTCCGGAGGGATTGTCCAAAACTCAATAGGCTTTCATACTCTAGAGGATCGTTTCGTCCACAGTCAGACCAGTTAACTCCCGGGGAGGCAGTACGTATAATCAGGCGAGACAGGCGCCCAACCCTACTGGAGCTGGACGATTATTTACTTTAACTTCTCCAGAAGATGAGGATCATTCGGTGATACAAGGTATGGCGGTAGTGAGTAGTTCTTATGCATATGCACTATTTGATTTTGGAGCTTCACACTCCTTCATAGCTGCATCATTTATAGCTGCTACCGGTACCCTAGTTCAAAAATTAGCCACAACACTTACAATTGTGTCCCCTGTCGGAGACTCTGCATTGGGACTTATATGCAGGACAGTTAACACTGAACTAGCTGGACTCAGATTCGAGTTCAATTATCTGGTACTCGACATGGTTGAGTATGATATAATATTCGGCATGGATTGGTTGGCTAAGTTCCAGGCCAACATTGACTGTTATCGCCAAAGAGTGACATTTTGGTCACCCGAAAGAAAGCAATATGTGGTTCGTGCAGACAAGCAAAGTGGATTGCAGGAAGGGTTGAACTACGTGGTATTGAATAATATCATTATAAATAAAGCACCAATGACTGAATTTCCCTTAGTTGTGAAAGAATTTGCAAATGTGTTTCCAAAGGAGCTCCCTGGTTTACCGCCTATGAGGGAGATCAACTTTGAAATCAAGCTGTATCCTGGTACTTCACCAGTGTCTCTACCACACTATCGAATGGCACTAGCAGAGATGTCGGAGCTAAAGAAGTAGATCGATGAACTGCTCAGGCTGGGATGCATCCGACACAGCACATCATCATGGGGAGCTCCAGTATTGTTTGTAAAGAAGAAGGACGGTTCACTTCGGATGTGTGTAGATTATCGGAAGCTGAATCAGCTAACTATCTGGAACAAATACCCTCTACCCAGGATCGATGATTTGTTTGATCAATTGAGGGGTTCCAGCCATTTTTCAAAGAATGATTTGATGTCTGGTTATCATCAAATACGGGTTAGGGAGGAAGATATAGAGAAGACAGCTTTCAGGACTCGGTATGGACTATACGAGTTTGTAGTCATGCCATTTGGACTCACAAATGCGCCAGTTGTGTTCGTGGATTTAATGAACAGAATCTTCCATCCATATTTGGATCAGTTCGTTATCGTGTTCATTGACGATATCCTGATCTATTCCAAGAGTCAGGAGGAACATGCAGAGCACCTACGGATAGTCTTGAATACTTTAAGGCAGAATAAGCTATATGCCAAAGCCAGTAAGTGTAAGTTCTGGTTATCTCAAGTGAATTTCTTGGGACATGTTATATCCGAGGAAGGAATAGCCGTGGATCCGGCTAAGGTGGTGGCTGTGAAAGACTGGAAAGCGCCAAAGAATGTAACCGAAATCCGTAGTTTTTTGGGATTGGTGGGTTATTATCGGAAATTTATCATGGATTTTTCCAAAATAGCGTCTCCATTGACTCGACTCACTCAGAAAGGAGTCAAGTATGAATGGTCAGATCAGTGCAACCGGAGATTTGAAACACTGAAAGAGAGACTTACAAGAGCTTCTATTTTAATTTTGCCGGAAAGGGGCAAAGGATATGAAGTACAATGCGATGCTTCAGGAGAGGGACTAGGGTGTTCACTCATGCAAGGTCAACGTGTGGTGGCATATGGGTCAAGACAGTTAAAAATACACGAATGTCTTTGTAACGCCCCGCCCTTTCCACCCGCTTTAAAGTCAGAGTCTAAAAATTTCTTTAAAAGAAAGTAGAGCAAACAAGGGCGGACGACGTCACGACGCGAGCTAAGTCCAGACTCCCAAGTCCGACCCTTAACTGGCCACCCATGTGTGCATGGACTAAACCCATGAAGGACAAACCACACATGGAACTAAGTTAAAACATGCGAAATAGCAATAACTAATTGCAGAACTAAACTGATGCGAAATATAATCAATCTTAAGTTAACCATATATTCTTAGATAGCAAATACAAGTCTCATTTATTATAATAACTTAATCCAAACATCCATTGTCAAAACTATAAACAAACCATAGCAAAGTTTACTAGCTATTACATGTCCATAATTGTAACTCACATGACAGTAACATATAGAATCATTCCAATATTCAAGCGCTTAAGCTTGGCTCCCCTCCTGATCCTCGACTTTCTCTTTCCCCTTCTTTGTTCCTGCATTATCCTTTAAGGATAGAATTAGGGCGTTAGATCAACGCGCCCAGTAGGTTCCCGATCAGGGCTACCACATGGTTAGTATATAAAAACATGCTTATATCATAATATTTGATCATCAAAAACATCTGAAATCAATGCTATGTATGTAAGTGCAAATGTAATGAGTCCCACCCACCACAAGTATACATAGCCATCAAGTTATTTCACAGTGTTCTTTCATTGAAATTCTCATGATAAGGTAATCCACAGTAATCCTCATTTCCTGTGGAAAGACTCTCATCATTGAGTTGTTTCAAAGTGTTCTTTCATTGGGATTCTCACGATAAGGTAATCCACAGTAATCCTCATTTCCTGTGGAAAGACTCTCATCATTGAGTTGTTTCACAGTGTTCTTTCATTGGGATTCTCACGATAAGGTAATCCACGGTAATCTTCATTTCCTGTGAAAAGACTCTCATCATTGAGTTGTTTCACAGTGTTCTTTCATTGGGACTCTCAAGTCAAGGTAATCCATAATCATCACCCCATGCCATGCATGAGATGTCAATGTATATGTATGTCATTTGTAAATACATATCTCAACATTCAAAACCAATTTGAAACATAATATCAATAACAACATAACTTATAAAAACCATCGTAAAACCAATATAACAGTGGTTACAAGTAGGTAGGAAACCTACTGAAGATTAGCTTCGGTGTTTGTTCTTTTTCACTTGATCACGACTTGCCCGCCGTTCACATTCCATTACCTTGTTATGTAATAGCAAATCAATACTTAATCTACTTGATTTCTAATCAAGTTTAGGTCTCATATACCATCTTGTGGGGTTCGGCCATACCCATGGCCGAACTTCACCCACTTGGGATTTAATCTTCCTTTTTCATTTGATAAATATTTCACACTTCAAACATGTCTTGGTAGGGTTCGGCCATACACGATGGCCGAACCATACCACCTTGGTTTAACCCCTCTTTCATGTCCTTTTTATCTTTCTCTATCCATATTTACATTATTACCCGTATTTATAGCTTTGCCACTAGGCTAAGCCATATCAAAAATCAATGTCCACAACAAACCACCTTAGTGGGGTTCGGCCATACTACTTGGCTGAACACTACCAGTCTAATTTGGATCTCTTAATCCATTCACAACCATTCAAATCACTTGGTTCCAATCCTCATTTTCATCCACCAAAACTACTCCATGGGGTTCGGCCATATGTGGTTCTTTTATCCATTATACTTCAACCTAAAGTCATAACTTAGACTCTTTAAAACATTACAAAACAGTTAACAACTTTAAATCATATACTTGAATCGAAACACCCACTTAATGGTCCATGGGGTTCGGCCCTACACATGGCCGAACCCAATGGTTCCCTTGGTTCAACCGTTCCACCATATGTTCTTAATTTAGGCCCTACTCTTTAATCATAAGGACCATATGGTTCAGCCATCCAATGGCCAAACCAAAACAGCAACCTATTTCCATTTAAATCACATAAAATTCTCCACCATTGGTATGGTTTTATCTCTCCAAAAACCACACCAAACTATCCGACACTTTCATGGGGTTCGGCCATCCCAGGTGGCCAAACCCTATGTCCATGATTTGGTCCTCTTAAACACATATTTTATGTCTTATTAAAACATGTAAAATCAGCATAATATTACTGGGTTTGTACCTTTCAAAAACCATCCAAAAACCAACACAATTTCATGGGGTTCGGCCATCCAAGGTGGCCGAACCCAAGGATCCATTTTATCAATTTATACCACCTTTACCCAAGGTTTAGACCCTTGATGCATTTGGCCATTCCATGGCCAAATCATGACATCCAAATCCAAGATTTAAAATCCTTAATCTTGCATCTTAAACACATATAATTCTTCATCATTTTTGCATGGTTTTTAGCCTCTAAAAACCATCAAAACACCCAAATAAATCTCATGGGGTTCGGCCATCCAAAGTGGCCGAACCCAATGATATCTTTTTACCACTTAAAACAACCTTTAACCAAGGCTTAGGTCCTTGATAAAATCAGCCATTCCATGGCCAATTCATGTTCCACTTAATCTAACTTATTAAACAAAATTGTATGGAATTCTTACCAATTTCCTTTGCCTTTTGCTCCTTGCCTTCTTCCCTCTTGTTTCCTTCCTTCTTCCTTAGCTTCTAACCGAATTAGTGCTTGATCTATGGTGAAGAACACCAATAGCTGGTTCGGCCAAAGAGAGGTGTTCTTGAGAGAGGGAGAGAGATGAGAATTCTAGGGTTTTGGTAATGTGAATTCGGCCATGTGATGGTGTTCATTCCTTTTCTTAAACAACCCCACTTCTTCTCATTAATCCTCATCAATACTTGATCAAACCAAAGGGTCACTTGGCACAACCAAGACACCCCTTGGCATCAACCAATGCAACCTTTGGCAACCCTGTAACACGCCAATTTTTTGATGAAATGGATAATTATGAAAATGCCCCTGGTTTGTTAAATTAAATGTTTGTGATGTTAAATAAGGAAATGGTGGGGCCCATTGCTCAAATTAAGATCATATGAGCACATTATAAATGTCAAATTTGATTGGATGGGTAATGTATATCAATTGGGTCGAAAATGGTTAAATGGGTCAAAGGGCCCAATTGGACCCAATGGATCATAAGGGACTTATTAGACCATTGGGTGAGCCCAAATTTAATGGGGATAAGCTAAATTGATTGGAAATCAAGTGGAGCAAAAATGGGTAGGCTTGATGCACAAGTGAAAACCAATTAGAAATGGCAAAATCAGCCCATTAATGGGTCATGTTGTCAAAACGGGTCAAGGGGCTGATTGGGGACCCAATGGGTCGGGTTGACCAAGTTGACCACGGCTGACCGTGTGGGCCATTAGATGAACTCAAGTGTGAGTTAGGTCAGCTTGAGTTGGACTGATTTGGAGTAAGTTTTAATTAAGAATAGAGTTGACTCAAATATTGTGCATTAAATGTGTTGAGTTGGAATAAAAAGATCATGAGTCAAGTGAGTCAAGAGGAAGTGGAAAAGAGTTCTAATCTCACACAACTCCTAATCAAACCAATCCTAGCCGTTGGAATGAAGAGGTGCCTTGGCAAAGCCAAGGGACACAAAGGTTGGGCGGCATCATGCATCTCATGAGATGCATGTGTTAAACATGAAAGGATGCAACGTTTGGAATGAAGGGGTGTCTTGGATGGCACCCAATATCCCATCGTTTTTTACAAGGGTTAATGAGGATTAAAGAGGGAGGCTTGGCTGATTTAACAAAAGGATAAACAACCACCATTTGGCTGAATTTACATTGAAGAAAAGCTTAGAAATTCATCCCTCTTCCCCTCTCAAGAACACCATCTCTTGGCCGACCCAGTTGCTGTGTTTCACCATAAGATCAAGCACCATTTCGACAAGGGATTAAGGAAGAAGGAAAGAAAAGAAGCACGAGGGAAGGAGCAAAGGAAATTGGTAAGATTTTCTTAAGTGTTCAAGTTAAACAAGTTGTAAGAAAAGGGTATGATTTGGGCTATCATTTGGCCGAATGCATCAAGGATTAGACCTTAGATGGAAGTTCATAAATAAGATGGAAATTTGATCTTTAGGTTCAGCCATAGGGAATGGCCGAACCCCATGAAAAGAATGGGTTAAATTGGATGGTTTTTGTAGGACAAAACCATGGACTGTTTTTGATGTTCTTAAAGGTCAAAAACTGTAACGCCCCGCCCTTTTTCACCCGTTTTCCGAAAATCAGAGTATTTTTTTTTTTAAATAGAAGAGTGAGAGAGGGCGCGGACGCCAGGACGTGAGTTAAGTCCGAGCTTCTAAAGCCCGGCCCTTAACTGGCCAACCGCACGCATGCACGGAGCTAAGTCCACGAGAACGGTTCACGCGTAGGAAGTAAGCTCGCGGATTATAGTTATTGCGAAACATGATAATAGAGTCTATCCTACCGGTTTTTAGATAGAAGGGAAGATACAACATTGAATTACCAAAATGCCCCTATGTTCATATTTATATCACAAAATATAATCGTCCATAAGTAACGTCCAAAACAACGCAAGAAATGTAAACTTATACAACCCGACAAGCTAAGTTACTTTAAAATTACATCTCCAAAATGTAAACGTAAATAAACTAAGACTGCACTGCCCAAGCCCCTAAGCTTGGCTCCTGTCATGTCCACCGCTTCCACCATCCCCTTTAAAACCTCACATATCATTTTTTATAAATCCATTAAAATCTAGCATTCTTCTACATCATTTTCCATTTATTAAAACCACTAATCACCACCCTAGGGTTCACCTTTATGGATGCCATTTTCAAAGACTCATGTTTTGTCCCAAAAATAATCCATTTTAAAATCACTAACCTTCATTCATTTTGGCCCTTTAAAAACTTATATCATACACTTTGTAATCCATTTAAAACTATCATTTTCTCCATCATCTTCTATCTCTTCACTCTCATTAAAATAATTAATCATCACCATAGGGTTCGGCCATGGCGGTTCATGGTTTATCTCCTCCATGCTATTTTAGAAGTCATAATAATCATGTGCATTTCCCATGATTTTCTCATCTTAACAATCCTTTAAAATCACCCATTTTTAACCATTTGAAACCTAATTTTCATTAACCATTCTCCATACTTCCATTCTTATAAAAACCCTAAAATTCACAATCACTAACCATGGGGTTCGTCCACCTTGTATGGCCGAACCCTATAGTCCATGATTTCTTTTAAAACATCATACCTCCATTTGAATTAAATCATCCATTTACATCACCATGTTCACCCCATTTAAACATTACATTCTATACTCAATAATTCCATTTAAATCTACCATTTTTCTCCATTATTTTTAAACCTTATAATCTTAACAAATTTCCCATTATTCACCATGCATGGCCGAACCCTATGGTCATCCATCCATTCCATTCTATGCCTTTAAATCCTATTTAAAATCAACTATTTAAATCACTTGAAAACTAATTATCATAAATCATTCTCCACCATTTTAAACCTTCAAACCTTAAAAAATCATCCACATTTACCATGGGGTTCGGCCATGCTACATGGCCGAACCCTATGGCCCATTAAACCATAAAAATCCCATTTTCCTATGCTTAATAAAGACTTAAAAAAAAATTCCATTCTTCCACTTCATCACTTTCTTAATCCATTCCTCCATTTTTTTTTTATCCATTTCTTATCCTACCATTGGATGGATTTTTAAATTCAAAGCCTATGATGGTTTGGCCACCATCCAATCCAAGGAAATGGATTCCAAAACTTAAAACCCTAAAAATTAAATTTCTTGTTTAGAACATACTTACGATCCGACGACTCCTCCGGTCTTTGTCGCTCCCGTCGACTTCCTTGGCCTCCTTTCTTCTTCCTCTCCTTGTTTGATCGGCTAGATGAGCTTGATCAATGGTGGGACATGCTTGGATCGGCTAAGATAGTGTTAGGTTGAGAGGGAAAGAGTATGGAGATGAGGGAGAAATCTTCAAGGATCTTGATCTTGGGGTGGCCCAAGACTTATCCTTTCCTTCTCTTTTCTTCTTCTTTCTTTCTAAGTTTTTCTTCTCTTTTCCTTTGCAAGGTCGGGGACGATTTTTCTTGTGTGTGTGGAGGGCTAGAGTGAAATGGGTAGTTTGAAATGAGATGGAGATGGTTGGAGTGGCCTTTACTCAACATTAATTTCCCCACCCACCAAGCATGGGCTAGCTTGACTTTGGTGGTGGTGGTTGAGACCCAACGACCAAGCATGGCTCCCATGTCCTCTTTGACTTGTTTATGTTGACCCTAATTAATCAACCTAATTAATTAAGTTAAGCCCTCACTTAGGTTAATTAATTTCCATCCAATTTAATTCCATTAAATTATCTATCTAATAAATCCACCCATGGTTGACCAAGTCAACCATGGTGGACGGCCCCCACCTATACCTACCCCACCCGCCACCTCACTTGATGAGGTGGAGGTGGGCCCCACTTGGCCATGTTATTTTAATTCCATTGATTTTAACTTAGGTAATTTTACAATAATTTTAATCAATTTAATTTACCTTAATCCACCTTAGTCTTCTTAAATTTATCCATGGTTGACCAAGTCGACCATGATGGTTGGTCCCACTTTTTCTTTGGTCCACACGCCACCTCAATTGGTGAGGTGGAGGTGGGCCCCATTTGGTCATACCATTTCATTTCATTACTAACTTAGGGCTTTTAATTCCAAATTACCCTTTTTAAATTAATTGGCCCACCATTGGGCCCACGGCCCAACCGATTATTTTCTACCCCTTTACCTTAGGGTTTGGACCAATTTTGATCCAATGGGTCCCACATGGTGATCGGGCCCACTTTGACTCACATTGACTATCTTTGACCCAATTACTTCACATTGACCCATCGAATGGATTTCATCCAATTTGTGGCCCAATTGGGCCATTCTTGGACCCTTGTCCCAAAGTTGATCCATTTGGTATTTTCATCACATCAAATTCCAAATTAAAATAATTAAATGTCCGATATATATTGATTCGAAAATTCAGGCTATTACAAAAACCATGTCAAGCTATGGTGATTTTTACACATGTTAATTGGGTCACTTTGTGGCCGAATTAAGTAAGAATGTAAAGTGTGTTGATAAGGTTTAAAGGATGGAAGTTTAGAACATGGAGTTCGGCCACTTGGGATGGCCGAACCCCATGGAAATAATTTGGAGTGGTATGGTTTTTGGGGAATAAAAACCATACCATATGTGAAGATTTTGTAAAGGATTGTAAATGGAATTAATAAACTAAATGGGATTGGCAATGGTTGGTTAAACCTTGCTGTTTTATGGCTAAGATACAGTAGATAAATTATATGGAATTATTGGGAAAGTCGCATCAAAAGAACCATAAGGTTCGGCCATGTGAATGGCCGAACCCCATGGATCACCTTATGAAGTTTTTATGTGATTTGATGAAGATTAATTTGCTGTTATTGGTTGGCCAATATATGGCTGAACCATGTCAATGTTAGGGTTAAGTTATTGATTTACATCAGGGATAGTTGATTATATAATAAAATCAAGAGAACCATTGGGTTCGGCCATGTGTATGGCCGAACCCCATGGGCTGTTTTTGGGTGAAAGGATTGGATTGAAGTCCATTGGAAACTATGATGTGTTTTATACTTTTGATTTAAGAATTACCTAGGTTTAGGTATGGATTTAATATCAAGCTGATTAATCATGGATAAGATGAAAAGTGGGGACAAGAATCAGATTGGTGAGGTTCGGCCATGTGGTATGGCCGAACCCCACTAAGGGTCTTTGGTGGCCTTATTGTGTAACCGATTTTGTGATTAAAATATGGGAAAGAATGATTTATTGATCAAAGGTGGAATGATCATAGGTATGGTTGTATGGACCCAAAACAAAGGGGTATGGTTCGGCCATGCTGTATGGCCGAACCCTACCAAGGTGTTTTTGTAGAATTTGATGCTTAATAGGGATTAAAAACGAATGAGAGACCAAAGGATAATTACGTGAGGTTCGGCCATAGTTATGGCCGAACCCCATATAGTGCATTTTTGGGACTTAGACCAAGTTAGAATTACATAATGAATGTTTAATTTGCTGCTATGAAAATAAGGTATCGAGACTTGCTAGAGCGGCGTACGAGTCGTGAACGGCTGACAATTAAGAAAGATCAAATACTGAAGTGAATCTTCAGTAGGTTTCCTACCTACTTGTAACCACAGTTTTATCCTGGTTTTTATGAGACTCTTGTTTATTTTATTGGTTTTGAATGATGGATATTGTTTACATGTTTTATATGTACATTGGCATCTCATGCATGGACATGGGATGATGATTGTGGAAACTGGAGCCCACACTCCGTCGGTATGCCCGTGATGCAACTGTGGAGCCTCCTTAGGCGGTGAAAGTCCCGCCAAGAGAATTATCTGATGATTATGAAACACCGGAGCCCACACTCCGTCGGAATGCCCGAGATGCAACTGTGGGGCCTCCTTAGGCGGTGAAAGTTCCGCCAGGAGAATTAATAGGTTGATATGAGACACGTCAAGTGATGGCTATATGTATGTGTAATGGGGTGGAGCTCATTACATTTGCATACATACATAGCATGGTTTTATATGTTTTTGATAATCAGACATTGGTTATATGCATGATTTATAAGCTAACCTTGTGGTAGCCCTGATCGGGAACCTACTGGGCACGTTGATCTAACGCCCTAATTCTATCCTCAGAGGAGAATGCAGATACAAGGAAAGGAAAAGAGAAGGTTGATGATATGGAGGGGAGCCAAGCATAAATGCTTGAATACTGGAATGGATTATAATTGCTGTTATCTGAATATTTTGTGGTCTTGTAATAATTTGATACCTTGCTATGGTTTGTCTAGGATATTAACAATGGATGGTTGGTTTATGTTATCTATTAATTGAGACTGGTACTTGCTATCTATTCAATCTAATTCCGTAATTAGTCTAGTTTATTCCGCATGACATTGTTTAGTTCCATGTGTGGTTTGTTATCGTGGGTTTAGTCCACGCACACATGTGTGGCCAGTTAAGGGTCGAACTTAGGTAGTCCGGACTTAGCTCGCGTCGTGACGCCATCCGCTCTCTGCCATTGTTATTTTATTAGTATTTAAAAAAAAAATTAGACTCTGATTTCTCGGAGAGGGCGGGGCGTTACAAACCCCATGTATCTCATCCAATCCCCATACTTTTCATTTAACACTTTGCATGGAAGCCCACACCACAAGTCCCCAACGTGTGGGACTTGTCTTGTGTGGCTTGAGACCCATGCACCTCTTCATCTCTCCCTTTAACTAACTGAATTTACAGACCCTTTGATTTCCATTTTGACTCACCCAACTCACAAACCCAACTCACCACATTAAATGACACTCATTTAATGCACTTGAGTCAACTCATTTGTTAATTCAAAACCAACTCAATTCAGTCCCACTCAACCTGATTTAACTCACAATTGAGCTCATTTGAGGGTCCACACGGTCAGCCATGGTTAACATGGTCAACCCGACCCATTGGGTCCCAACTTAGCCCGTTGACCCAATTGGCCCCATGACCCAATTATGGGTGGTTTAGCCATCTTAGGTGTGGTTTTCATGTGTGCATCAAGCCTACCCATTTATGTTCCACTTAATTTCCAATCAAATCAGCTTAACCCCATTAAATTTGGGCTCACCCAATGGTCAATTAAGTCCACCATGACCCATTGGGTCTCAATTGGGTCCTTTGACCCAATTAGCCATTTTGAACCAATTTGATGTTCATTACCCATTCAATCAAATTTGACACTTATAATATGCTCATAGAGTCTTAATTTGAACAATGCCCCTCCCCCCCCCCCCACCCCACCCTATTTCCTTATTTACAATCACATTTTATTGAATTCACCAATCAAGGGGCATTTTCGTAATTATTCCAATCATTGAGAAATTGGGGTGTTACAGTCTTTATCCCACACATGATCTGGAGCTAGCTACAGTGGTCTTCGCTCTCAAAAGTTGGAGACATTATCTCTACAGCGAGAAATTTGAGGTATTTTCTGATCATAAGAGTTTGAAATACTTATTTGATCAGAAAGAGCTCAATCTAAGGCAGCGTAGATGGATGGAGTATCTGGCAGATTATGAGTTCGCGCTTTGATATCATCCAGGCAAGGCAAACAAGGTGTCGAATGCCCTCTGCCGCCTATCACATGCATCGGTAGCATGCTTAATCAGAACAGAATGGGAGATGTTGAACACCATTCAAGAGTTCAATCTGTATATCAACAACCATGGGAGTATATATAATTTAATCATACAGTCCAATATAGTCACCAAGATTGAACAAGAACAACGAACAAATCCGGAAGTGGAGGAGATATGGGCCAAGATGTCCACTGGCGTAGTCATACCGGAATGGGAATTACGACCAGGACAGGGTCTTTTATTCCGGGGAAGAGTATATGTGCCAAAGAACTGTAGGAAAGAGCTATTGATTGAGGCACATCAATCCAAGCTCTCCATTCATCCGGGCAGCACCAAAATGTATCATGATCTAAAGAGGCATTATTGGTGGCACGGACTCAAAAAGGATGTGGCAGAATTCGTGGCACATTGTTTAACTTGTCAGCAAGTTAAGACTGAACATCAAAAGCCACCAGGGTTACTCAAACCCTTATCAGTACCAGAATGGAAATGGGAGCACATTTCCATGGACTTTGTGACGGGGTTACCGAGATCCTCAAAGGGCAATGATGCCATATGGGTCGTGGTAGACCGACTGACCAAATCTGCGAATTTCATTCCTGTTAAGATGACGGATTCATCTGAGACGTTGGATCGGCGGTACATCAAGGAAATTATTCGGCTACATGGCATTCCCCGAGCTATAGTATCTGACAGAGATGGTCGGTTTACCGGCAGAGTGTTGCAAAGCATGCAGTCAGCCATGGGGACAGATCTACTGACTAGCACCACATTCCATCCACAGACTGATGGACAGTAAAAAAGGACAATACAAACCTTGGAAGATATGCTGAGAGCATGCATGTTAGATTTCAAGGGTGGATGGGAGGACCATTTGCCACTGGTAGAGTTCTCGTATAACAATAGTTATCAGGCAAGCCTTCAGATGGCCCCATTCGAGGCTTTATATGGTAGGCCTTGTAGATCACCAGTGTGCTGGACAGAGGCTGGTGAGCCTGCACTGATTGGACCCAAACTAGTCGCAGAGACTACAACACAAATTCAGTTGATACGTCAGCACTTATTGACTGCACAGAGTCGGCAAAAGAGCTATGCTGACAAAAGAAGAAGGTTTCTGGAATTTGAAGTGGGAGACATGGTATTCTTAAAGGTCTCACCACGGAAAGGACACATGAGGTTTGGGAAGAAGGGGAAACTGTCACCAAGATATGTGGGACCGTTTTCCATCATAAGAAGAGTGGGAGATGTGGCTTATCAGATAGCACTTCCTTCACAATTGGCAGTGTTACACGATGTGTTTCACGTGTCGATGCTAAGGAAATACAATCGCGATCCGTCCCATGTATTGAATGTGCAAGACATAGAAGTACAAAGCGACGTGACATACGTCGAGAAACCAGTTAGAATACTAGAGACTGAGCAAAGGGTGTTGTGAAATAGAGCGATTCAGTTTGTAAAGGTGGTATGGGACCGACATGGTGTTGAAGAGGACACATGGGAACTTGAATCGGAGATGAGAACAGCTCACCCCGAATTATTTATGTAGTTTATTTTGGAACCCTACTTCATTCGATTTTCGGGATGAAAATTTTAAAAGAGGGTTATATTGTAACACCCCAATTTCTCAATAATATGAATATTTACGAAAATGCCACTGGATTAGTGAATTTAGTAAATGTGATTATAAATGAGAAAATGGTGGGGCCCATTGTTCAAATTAAGACCATATGAACATATTATAAGGGCCAATTTATCATGAATGGGTAATGAACATCAAATTGGGTCAATATGGTTAATTGGGTCAAAGGACCCAATTGGGACCCAATGGGTCATAATGGACTTGTTTGACCATTGGGTGAGCCCAAATTTAATGGGGTTAAGCTGAATTGATTGTAAATTAAGTGGAGCATAAATGGGTAGGCTTGATGCAAATGGGTAAACCACATTCAAAGGGGCTAAACCACTCATAATTGGGTCTAGGCGCTAATTGGGTCAATAAGCTAAATGGGGACCCAATGAGTCGTGTTGACCATGTTGACCATGGTTGACCGTGTGGACCCTTGAGTGAGCTCAATTGTGAGTCAAATCAGGTTGAGTTGGAGCTGGAATGAGTTGCATTTAAATTAAATGGTTGAGTTGACTCAAGTGTAATAAATGAATGGCAATTAATGTGGTGAGTTAAGCCATTGAGTTGGGGTGAGTTAAAATGGAAATCAAAGAGGTCTTATTTCCATTGAGTCAAATGGAATATGAGGAGGTGCCTTGGTCTCAAACAAACCAAAACAAGTCCCACACGTTGGGGACTTGTAATGGTAATTTCCATGTACATGGTTAAATGGAATTGAATGGGAATGAGATAAGATTACATGGGGACCTGAGAGGATGCATTGGTTGGTGCCAAGGGGTGCCTTGGTTGGCACCAAATATCCCATTGGTTTGATCAAGGTTTGATGAGGATTAATGAGAGGAGAGGGGGCTGTTAAACAAAAACAACAAACAACCTCATTTGGCCTAATTTTATTCCAAAGAAAGCCTTAGAATTACATCTTCTTTCTCTCCCTCAAGAACACCCCTCCTTGGCCAAACCAGCATTGGTGTTTCTCACCATTGATCAAGCACTGATTCGGCTAGAAGCTAAGGAAGAAGGAAGGAAGCAAGAGGGAAGCAAAGAGCAAAGGCAAGAAGAAAGGCTTGGAGAAATTGGTAAGAATTTCCATACAATTTTGTTGAATAAATTAGATTAAATGGAACATGAATTGGCCATGGAATGGCCGAATTCATCAAGGACCCAAACCTTGGTTAAAGGTTGTTTAAAGTGGTAAAAAGATATCATTGGGTTCGGCCACTTTGGATGGCCGAACCCCATGAGATTTATTTGGGTGTTTTGATGGTTTTTGGAGGCTAAAAACCATGCAAAACTTATGGAGAATTATATGTGTTTAAGATGCAAGATAAAGGATTATAAATCATGGATTTGGATGTCATGATTTGGCCATGAATGGCCGAATTCATCAAGGGTCTAAACCTCGGGTAAAGGTGGTATAAATTGATAAAATGGATCAAGGTAGCCGAACCCCATGAAATTGTTTTGGTATTTGGTTGGTTTTTGAAAGGTAAAAACCATGTAATATTATGCTGATTTTTACATGTTTTAATGAGACATAAAATATGTGTTTAAGAGGACCAAATCATGGACATAGGGTTCAGCCACCTTGGATGGCCGAACCCCATGAAAGTGTTGGATAATTTGGTGTGGTTTTTGGAGAGATAAAACCATACCAGTGGTGGAGAATTTTTATGTGATTTAAATGAAAATAGGGTTGCTGTTTTGGGTTGGCCATTGGATGGCTAAACCATATGGTTCTTATGATTAAAGGGTAGGGCTTAAGTTAAGAACACATGGTGGAATCATTGAACCAAGGGAACCATTGGGTTTGGCCATGTGTATGGCCGAACCCCATGGGCCATTTTATATGGATTTAAAGGATGGAAAGGATGGTGAGTTATATGGACTGTTTTGTTGAATTAAAGGGTTTCAAACTTGAAGATCATGGAACAATATGAAGTGTTTAAAAAGGGATCTAAGTGAACACTTTGACAAGACATAGGTCGGCCATTTCATGGCCGAACCATGGGGTTACTATGGCTAAGTTATGACATAGAGATTCAAATGTGAAAGCCATAGGGTTCGGCCATATGTATGGCCGAACCCCATGGACCATGGCTATGGGTTTTATGAATCAATTTCATGGAAATAATTGGTGGTTTTAATGTTTAAGCATGATATAATTATGTATTGGTAGCAATGGCAGTTTTGTGAATAAGGGTAATCATCAAGAGTTGAAAGACGGGACCCAAGTAAATAAGTGAGGCTCGGCCAAGGTGTATGGCCGAACCCCACTTATAAATATTTTTGGATATCAATTTTAATGGACTGTTTTAATGAAGCTAATGGATGGAATTATTATGAATTTTAAAAGAACCAACAAATTGGGATTGAACTATTCACCCCCTTGCCCTCTAGGGTCAATCCTGTTCTAGTACCAAGGGAGAACTTTCAAGCCGTGAGAGTGACCTACAACGCGAAGCATTTGAGGGGCTATACTCCTCGACGGCAACCCTACAAGACCATGTCCCATAGCTAGTGTCACTCTTCCAGTAGGGTTCCTAAATCAAATCATCATCCTGCCACACCAACCTCTTCTAACGAGTGGAGACTACTAGTAGTGAGGCCCAAACAAGGGAAATGTAACACCTCGGATTTTCAGACTATTATTTTATATGACAATTATTCTTTTAAATGGTGGATTTTAGAATTGGACCTTATTTGGATCAAGAATTGGGCCATGACCCAATTAGGACCCAACCAATGTTGGAATTGGTTTTATTAAATGCAAATGTGTTGAATTAATTTAGTGATGAACTATATCTAATTTCAAACAAAAGATTTTTATGGCCGAATTTTGAATGTGAAACCTATTGATTTTGCGCAGGAGAGATATGTGGGATTTTAAATCCACAATGACATGCTAGATATTTAAAAAAGGGATGAAATATCTATGAAATGAATAAAATATTAAGCATGGCTGAAATTTGGATAATAATATCCATATTATACGTATAGAATATTCTAAAAGGGAAGGTAGATTGTCTTAAAGTAAATGAAAAGATTATTTGGATTATGATTAAGGTTATGCGTATAGTACTTACTAATTAGAGTTAAAGGGAAGTTTTAAATTAAGAAGGAGAGGTCGGCCATGGCTAAATAAGACAAGGGAAAGTCGGCTATTGCTAATTAAAGAGGGAAAGTCGGCCATGGTTAAATAAGGAAGGTTTGACATATGTCCAGTGTTTTGGTTATAACTTTTCACTCTGATATTCGATTGCGTTGATTCTTTTTGAGTTGGAAAGAAGACTTCAAGCCTACAACTTTGTAGTTTACCACTTTTTCTGATTTAGAAGTTAACAAGGTTGAGACTGAGCTACAATATAGTATACGTGTAAAAAAAAAAAACAAGAAACACAAGGGGCGCACGGCTAAGAGTTGCTTATCTCAAGAACATTCTAATATTGGATTAAGAAAGGCTATAAAAGGAGAGAACAAGAGGGATACACGGTTTTGGACATCTTTTATTGTTGAGTTTATTCCTCTCTCTGCCTCTCTCAATTCATCATTTTCTTCCACGCCAAGAGCAAAAGAAGAAAGGGCAGCAACAAGAAGGAGTTCTTGTTTGGAGAACAGCAAAGGGAAAAGAAAGAAAATTGGAAGAACAAGAAACCAAAGGGGAAAATGTTAGTATCTTGCTTAATAATTTTATGTTTTGAAACAAAAAGAACCATAGGGTTCGGCCATAGTGCATGGCCGAACCCCATGGAGAAAGATTGGTGATGAGTATTAAATGATTAAATGGAGAAAAAGAACCATAGGGTTCGGCCTTATGGCATGGCCGAACCCCATGGAAAGATATGATTAGTTATTGGGTTTTAAAGATTGTAAACCATGGAGAGTGTTGATTTAGTAATTGGGTTTATGTTCCTAGATCTTAAATCATAGAAACCTTTGGTGATCGTATGTTTTAGATTCAAGAAAATCAATGAAAGAATATGGAATATGGGTCGGCCATGGCATGGCCGAACCATGGCTGTTTTCTGGCTAATTGAGTGGATCTAAAATAATAAAAAGGAGGGGTGAGGTTTGGCCATAGTGCATGGCCGAACCCCACCAAACATTTTATGGATAATAATCGATTAATGTTATGAGTAAAGGTTTTATTGAATCTAAGCTAATGACTAAGATCATGAACCATAGGGTTCGGCCATGGTGCTTGGCCGAACTCCATGGGTTAAGTTTGGAATGTTAGATGGAAATGGTTGCTAAATTTGGAGAGCAATCAAAATATGGAAAGGTTCCAAATATGGTTAGTACTGCAAAAACCAGAAAACATCTAAATATGGTAAGGATTGCTAAATTTGGAAAGCAATCTAAAAATGGAAGGAAGGTGGTTATTTTTGGAAACAATCTATTTTTAGAAAGTGTTTCCAATTATGGAAAGGAGGATTGAATATTAAGAAAGTTTCTATTCTTGGAAGTTGTTATTAAAATTAGAAAATATCTACTTATTGACCATGAAGATTATTTATGGAAACTATCCAAGAATGGAAAGTGGGGTTTGATTATGGAACTTGGATTAAATAAATGGATTGGATGCCATGAATGAGGTTCGGCCATGGTGTATGGCCGAACCCCACTAAGGTTTGGTTTTTGAAAACCTATTTAATTATAGAATTAAATATATGGTTTAGGCTCGTGTATAATTGAATCAAAGGAGATGGATGATATGAATTTAATGTCATAGTTGGAAATTATACACCATAGGGTTCGGCCATGGTGTATGGCCGAACCCCATGGTCCAAATTAAGGGATTAATGGCATCTTTAATTCATGGTTTAAGGGCTGATTTATGAATCAGATTATGAACCTATGTCATGAGTTAGGTTATGTGTAGTTTTAAAATAAAATAAAGGATACAATGTATGTTAGGAATTGATGGAGAAAGGAATGGCAAAAATGTAATTAAACACCAAAGTGGAGAACCATGGGTTCGGCCATGATGTATGGCCGAACCCCATGAGTTCTGTTTGATGGACTTATTTGGTTAGGGAAATTTATAAGGTTTAATTATGGAAGATTTAAAGGAAAGAGGAAACCAATGGCATTTTTGTAAATATGAGAGAACATTGGACATTGGGTTCGGCCATACACTCGAACCCCATGAATTATTTTATGGGATTATGTGCTTTGGAAGTATGAATGATTATTTGAGATCTAAGCAAGAAAGAAGTCTATGGTTAGGCTCAATGGCATTATTGTAATTATGGACAAAAATGGTAGACCATGGGTTTCGGCCATGATGTATGGCCGAACCCCATGGGGTTTTGCTTATAGACTTAGAACCTTGTAATTAGGTGAGACTTGGTGTTGATTTATCATTATATTATAAGGTAACGGGTTCTCGCAAGCGGTGTGCGATCGGTGATCGAATCTTGGACGGGAATGCAAGGACTTGTGAACGGTTTTTGGTAGGATTCCACCTCTTTGAAACCATGGTCTATGTACACCAGTTTTATCTTATGTTTTGATGAAATTATGTTTCAAAGGATATGTTTTCTACAAATTTTAATAATGCTATGTTTATTTGTATAAAATAGCAGGTGTTGATTACGTTTCAAAGGTGATTTTAATAATGCTATGTTTATTTGTATAAAATAGCATGTGTTGATTATGTTTCAAAGGTGATTTATAATGCTATGTTTATTTGTATAGAATAGCAGGTGTTGATTATGTTTCAAAGGTGATTTTAATAATGCTATGTTTATGTTATAAAATAACATGTGTTTCATTGGCATCTCATGCATGGCATGGGGTGAAGGATTTGGTAACCGGAGGGTCCACACTCCGTCGGGGCGTCCGAACAACCCATGTGGTATACCTTGATGTGAATTATCCATCAAGAGGGAACCGGAGGGTCCACACTCCGTCGGGGCGTCCGAACAACCTATGTGGTATACCTTGATGTGCATTATCCATCAAGAGGGAACCGGAGGGTCCACACTCCGTTGGGGCGTCCAAACAACCTATGTGGTATACCTTGATGTGCATTATCCATCAAGAGGGATCCGAAGGGTCCACACTCCGTCGGGGCGTCCGAACAACCTATGTGGTATACCTTGATGTGCATTATCCATAAAGAGGGAACCGGAGGGTCCACACTCCGTTGGGGCGTCCGAACAACCTATGTGGTATACCTGATGTGAATTATCCATCAAGAAGGATCTGGAGGATCCACACTCCGTCGGGCGTCCGAAAGACCTATGTGGAGGGACTTATATGTACTTGTGATGGGTGGGACTCATTGCATTTGACATCATAACATGGCATGGATTACATGGTTTTATGGCATGATTTATATGATTCCATGACAAGGTTTGTATGGCCTTTTTGGCACTATGATAATATTATATGTTTTGTACTAACCATGTGTTAACCCTAACTGGAATTCCTACTGGGCGCGTTGTACTAACGCCCTACTTCTACCCTTTAGTGGATGATGTAGGAAACGAGGAAAAACGCTGAACGCGGAAAAGGACAAGCATAGGAGCTTGGAACGCTTTTAGTCTTATATGTTGTTTAAGATACTCAAGGATTTTGTATTTAGAGTATCCAGTTTTCGGAATGTAATAACTTAGATGAATTACTATGGTTGGATGTTTATTTGGATAATGATTAATGTGATTTATTCGACTATGTACTTTGCTATCAATGGAATGGAACTTGGTTCTATTATTTTCCGCATGTTATGATTTATTCCGCATGTGTATCGTATTGCTATGTGTGAACTGTTTTTCTTGGACTTGGTCCATGCACACATAGGGTTGGCCAGTTAAGGGTCGGATTTTGGAAGTTCGGACTTAGCTCGCGTCGTGACGTCCCGCACTCTATCACTCTACTCTGTTATATAAAAAAAAATATACTCTGAATTTACGAGAATAAGCGAGTGAAAAAGGGTTGGGCGTTACAGGAAATGCACATCACCAAGGCCTATATACCCTTTGGGTCTAATCCCAACACTAGTAATTCTCAATCTCATCAGGCCCATTAACTAAACATCCCATGCTTACATCCTAGACAATACTCTAGGTAATTATCAGTGAGTAATACTAAGGGGAAATATATTTATAATTTCATGGGCAATACACATATCATAATGACATTATGACCATAATTTGACAATGATAGCAAGCACATCGCATTCCATTACATTTTATACATTTAATATAATTATCACATTGGGTTATTTTAAGGACATGGGCTACACACCAACCATGATATATAGACGTCGGATTTATTTACACATATTCATAGTCCTTGCAATTTATTCAACCCGTGTCATGGTGGTTTATCATCCTAAGTCCAATCACTCCCTTTTCATATAACAGGGAATTCATAGTAATTCATGGATAACATAGGGCACATCCATCCTATCTATCATGCAATAAAGACATCAATAACACAATATGTTCCCTAAATCAATATAATAGCATACACACATTCATACAATGTGTGTAGCAATCCTGACCTCAAAAGTTACTATGTTTCGAGTTGGTCTTCGGGTCGTACCTCGATGGGTTCGGGATTTGAAAGCTCTAATCAAACCAAAATAGCATAAGACTTTTGATTTCCTTATCCAAGTACCCTTTTGATTGCCTTTCAACATTCAAGGCCGTATGAATCATGAGACTTTTGGCACTAGGAACCCCTTCATAAAGAGTGGGAGTTATCATTAAGATAGTGCTCAACTTTTGATTCAAGGCATTGAAATTTGGTTTTTCTTTGCCTTCCATGATTCACAAGATTGGATTGATGGACTAGGGAATGTTTTCTCATATGACTTCTTCTAGGGTGACAATCAAATCTCAAATGTCCAAATTTACCATAATAATAGCACATATTATTTGGAAGGATGGAGGATTTACTTTTGACAATAATAATAGGAATTTTGGATTTGTTATATCATCTTCTTCATTGTAACCAAGCCCAAATCTATCCTTATACTTCTTCCCAAGATTTAAGAGTTTTTCTAATTTCTCCTCACCTTGAGTAAATTTGTCTTGAAATTGAGTTTTGTGATGTTTCAACTTTTCCAAATCTGAGCACAAAATCGAGATTTTATCTTCAAGGCATCTCTTCATTTCCAAGAGATTGTTGAGATTCTTTTCACATGAGTTTAATTTTCCTTGAAAAGATTGTTCAATTTCTCTCAACTTTGATTTTTCATCATGTGAATTTTTTAATTTTATTTAGAGACCATCTTTCTCACATTTTTCAATTTCAAGAATGGTTGAAGGTTTGGCATTCTCTTTTCTAAGTTTATAAATCTTCTTAGCCAAAATTGCGTCTTCATCATCAACAAGATCAAAGGGAGGACTCTTCAAGAACACTACTTCATCAAAGCTTGAGCTTCAGGGACTTAAGTTTCTTTATTTGTTTATTTTCATCTTCATTGTAAAGTGGACTAGATCAAGGAGATCAAACCACAATAAAAAATAGAGGCACAAAGAAGTAGACTGTGTTGGTTGAACCTTTCAAAACTAGAAGTGTGTAGGTGAAAGTCCTACACTATTAGTGGGGATGTAATTCCCCACTTAATGATTTGGAGATAACACAAGGTTGGGTGTATCTTAATAGTGGATGTAGGTTATTTAACCGAACCACTATAGATTGGTTGCCTATGTGCTTGATTATATATATGTGTAATTATTAATTGGCACATCTCTTGTTCACACACATTGGAACATCTTGATTAATTTCACTATTCCATTTGAGTAATTATAATTAATCACCCCCCCATCACACACCCCGCCCCCGCCCCCCCTCCCTCCCTCCTCCTCTAGACAATTGGGTTCAAGCACTCCGGAACTTTCAATTGGTAACAGTGCCTCATGTTCTTAGAAGGATTTAACCATCCGAGTTGATCTCTGTGCTAGAACAACCCATGGATGTCCAAAATTTCATATATCATTTTCTTCTATTTGTGCACACTATATTAGTACATTTGAAAGCAAAAATAGAGAAAATTTTGGCATCCTATGATGATGATACTTGGACTAGAAATTTTGGAAACTTTTTCAATGGAAAATCCAAACCATGAGCGACAAAATGAAAGATAGAAGAGAAAAAGAAGAGGGTTGGGGGATTCTTTTCCTGTTCTCTAGAGAAAGTCTAGACAGATCAACAGAGAAAAAAAAGACTAATGGAAATGCAAATAAGAATGAAGTTGTTGTCCTGCTAGCAAATACAGGAATTTTCAAGTGACACTGTTGCTGAAAAGAAAGTGGAAAGTAAAATTATAAAAGAAGGGTAAGAGGATAAAGATCCGATTCAGTCGAACAAAGAGAAATCTGCTTAAGTTAAAAATAGAAGAGAGGAGAAAAGAGGAGGTAAAATAGCACAAAAGAAACGTACGCATGGAAAATAATGGGAGGGTGTTGGCCGAATGAAATAATCGAAAGAAGCACGATCAGTTGAAATTAGCTGATGGGGCCCACTTGACTTACTAAATTCCATCTTCCCAACATCTATAAATTCAGAGCCTCTCCTATAGAAAACTCGAACTGGACAGAGGCGTGAAGAGGGATGAGCAGAGAGACCGTGGTTGTTGTGCTTAGGACCTCCGATTATCGATCAGGTTCTATACTTTCATCTCTTTTACTTTTAATTTCACAATGTCCGGCTAATTTTTTGTATTGAGGTTGAAGAGGAAGCCCCATTAATGAAATAATGCTCTTTTATTTGTTTATTTAATTCCCAAATATGTGTGTTTTGATTTTGGCTTCATTCGATTAATAAATATAAATTATTTTCACCACTAATATTATGTGTTTGTGGTAGTTAATAATTATTTTTGATTAATTATTACTTGGCATTTTAAGTGATAGATGCAATTTCTTTTGATTTAATGTTTTTCAATTTAATTAGACACATTGAATACTTAGGTTGATTTCTTTGATTCATTGTCTTTTAAATTAAAATTGAATACATTAGATGCTTAGGATTTTGTATGTTTAAGCGACAGAAAATATGATTTTTGAACACCATATTAATGAACTTAAATGTTTAAATCTCTAAAAATTGGGAATAAACAAATAAATAATTAGAATATTATAGATTTATTGGTGGTGGAATCCGATACTTTAGTAATTTCTCTCACTTGATTTAATTTCCATTTTTAGTTGTTTTAAATCAATCATTCTTCTTAAATTTTGTTAACTAGGTTGTCACGCCCTGGACTACCTCACCCAAAACATAGGCACGTGACGCGGAATAATTTTACTTCCTTGGATATCACACGTTGGAAACACACGTTTGTTCACACTCAAACTCAAAATCCATAAATGATCTTAAATACCATTAACATATCAAAAGGGATAAAAATTCTCTATCATAAATGTTATCAAACATTCTAGAATTTATTACAACAAACCCCCTAAGAATAAAATAGTAAAAGCAACATCACCAACTCAAATCAAATGAATAAATAAATAAAATAATCAACTCAAATATGTAGGGCGTCCTAAGCAGCATAATAACTATGTTCTTCCTCGTGGTCCCTTGGACCCATTCAATGTAATATTACTTGAAATTGCAAGGACATGAATACAAACAATACTCAGTTAGGTAATATGCGTGCCACACAGTCACCGTACCCACATAATAATGTAGTATGAAATGGAACATAAATTATGCTATGCAACACTGCTATGCTATCAACATCATCACTCTGAACACAATGTCCACCCAATGACACTCAACGGAACGGGTTGTCAATTATCATGATCCCTTAAGGGACATAGGCCACAACTTACAAGTGAGAGATCTCCATACAACATAGATAATCTACCTCACCATGCGTCCCTTCATTAATCTGGTGATTAAGTCAACTCTAAGGTGATCAATATACGACTTACCAAGTTAGTACCGCCCAAGTAGGGCTCACAAGTATCTAACCCTGTGTAATCCATCTTACTAAGTCCGTACTGCCCGAATAGGCTCACAAGTATCTAACCATGCGCAATGCATCTTACTAAGTTAGTACTGCCCACTTAGGTTCACGTGTATCTGACCCTGCATAATCCGTTATACTAAGTCAGTAGTGCCCGCATAGGCTCACGAGTATCTAATCATGCGCAATGCGTCTTACTAAGTTAGTACCGCCCTCTTAGGCTCACGAGTATCTAATCTTACGTAATCCGTCTTACTAAGTCGGTACCGCCCACATAGACTCACGAGTATCTAACCCTGCGCAATGTGTCTTATTGAGTTAGTACCGCCTGCTTAGGCTCACGAGTATCTGATCCTGCGTAACTGCACACCAAGTGTACAAAACAACCGTGTGAGGGACCTACAACGCGAAACATAATTGGAGCTATACTCCTCGATGGCAACGACAATAGGGCCAAGTCCCATAGCCGACGCCATCGTTCCAATAGGTTTCCTTAAACAAAACCATTCTCCTGTCACACCAATCTCTTCTATGGAGTGGGAACCCATACTAATGGGGCCCAAACGAGAGAAATGTGCATCATCAAGTCCTAAAAACTCTTTAGGTCTTATCCCAACATTAGTAATTCTCTATATCATCATGCCTATTAAAACAATATCTCATACTCACGTCCTAGATAACCTCCTAGGCACATATCTGTGAGTAATACAAAAATGATCATATTCACAATTACGTAGGCAATATATATGTCATAATCACATAATGACCATAAATTTACATTGGTAGCAGCATGACACATTCCATTACATTTCATACAATCAACATAAGTATCACATTGGGTTATTTTAGGGACATTGACTAGACACCAACCTTGAGATACACACATCGGGTTTATTTACACATATTCTTAATTCTTGCAATTTATTCAACCCGTCTTGTAACACCCCGCCCTTTTTCACTTGCCTAAAATCAGAGTCTATTTTTTTTTTATAATAAAGAGTGAAAGAGAGCGGGACGCCACGACGCGAGCTAAGTCCAAGCTTCCAAAGCTCGACCCTTAACTGGCCAACCATACGTGTGCGTGAACCAAGCCCACTAAAACAGTTCACACGTACTCAAGTTAGACATGAGGAATAAATCATAAATGCGGAAATACAATAGGATAACAATCCTATTCCATTTTAGATAGCAAGGACATCCATCACTTAATAGTAATTACCTTTAGTTAAAATATCCCAAAATTAACATTCAAGCCATAACAAATAATCTACGTTATTACAGTCCCACGAACTAATTACTCAATACATCAACCATGTGTAACTTAAACAAAATGAAGCTTAATCATCCAAGCTCCTAAGCTTGGTTCCGATCCCGTTCCTTCGTTCCGTCCATTCCCTGTATCATCAACTAGGGTAGAAGTAGGGCATTAGACAACGCGCCCAATAGGTATTCCAATTAGGGTCAAACACATGGGTTAGTATAAAAATCCAGATATAATACATCATACCGTACTTGTAAAACATCGTATTCAAAATCATGTATGATAATAGAGATCTAATTATACAGATAAAACCAGCAACAATGCATGATAATAGAGATCTTAATCATGCTAATGCAATGCCATGCCATGGGTCCCATATGCCATGAGTCCCACCCATCAACCATACAAAACATCTTCTTGATGGAAAGCTCCTTATCAAGGTATCAAACACATAGTATCCTCTTGATGGAAAACTCCTCATCAAGGTATCCCCACAATTGTCTTACGGACGCCCTGACGAAGTGTGGCCTTCGTTTACCTCTTGATGGGATAATGCACATCAAGGTACTCTTCACGACTTACGGACGCCCCGACAGAGCATGGGTCTCCGGTTACCTCTAGATGGATAATGCACATCAAGGTGTCCCCACAGTTACCTTACGGACGCCCTGACGGAGTGTGGTCTCTGATTACATATCATCCCTCCCATGCCATGCATGAGATGCAAATGTCCACATGCTATGCAATTGTACAAATCATAGCATTAAAATTTCATATTTGAAACATATCATTTACACAGAATAACTTATCCAAATAGGAATTAAAACATCATACATATTCCATAGTAGCAATGAGGTAGGAATCCTACCAATGACAAACTTATGTGTCCTTGCATTTTTGTCCGAAACCGCTCACCGATCGCGTCAAGCCGATCGTACACCGCTTGTGAGACCCCATTACCTTATTACATATAAATAATTCAAACCAATGACCCCTTTGATTTCCAACCATGTTTAAGTCCATAAACATAACTTAGTGGGGCCGAACCTCACCCACCTGACCTTGGGTCCCTCTTTTATTTATTAAACAATCCACATAAGTTCAACCATCTAAGGAACCCTAAGTCCACAAATATTCATTATTGGTTTGGGCCTCTTTTTAGTCCTTTGATCTTTACATTAAGTCCAAGATCATTCCATTTGTTTTACATTAACCAAACATACATGAGTTAAACATCTAACATTCATAAAAGCCCTAAGTCCATAAAACTTTCCTCTTGGGGTTCGGCCATACAACATGGCCGAACCCATGGCCCATCATTTTCACCCATATTTACCTCTTTGCCATTAATCTTTCCATGGCTAATTACTTAGCTTATTTACATATGACTTAAGTCCCAAAAATGATCCATACATGATTCTTTAATCCAAAAATATGATCCATGGGGTTCGGCCATACACCATGGCCGAACCCATGGTCCTTTAATTTCACAATTTGGCAATTCTTTCCTTCCATAGGTAATCACCTAATTCACTTACCCATACTTAGATCCATACATGATCCATAACCAAACACAGATCCATAAATAAATCCTCCATTTCCTAGCTTAATCATTAATTCATTTAAACATGTATAAATCTCCACATGACCCATTAAAATGGTCCATGGGGTTCGGCCATACAACATGGCCGAACCCATGATGTCATTTTCTTTTCCATCTTCCCCTTTTAAATCATTCACAATCTTAGGTTCATAAACAAGTCCCTCCATAGGGATTTAACCATACACTTAGGTTCATCCTTATAGATCATCATTAACCATATTTAACAACCTATTAAAATTACCAATATTCTCCCATCATTTTCATGGTCCAAAACATCTAAGTCCATCAATATGATTTCCATTATTTTCATGATCAAAATGCATCTAAGTCCATCAACATCCCTCCATTTAAAACATTAATAATCTTCCATGGGGTTAACCACCTTTAACACCATTTAAACCAATGATGTTCTTCCATGGGGTTCGGCCATACAACATGGCCGAACCCTATGGTTCATCAAGTCCATTAAAAAATCATGCATCCAAGATTTAATCCTTTGATGGGGTTCGGCCATACACCATGGCTGAACCTCATCAATCCCCTTTTTTGTCCTTGATGATTCTCATACATAAACTTAGGGTTTGGCCATGCAAGGGCCAAACCATGATCCTTGATCATTCACCATTCCATACATGGTTCATGCATAAGGTCCTTTAACTATCACAAGATTAGTGTTCGGCCATGGCATGTCCTTGACCATCTTTTTCTTACTTATGCAATCTTAACGAGTACTTACCGATTCCACGACTCCTCCGGTTTCGTTCACTCCTTCTTGCTCTTCCAATCTTCTCCCTCCTTACCCTCCTCTTCCTCCTTGATCCTTGGCCGAGAGTGCTTGAGAAGTCTTGAATGAAAACCCAAAGAGAGGGTTCGGCCAAAGGGTGTAGGTTTGAGAGAAAGAGAGAGAGAGAGCTTGAGATCAAAAACTACTCTAAGTCCTTTTCCTTTGAGAGTGGTCGGCCTTGAGTGAGAGAGGGAGAGAGAGAGATAAAACAAGGAATTCTTCTTGCTGCCCAATGTAAATCAGCCAAGGGTGGTGTCCTTTGGTTGATACCCTTGGTAACTCCCATGACCTTTCACCTCCTTCCTTATTGTTCCATTTGGAGGTTTCATCCCATGAGATGAAACACTCCAACTAAATGACCCTTGGGTTTCCATCATGGGATGGAAATCCTCCATGTTCCAACGTGTTGCCTTTGCTTACCTTGTGTAACAACAACAAAACCGTCCACCTTCCATGTCTTGATCATTGAGGGTCGGCCAAGGGTGGTGTCCTTTGGTGATACCCCTTTGTAACCACCATGTCTCTTCATCTCCCTCATTAAAAATCCTTTTGGAGTTTCATCCAATGAGATGAAACTCCCACCATTCCAACGTGTATGACTTGTGTAGGCTTGTGTAACCACCACAACGCTTCACTTCCCTCATCAATGATCTATTTGGAGTTTCATCCCATGAGATGAAACTCCCATCTCCAACATGTATGCCTTGTATAGGCTTGTGTAACCACCACAACCCTTCACCTTCCTCATAATGATGGTGTCCATTGAGATGGGACTCTCCATCTTCCAACTCCACTCATTAAAATGAATGTCCCATTGACTTCCCATTCAACCCATTTTAATTCAACTCAACTTAAAGGAACTCATTTTCCAACTCAAGCACTTGAACTCACATTAATAAATTCTCAACTCATGTGAATTCACTTCCAATTCAAGTATTGTTTATCCCACTTGAGCTCATTCATTAACTCAACTCTATTGAACTCACCCATGGATGATCAAGTCAACCATGGCTTAGCCGACTATGAACCATATAGTATTTAGGGTCTCACTTAGCCATTTCATTTGCATGCCACCTCACTTGATGAGGTGGATCTCATGTCTTGTATCTTAATTGGTTATTAGACCCAATTATCAAACCTTACCCGTTTACTTCTAACTAGCTCATATATGATCCATCGGGTCCCAATTGGACTTTTGATCCAATTGACAACCTTGACCCAATTAAATAAATCTCACCCATTTATTTCAATTGAACCATATCCACAATTCGTTGGGTCTTAAGGGCAATTGACCCAACACCTTACCCATCTAAGGTCCATATCCATTAATTCACAAATTAAATGTGCAATTTCCATAAATATTTATAACGTGAAAATCCGGGGTGTTACACGTCTCATGGTGGTTTAACATCTTAAGTCCAATAACTCCCTGTTTACAGTATAAACCCAATTAATTTCATCAATAAATCATCTCAACCCTCTACAAGGTCTCCAACAATTATCACAAATTTTCTATCATCATAACAAGATAATAGACATGCTACAAATCACATAAGAGGGAATTAATAACATCTCATGTATAGCATAGGGCACATCCATCCTATTAACATGCATTAAACTCGTCAATAACACAATATATTCCCTAAATCAAGGAAATGGCATACATGCATTCATACAAAATGTGTGTAGCAATCCTCACCTCAAAATCACGATGTTTAGGGTTGATATTCGGGTCATACCTCGACAGGTTCGCGGTTCGAAGCTTCTAATCATGCCAAAAGAACATAATATACCATCATTAGTTAATGGATTAGGCCTAAGCACAGTATAGAAGCAAAACCCTCAAATTTAGACCTAAGATTTACCCCTAATATGATTTAATCCCTTTAATATAAGGGAAATCCCCAAATCTCCTCCCACGAATCATTTCCAAAAAGTAACATTTACCCTTTTCGCCAATTTACTTCCCTTCTCATGGGTTCAAAATTCAATTTCAATTCAGATCTACACCCAAACAAGGTTCCATAACAAAATTCTCCAATTACTTCCATGGATTTTTTTCCAAATAAGGCCTTAAATTCATCACATACTCCATTCTCAACACATCCCATTAAGATCTCATCAAGTATGAAGAAAGGGAAAGAGAAGGATCATAGATCTTACCTTTGGAGGAGAAGAAACCGTGCAAAAGGGTGTTCCATGCGCAGGAAATCTGAATCCAACGCCCTTAATGGGTGAAAATCAATAGAGGGAAGGTAGATGAAACAAGGGTCTGTTGTTAAGGAACAAGGGTAGACTGTTTGGAAGAGGAAGGAGGTGAAATAAGCCCATTTTCGTGCAAACACCGACTTATGTACATACTTAATTTTTATTTTTTTTTTGGGTTGGGCCATTACATTCTTCCCCTCATAAAAGAAATTTCATCCTCGAAATTTGAATTACCAAATTAAAATATACCTGGAATATCAAACAGATATGGGTACAACTCCCGAAATTGCCGACTCGAGCTCCCAAATGGTATTCTCTGCTCCGCGATGCTTCCACTCAACCTTGACCAACAAAATAGTCCGCCTACGGAGTTTCTTAAAACTAGTCCAAGAAATCTTGATGGGACCTTCCTCGAATGTCACATCTTCATCGAGCTCTACATCTTCCCAATTGACCACATGAGAAGGATCGGGCTGATACTTTGGAAGCATGGACACGTGAAACGCGTTGTTGATTCGGGCGAGTTGTGGCGGCAAAGCTAGCCCATAAGCCACCTCATTTATCTGCTCCAGAATCTGAAAAGGACCGATATATCAAAGAGACAACTTCCACTTGCATCCAAAACGTCTAACTATATGCCGTGGAGAAGCCCAGAGAAAAACATGATCACCTACAGCGAACTTCAAGAGTCATCGCCTACGGTCCGTATAACTTTTATGGCGGCTTTGCGCTGCTAACATGCATTTTCTGATAATTGCCACCTGCTCTGAAGTCTGTTGCACCATGTCAAGGCCTAGTAAAGTTTTATCTCCCACCTCTGACCAACATAGTGGAGAACAGCATGGTCTGCCATACAAAGCCTCATATTGAGCCATTTGTATATTGGACTGGTAGCTATTACTATAAACAAACTCTACCAAGGGTAAGTGCTCTTCCAAATTTCCCCCTAGGTCCATTACACCAGATCGAAGCATGTCCTCAAGAATTTGGATGGTCCTCTCTGACTAACCATCTGTTTGCAGGTGGTATGTCGTACTGAAACACAATTGGCTCCCCAACTCTCTCTGTAAACTTTGCCAAAATCTCAATACAAAACTGGGAGCTTTGTCTGAAACAATTGGAACTGGCACTCCATGATGAGCAACTATCTCTTTGATGTACAACTTATTCAAAGTCTCCATTGAATCTGTCACCTTCATCGGAACGAAATGGGCTGATTTCGTAAGACGATCCACAATCACCCAAATAGAATCTTTTCCTTTAAGTGACCTCGGTAAATTTGTCACAAAGTCCATTTTAATATGCTCCTATTTCCACTGAGACACTGGAAGGTTCTGCATTTCTCCGCCTGGCCTTTGGTGCTTAGGCTTAGTGTAACGCGCCGCCTTTTCTAACATTCCAGAAATCAGAGTCTATTTTTTTAAAAGATATGTCAAGTTGAAGAGAGCGGGAGGCGTTACGACGCGAGCTATGTTCGGACTTCCAAAGTCCGACCCTTAACTAGCCAATTATGTGTGCATGGTCAAAACCATGATAAACAACACACACACGAAACTAAACAAGTCATGCGGAATAATACTAGACAAATTACGGAACTAACTGATCGCAGAATTATACACAATAGATAGCAAGTACAAGTCATCCATTAAAACTACTTAACTCAGATATCGATTATCAAAACTATAAACAAACCATATCAAAGTTACTAATTATTACATGTCCATAAAATGTAATTCAAATGACAGTAAAATAGAAGTTCATTCCAACACTCAAGCTCTTAAGCATGGCTCCCTTCCTGGTCCTCGACCTTCTCTTTCCCTTTTCCTTTTCCTGCATTATCCTCTTAGGATAGCATTAGGGTGTTAGATCAACGCGCCTAGTAGGTGTAATAGCCCGAATTTTTAAATCAACATATATATGGCATTCATTTATTCTAATAATGGAAAAATAGGAATTTTCATGTTATGGATGTGAAATGGATCAAATTTTGGGGCAAAGGCCTAAGTATGGTCCAATGGACCATGGATTGGATGGAATTCATTTAATTGGTCAATGATGATTAATTAGGTCAAGAATGGTCAAATTGGGTCAAATACCCATTTGGGACCCAATGGGTCAAGATAGATAAGCCCTAAGGTAAATGGATAGGAGTGAATTTAATTGGGCCATGGGCCCAATGGTTATCCAATAAGAAGAATGGATTGCATTGGAAATTAAATCATCTAAGTTAATATTAATTGGACTTAAGTGACATGGCCAAATGGGACCCACCTCCACCTCACCAAGTGAGGTGGCGTGTGGACCAAGAGTTGGTGGGGACGGCCACCATGGTTGACTTGATCAACCATGGGTGGATTTCATGGAGGGAATTTAATGAAATTAATTTAAGTGGAAATTAATTAACTTAATTTAATGATCAAATTAATTAAGTTGACTAAGCTAATCTAGTCATGGTCAAATGGTCAAAACCACTCTAAGAAACACAAACTACCCAAACAAACACAAAATAAACCATGTGCTTAAAGGTGGTGGTTTTATCCCAACCACCACCATTAAACACGTTAACCCATGTGTGGTAGGTGGGGGACCTAATGATGAGTTAACAACCAAATGAGATGTTTTCATCTCATTCTTCAAACCTCTCCACCGTTTCACTCTCTTTCTTACTCTCAAAAAACGTCCCTCACCCAAGGAAAAGAAAAGAGGAAAGCTAAGAAGAGAAGAAGAAAAGAAAAGAGAAGAAAGAAATCCAAGCAAACCAAAAGGGGAGGGAAAGGTCTAGGGTTCTCATCACTTGTCTCCATCCCTTTCTCATCTCATTCTCTCCCTCACTCCCTCTCCCAAAACCGTCCCCTCTCTTCCAAGGATAGCACAAGAAGAAGAAGAGAAAAATACTTAGAGAAGAAGAAGGAGAAAGGCTGTAACGTCCCGCCCTTTCCGAGAATTTCAGAGTCTAATTTTTTTTTTTTAAAAAAATAATAATAAAACATCGAAAGAGAGCGGGCGGCGTCACGACGCGAGTTAAGTTCAGACTACCCAAGTCTGAACCTTAACTGGCCACCCATGTGTACATGGACTAGACCATGATAATGAATCACACATGGAACTACCATCAACATGCGGAATAACCTAGATTAACTGCGGAATAGAAAGACTAGATAGCAAGTAACAGTCTCAAACATTAATTACCATAAATCAACCATCCAAAGTTATTATCCTAATCAAACCATAGCAAGTAATGACTTATTACATGTCCAACAAAATATAGTTCAAATGACAGTAATAAAAAAGAAGTCCAGTCCAACATTCAAGCGCTTAGGCTTGGCTCCCCTCCCGGTCAACGACCTTTTCCTTCCCTTTCCTTGTACCTGCATTCTCCTCTGAGGATAGAATTAGGGCGTTAGATCAACGCGCCCAGTAGGTTCCCGATCAGGGCTACCACATGATTAGCATATAAAACATGCATATATATCATAATACATGATTAGTAAAAACAGGTAAAACAATGCTATGAAATATGCACATGCAATGAGCCTCCCCCATCATGTACATTCATAGCCATCACTTGACGTGCCTTGCACCAACAAGGTAAATTACAACACACTTTCATCACTTCATCACTGACTGATTCATATCACGTATGAATCCTCCTGGCGGGACTCTCATCGCCTAAGGAGACCATTGTGACTATGATCATCATGTTACTCTTCCTGGTGTGACTTGCACCGCTGAAGGAGGACGTAACTCATAACTTGAAACACTGTAGAACCTCATTCATAATCCCATGTCTATGCATGAGATGCCAATGCCTGTATGCCATTTGTTAATGCATAATATATCATTTGAAATACATATAATAAAACAAGAGTCTCATAAGAAAACTGGGGTAAAACTGTGGTTACAAGTAGGTAGGAAACCTACTTAAATTTTGCTTAAGTGTCCGATCCTCTTTGAGCTTCACCTGATCACGACTCGCACGTCGTTCAACTCTCGTCACCTTGTGATACAATAATCAGTAAATCATATTGTCACTTAAGTGTCCATTCACATATAAGACCCAAAACATCTTGTAAGTCCTTTGATCAATCCCTTCATTTGACTTGTATTCACAGATTTGCCATTGGTCTAACCAATGTCTAATCTTGCTCATAAACAAAAATCATAAAATTAATCTACCTTAGTGGGGTTCGGCCATACAACATGGCCGATCCTCACCACTTTATTCTTGATCCTTTACACCTTTCATACATCAATCTTCAATTTGATTTTTTAACCAATCAAGTTACAAGTTAGCCACTTGGTCTACTGAATGACCACTAGTGGGGTTCGGCCATACTACATGGCCGAACCTCACCATACTGATTTTGTCTCTTCTTTCATCATATATAGTGGCTGGTTACTTACTTATCACTAAATCCAAAGATAAATCATGTGTTTACTTAATCCAGCTCATACAAACAAATCATAATTTCCAACAAAACAATCTATGGGGTTTGGCCATTCATATGGCCGAACCCTATGATTCTCCTACTCAATGATCCATCATTTGTTCACAAGTTAAGTTCTACTCTTTAACCATGTTAACTACATGGTTCAGCCATCCCATGGCCAACCAAAATCAGTAACCTTATCACATAAAAATCTCCACCAATTGGTATGGTTTTATCTCTCCAGAACCATACCAACTTATCAAACATTTGTATGGGGTTCGGCCATCCAATGTGGCCGAACCCTATGCCCATGTTTTGGACCCTTTGTAACTTACATCACATGTCCATTAAATCATGTAAGAATCAGCATAATATTATCGGGTTTTACCTTTCAAAAACCATCCAAAAACAGTCCATAAAAGTCTATGGTTTCCATGTTTCCCAACATGAAAACCAACACTCTTTTACATGGGGTTCGGCCCTCCATGGTGGCCCAACCCAATGGTTATGTTTACTATTTTTTTAAACCTCCAATAATCATGTAATAAACAGTATATTATTATCAGGTTTCACCTTTCAAAGAAAACATCCAAAAACCAACACAACGTCATGGGATTCGGCCATCCAAGATGGCTGATCCGCATGGTCCATTTTTTTCAAATTTTAATCCACTGATTTAGACCACATAAACTTCAGCCTTTTCTGACATCCGAATCCATGTTTTAAACCTTTCTAAGACATGCATTTGCATCTTAAATCAACCCAAAAATAGTTCATAAAACCCATGGTTTTCATGTTTCCAAAACATGAAAACCAAGCAATCTTTTACATGGGGTTCGGCCCTTCATGGTGGCCGAACCCAATGGTTATATTTACTATTTTTTAAACCTCCAATAATCATGGTTAAACATTGGTGCATTCGACCATGACCATGGCCCAATACACACCCCATTTGTTCCATGTTTTTCAACAACACTCAATGGAAATACTTACCAATTTTCCAAGCCTTTCTTCTTGACTTTTGATCCTTGCTTCCTATCTTTTATTTCTTCCTTTCTTCCTTAATTCCTTGTTGGTTTAAGCTTGAATAATTGGTGCCAAAAACCTCTGATGTTCCAGTCAAGAACACGAATTGGAGAGAGGGAGAAAGAGATGGGAAAAACTTGGGTTTGCAATGACAAAAATCGGCTAAACATGGGGTTCATTGCTTTTGTATTTCAGCCACCATGACCTCTCAATTCCCTCATAACTTCTTAACAAAATTGATGGGCATTGGGTGCCATCCAAGACACCCCTTGGCACCTACCCATGCAGCCATTCAGTTTACCATTCATCTCATCTTAATCCCATGTATTCTCATTTAAAATACATTATGGAAATCACCAAAACAAGTCCCCAACGTGTGGGACTTGTTTTGGTTGGTTTGAGACCAGCCAACCTCTTCAAATTTCCACTCAACTCACTGATTTTACAGCCCCTTCAATTTCCCTTTTGACTCACTTGAACTCAAGGCTATTTAGATTTCCATCTCAACTCACCCAACTCACATACTTAATGCATTTCATTTAATGCACATGTGTTGACTCACTACTTGATTTAATTCCAACTCACTTCAGTCGCATTCAACTGATTTAACTCATATTTTAGCTCCCTTGAGGGTCCACACGGTCAACCATAGTCAACTCGACCCGTTGGGTCCACTTTTAGCTCCTTGACCCATTTTTGACTCCATGACCCAATTAGGGGTATTTTGGTCATTTGTAATTGGTTTTTACATATGGGTCAGGCCTACCCATTTTTCCTCCACTTGATTTCCAATCAAATCAGCCTAACCCCATTTAATTTAAGTTCACAAAACGGTCAAATAATTCAGTAAGACCCGATGGGTCCCATTTGAGCCTTTTGACCCATTTAGTCATTTTTGACCCAATTGATGTAAATTACCCATCCAATCAAACTTAACATTCATAATGTGCTCATATGATTTTAATTTGAGCAATGGCCCCACCATTTCCTTATTTGACATCACAAAATTTTCGTAATTTTCCACTTCATTGAGAAATTGGGGTGTTACAAAGGCTAAGGAGATCAAGAGGAGAAAGAAAGTCGGAGGAGCCGACCGGATTGTAAGCATTTCTTAAACAAGAGGTTACATTTTTTAAGATTTAAAAAGAGATCATGAAATCCATTTTCCTTGGATTGGATGGTGGCCAAAAACATCTTGGGCCTTGGATTTAAAATCCATCCAAAAGATGTAGTGAAAAATGGATAAAATGGGAGAGATTGATTAAGAAAAATAAATGGACATAAAGGACATTATGTATTAAAATTTATTTAAGCATGGATATATGTGATGTTTGAATGAATGATGGAGGTAATTAAGTGATTTAATAAGATTATGAAGAATGGAAGCCATGGAGGATGATTTAGGGTTTTAAGTTTTTATTGATTTAATGTGGGTAATTTTAAAGGGATTTTTATGAGAAAAAAAAAAAGAAAAATCATGGGAAATATTGATGATTCTTAATGGCCTAAAAGGCATGGATGGAATGAACCATGAATCCTATGGTGGTGTAATGATGGTTGTAAATGGGTTTAAAAGGATGAAAAATATGGAGTAGGTGTTATTAAATTGGAGGCTTAAAAGGATCAAATGGTTGTAATTTTAAAGGGATTTTAGTGAAGAAAAGCATGGTAGGTTTTTAAATGATTTTTAATGAGGTTTTAGTGAATGGAAACCATGGAATATGATTCATGATTTTTAAGATTTTAAATGATTAAATATAAGTAATTTTTAAAGGGGTTTTTATGATGAAATTCATGGAAGAGGTAAATGGTTTGTATAGCCGAACCCTAGGGTGTTGTGTTGTAAATTTAAATGGACTTTTTTTTTTAGTATGGTATGTAATGTTTTAAAGGGGCTGATTTTTGATAATTTTGTAACATAGTTAATGGTCATTAATGGATCTAAGTAAATGGATCAATTATGGACTTAATTATGCATGGATTAAATGAATGATAATCATGGAAAGGAAGAGTGGCAAAATGGTAAATATTGGCCAAATTCAAGAACACCATGGGAGGATGACCATGGACTTGAGTATGTTAAAAAATGATCTTATGGTAATGGAATTAATGGACCTTAAGTATGGTTAATATTGAACCACTTGTAGGTCATGTTATGGGCTAAAATTAGAATTATGTAGGTACTTAGATAAATGGAAAATTAAATGAGTTAAGGACTGATTTGTTAAATGAATATATCATGGTCAATGGAACGTTAAAGGATCCAAGATTATGGATCAATTATGGGCTAAGTATGGGGTTTTACATGTGTTTAAATAAATAAGGATTAGCTTAATTAAATGGCTAATTTTAATGATCATATGACATGGTTAATGGGACATTAATGGATCTAAGTTTGTGATCAGTTAGGGACTTAATCATGGATAAAATATGGACTGATTTGGTAATGTATAATAAGGTATCGGGACATCGCAAACGGTGCGCGATCGGCGACCGGATTTATCGAACGAAAACGCAAAGGGACGCTAGTCGGTATTCTGTGGGACTCCTACCTTTTTGTAAGCCGTGGATTATGTGTATGTGATGGTTTCCGTATTTTATTTCGGTAATTATATGATCCATTTTAAGATGGGCTTTAAATGCTATGGATTATATTTTAAATGCTATGGTGTATATGTTAAATGCTATGGATTATATGTTAAATGCTATGGCTTATATTTCCAATGCTATGGATTATATGTATTAAAGATATGAATTATATATATCTATACTACATAGCATAATGCACTTACATCTCATACATGGCATGGGCAGGAAAATAAAGGAACCAGAGTCCATGCTCAGTCGGGGCGACCGAGAACAGACATGGGGATAGCCTGATAGGCCATAACCGGAGTCCATGCTCCGTCGGGGCGACCGAGAACAGACATGGGGATAGCCTGATAGGCCATAACCGGAGTCCATGCTCCGTCGGGGCGATCGAGAACAGACATGGGGATAGCCTGATAGGCTATAACCGGAGTCCATGCTCCGTCGGGGCGACCGAGAAGCAAACATGGGGACGCCTTGACGAGGTTTTGCCATCAAGGGGGATATGACATTTATGATGATATAGATGATGGGTGGGACACATGACATAGACACCCATGGCATGGCATTCATCATATGGTTTTATTATATTGTTATCAGTATGCTTGTTTTCACTAATCCATGTGCTAGCCCTACTCGGAGTCCTACTGGGCGTGTTATCTAACGCCCTACTTCTACCCTAGCTGATGACGCAGGAGACGGCGGGAACGGTGGACGCGACGGGAGCGAAGCTTAGGAGCCTGGGAAAGCGGATACTTAGTTTTATTTAAGTTTTATTTTGAAAATGTAATTTAAGTAGCATAGCTTGTCGGTTTGTAATAATTACGGTTTCTTGCTATGGTTTGGACTGTACTCTGGACGTTATCATTTTGAGATATGATTATGAACATAGGGGTATTTTAGTAATTTAATGATGTATCTTCCCTTCTGTCTAAAACTGGTAGGATAGTCTCTATTATAATGTTCCGCATATAATTACATTCTGCGAGCTTACTTCCTACGCCTGAACCGTTCTCGTGGACTTAATTCCGCGCACGCGTAGGGTTGGCCAGTTAAGGGCCGGGCTTTAGAAGCTCGGACTTAAATCGTGTCGTGACGTTCGTACTCGTTGTCACTTCTTAATTCAAAAAAAATAAAAATAATAGACTCTGATTTCGGTGAAAATGGGGCGGGCGTTAGTAGATTTTCCGATCAAGGCTACCACATGGTTATTATATAAAACATGCATATATCATAGTATATGATCAACAAAACATCTGAAATCAATGTTATGTATGTAAGTGCAAATGTAATGAGTCCCACCCATCACAAGTATACATAGCTATCACTTGACGGGATTCTCACGTCAAGGTAATCCAGAGTACTCCACATTTCCTCTGAATAGAACTCTCATGTCAAGGTAAGTTAGAGTACGCCACATTTCCTCTGTATAGAACTCTTATGTCAAGATAATCCAGAGTACTCCTCATTTCCTCTGGATAGGACTCTCATGATTAAGTTGTTCCATAATCATCACCCCATGCCATGCATGAGATGTCAATGTATATATATGTCATTTGCATCTTTGTACAAGGGTTGGTAGGGTTAAAACAAACCCTTTAAAGAACAAAATGCACCCTTACAAAATATTCCCCTTTCCCTGACTTTTCTTTCTACCTCTCAACCTAATCTTCTGTGGAAGATCCTACATCATTAGCGAACATAAAGTAACTGTCAGGGCATGTCATTGACATGTGACCCAGTACTCCACATGTCAAGCAGGGTATTATCCTCGGTCCTCCAATGTAAGGACAATTAGTCCTTGCCTCTCCGTGCCGATGAAGTCCACAAGTCGGGTAAACAACTTCCAAAGGGTGGGGACAATATGTACAGTTGTGCCCATCCTGGTTGCACAACTCGCACATATAATTAGGCTCTACCTTCCCTACCGATTCCCTTATCAAAGGGATATCTTCCATAGGATCCTCTGGAAAAAGTGCTAGATCCACTTCATCTTCCTCGAGAGGTCCCTCCTGAAACTCCATGTTAACTTCCATGCTGGAGTTGTTGGAAGCAGACAACAAGTCTACTGCATTGCTAGGGGTTCCTCTGTCCCACAACTCCGTATACTCCACGTTGTTTGACATATCTGTATCATAACATAGAACACGCAAATATTCAACAACAATTCTCATAAAACCAATCTTGGTTTTGGGGGATTTCATATGCATAATATCATGTACTTTGTTTGGGAAATTTCCAAATCTTCACACTTTGTTGTCTTTTGTTTTCTGGGGGAAAATCTCTAAATTCTTGTTGTTTGTTTCTCAATGTGGGGATATCGGGAAAATGTATCCTACTTTGCTATGTTTGATATATCCAGTTATGATGACTGTACTTTACTTTGCTATCTTTCATTATTGCTCTTAGATTGATTGTTCAGTCTGAGTCAATCGAAGTAAATTAATCCGGCCCCCAGTCAGCGGACTCCGAAGAGTCGGTCAGTTGGGATTCTTATCTGTCAGTGAGACATGAAACCGTCTTAATCTTACTTCGATGATTCAACTTCCCGTTTCGCTCTGATACCAACTATAACACCCCGCCCTTTTCCAACCTTCCAGAAATCAGAGTCTATTTTTTTTAAAAAAATAAGTCAAGTGGAAGAGAGCGGGAGGCATCACGACGCGAGCTAAGTTCGGACTTCCAAAGTCTGACCTTTAACTAGCCAACCATGTGTGCATGGTCAAAACCATGATAAACAACACACACACGGAACTAAACAAGTCATGCAGAATAATACTAGACAAATTGCGGAACTAACTGGTTGCAGAATTATACTGAATAGATAGCAAGTACAAGTCATCCATTAAAACTACTTAACTCAGATATCCATTATCAAAACTATAAACAAACCATATCAAAGTTACTAATTATTACATGTTCATAAAATGTAATTCAAATGACAGTAAAATAGAAGTTCATTCCAACACTCAAGCTTTTAAGCTTGGCTCCCCTCCTGGTCCTCGACCTTCTCTTTCCCTTTTCCTTTTCCTGCATTATCCTCTAAGGATAGAATTAGGGCGTTAGATCAATGAGCCCAGTAGGTTTTCCGATCAAGGCTACCACATGGTTAGTATATAAAACATGCATATATCATAGTATATGATCAACAAAACATCTGAAATCAATGCTATGTATGTAAATGCAAATGTAATGAGTCCCACCCCTCACAAGTATACATAGCTATCACTTGACGGGATTCTCACATCAAGGTAATCCAGAGTACTCCACATTTCCTATGAATAGAACTCTCATGTCAAGGTAAGCCAGAGTACTCCACATTTCCTCTGTATAGAACTCTTATGTCAAGATAATCCAGAGTACTCCTCATTTCCTCTGGATAGGACTTTCATCATTAAGTTGTTCCATAATCATCACCCCATGCCATGCATGAGATGTCAATGTATATATATGTCATTTGCAATATATCTCATCATTCAAAACCCATTTGAAACATAATACAATAAGAAAATAACTCATAAAAACCATGATAAAACCAATTATAAAAGTGGTTACAAGTAGGTAGGAAACCTACTGAAACTTCGCTTAAGTGTCCATTCCTTTTAAGCTTCAACCGATCACGATTGGCGTGCCGTTCAAATTCCGTTACCTTGTTTATACAACAACAAGTTAATAACATATCTTCTTGATTTCTAATCAAGTCTAGATCCCATAAACCATCTTGTGGGGTTCGGCCATGGGTATGGCCGAACCTCACCCACTTTAATTTGATCTCTCTTTTTATTTAATCCTCATTAAAACATCTCATATTACAAACATACCTTGGTAGGGTTCGGCCATACAACATGGCCGAACCATACCACTTTGGTTTGACTCCTCTTTCAAGTCCTTTAATCCTTCTCTATTCATTTTTGTATTATTACCTGTATTTACAGCTTTGCCACTAGACTTAAACCATATTAAAACCAAGTTCCATAAAAACCACCTTAGTGGGGTTCGGCCATATTACTTGGCCAAACCTCACCAATCCAAATTAGGTCTCATTTCAATCCTTCAAACCCCCAATCATGACATATACCTCTTTCTATGGGGTTCGGCCGTACTCATGGCCGAACCCAATAGATCATCCTTGGTTCTTTTATCCATTCCTCATACTTCACCATTTAATCATATTTTTAGACCTTTTGAAAATATTACAAAACCAACAAGAATTTCTACCCATATACTTGAATCCAAATACCCATTCAATTGTCCATGGGGTTCGGCCATACACATGGCCGAACCCTATGGTTCCCTTGGTTCAATGATTCCATCATATGTACATAACTTAGGCTCAATACTTTTAGCCATAATAACCATATAGTTCAGCCATCCCATGGCCGACCCAAAACAGTAACCTTATCTCCATTTAAATCACATAAAAATCTCATAATATTGTATGGTTTTTCTTTCTCAAAACACATCACAAATTACCATATAATTATCATATCATTTCATGGGGTTCGGCCATTCCCATTGGCCGAACCCTATGGCCTATAATTTAAACCTTTTTAACATATAATTTGTGTCTTATTAAAAACATATAAAACTCCATAGTATTGCATGGTTTTTAGCCTTCAAAAACCATCAAATACCCAAATAACTTCATGGATGGCCGAACCCAATGGTCCATTTTTATCATTTTAAACCACCTTTACCCAAGGTTTAAACCTTTGATGAATTCGGCCATTCCATGGCCAAATCATGACATTCAAATCCATGATTTAAAACCCTTTCAACTTGCATCTTAGGTCTAATTAAAACATCTAAAATTGTCCATCATTTTGCATGGTTTTTAACTTACAAAAACCATCAATATAACCATATTATTTCATGGGGTTCGGCCATCCAAAGTGGCCGAACCCTATGGTCCATGTTTTCTATCTTTTTAAACATCATTATTCATACTCTAAACCCTTGGTAGATTCGGGCATACCATGGCCAAATCATGTTCCAGTTAACCCACTTTATTAAACAAAATTCCATGTAAACACTTACCAATTTCCTTTGCTTCTCTTCTCTCCTTTTGATCCTTCCTTCCTTCCTTCTTGCTTCTTTAGTCTCTAGCCGAATATGTGCTTGATCAATGGTGAAAACACCAGTAGCTGGTTTGGCCAAGGAGGTAGGTTCTTGAGAGAGGGAGAGAGATAAGAATTCTAAGGTTTCTTTGGGTGACAATTGGCCAAGGGGTGTGGTGTTTTGTTTTTATTAAACAGCCCTTGGACCCCTCATTACCCTCATCAACTCTTGATTAAACCAAGGAGACATTTGGTGCCAACCAAGGCATCCCTTGGCACTCCCAACGTTGAAGCTTTGGGTTTCCATATGAGATAGAAACCCTCCAAATTCCCCATGCCATTCCATTCAATTTTTCATGGGAAACCCACTCCACAAGTACCCAACGTGTGGGACTTGTTTTGTGGTGTTTAAGACCATGGAAACTCCTTCATCTCCCATTTGACTCAATGTAATTACAAGGTCCCTTTGGTTTCCATTTTTAACTCACCCAACTCATTAGCCCAACTCACCACATTTAATGCACTTGAGTCAACTCCATTACTTAATTCAAACCCAACTCAACCTGATTTGACTCACATTTGAGCTCACTTGAGGGTCCACACGGTCAACCATGGTCAACATGGTCAACTCGACCCATTGGGTCCCAACATAGCTCATTGATCCACTTTGACGCCTTAACCCATTTATGGGTGGTTTACCCATTTAAATGTGATTTTCATATTTGCATCAAGCCTACCCATTTATACTCCATTTAGTTTCAAATCAATTCAGCTTAACCATAATAAAATTGAGCTTACCCAATGGTCAAATAAGTCCACCATGACCCATTGGGTCTCAATTGGGTCCTTTGACCCAATTAACCATTTTGACCCAATTTGATGTACATTACCCCTTTACTTAAACTTGATCCTTATAATATGTTCATAGGGTCTTAATTTGAACAATGGGCCCCACCCTTTTCTCATTTACAATCACATCTATTAAATTTACCATTCCAGTGGCATTTTCGTAAATATTCATATCTTTGAGAAATTGGGGTGTTACACTTAGCTTGCTGACATGTAAGGCAATGGCATACACACTTAGTTACATCTCGTTTCAAACCTTTCCACCAAAACTGTCGTCCAATGTCCTGATACATTTTTGTACGGCCTGCGTGTATTGCAAAATGAGAATGGTGAAACGATCTAAGTATCTCATCCCTACACTGATCCGTGGTAGGTACAAACAATCGTCCTTGAAGAACCAATCCACCGTCTGATCTCACTGACCATCCTTCAGGGCCTTGCCCTTGAAGTACTTTCTGTCTCAAACCAGAAGGCAACGGGTCTACTTTCTATGCTTTCATCACTTTATCTACATGTATGGGTTGCACAACCAAATTCTGTACCCAAACTGAACCACTATGTTCTACCAACTGAAGGTTATAATTTGTTGCTATCTCAAGCATCTGTCACTGACCAATCCCGATACTAGCCACTGTGCCTTGAGATTTTCGGTTCAACGTATCTACTACAACATTGGCTTTGCCAGGGTGGTATGAAATTTGGAAGTAATAATCCTCCAGGAACTCCACCCATCGCCGCTGTCTCAAATTTTTGTTTTTCTGAGTAAATAAATATTTGAGACTCTTGTAGTAGGAAAACACTTCAAATCTTTCACCGAACAGGTAATGCCGCCAAACTTTTAATGCATACACTACTGCGGCTAACTCAAGGTCGTGAGTAAGATAATTTTGTTTGTGGGGTTTCAACTGTTGTGATGCATACGCTACCACACGGTCATACTGCATCAACACGCAACCTAAACTAATATGAGAAGCATCACAATACACAACATATCCCTTACCAGGCTCCGACACTACCACAACAGGTGATATAGTCAACTTATCTTTTAAATCTGTGAAAGCCTACTCACAAACCTCATTCCAAACAAAGCAACTCCCATATGAGTTAATTTAGTCATCGGTGCCGTGATATTGGAGAAGTCTTTAACAAATCTGCAGTAATAACCCGCTAACCCCAAGAAGCTATGGATTTCCACTACATTCCTCGGTCTTTCCCAATTAATCACTGATTTTATCTTGGCAGGATCAACTACCATACCATCTACTAAAATCACATGACCAAGAAAATGCACCTCTCCCAGCCAAAAGTCATATTTACTGACTTTTGCATTCAATTTGTGTTCTTACAAAGTCTGTAACACTATGCGTAGGTGCTGCTCATGTTCTCCCTTAGTAGCAGAATAGATCAGAATATCGTCAATAAACACTTCAATAAAGGATCCAAAAATTGTCAGAAGACACGATTCATCAAATTGATGAAAGTAGCCGGCGCATTTGTCAACCCAAATGGCATCACAACAAATTCAAACTGTCCAAATCGGGTACAAAAGGCAGTCTTCTGAATATCGCTCTCCCTCATCCTCAACTTGTGATAACCTGACCGGAGATATATCTTACAGAAGTACTTGGATCCTCTCAACTAATCGAAGAGATGTCGATTATGGGCAGTGGATATTTATTCTTGACTGTCACCGGTTCAACTTCCGGTAGTCAATACACATTCTCATAGTGTCATCTTTCTTCTTAACAAGCAAAGTTGGCGCAACCCAAAGAGAAGTACTCGGGCGAATAAAGCCAACAGAAGAAAGCTTGGTAATCTGAGTCCCTAGCTCTCTCAACTCTACCAGCGCCATGCGATTGGTGTAATAGAAATGGGTGAGGTGCCAAGCATCAACTCAATCACAAAAGGTGGAGGCAACTCTGTAAGTTTCTTAGGAAACACTTTTGGAAACTCTTGCACTGCCCGAGGCATAAGAATATGAGTATCACGCACATCCTCCCAACCCAAGGTAGCAATCATGCCATGTACGACTGCATCACTACGAAACACATTAGCAACAGGACTAAGAATCAGACTCAGTCTACTGGTAAACTCTTTACCCATCAAAGACCGACCAATTATCTTTCTCTCAAAACAATCCATAGTTACCTGATGGGCAGACAACTAGTCCATGCCCAAAATGATGTTGAAACTAGACATGTCCAACACCAACAGATCAAACTCAATATCTAAGCTGCCAATTGTTATAACACAGTTTCTGCACACTCTGTCAACCACAGTCTCTCGTCCCAATAGGGAAGTAACACTCAAAGGTGTATGATTGAATTAATTTGAAGCCCCAAAAGATAAACAAACCATGATGCAATGAATGAATGTGATGCACTAGAATCAAATAACACGTGCCCATGAACTGTAAAAATGTAAAATACCTTGCATCACTAGAGGGTCAGCAACATCTCAGTCTGTGGCAAAGCAGTAAACATCATGCTACAAGAACTTTGGCCCTATTGGCCTCTACCTCTGCCTCAACCAGTCCTTTGTCTAGGCCCATCTGCTGAAGTCTGAGGTGGATGTTGTTGGGCAACAATGGGTGCCACCCTCATATTCTGCTGAGGGGCCGATGCCCTATTGATGCCAGATCTCTTAAGACAATCTCTGAAAACATGTTCTTCTTGATTACAATTAAAACAAAGTTTTTTTCTGATCCGCCTTGTTTATAGCAAGTCTTAGTGGAATGTCCCCGCTTGCCACATATCTGACACTATATAGAACGAGTCCCAGACTCATCATCTTTTCATGCTGATTTGTTGGAAGATCCACGGGATGGATAAGGGTTGTTGTTCTTTTTGTTCTTATTCTTGTCATTGCGGAATACCCTCTATCCGCCATCAGAAGAAGTCTAAATCTACATTGGTCCTGCCCTTTTTTATAGTAGCCTCAGCTAAAAGGGTTATGTCCACCACTTTTGCAAATGTCTTAAGTCTCAAGAGGGTAATCTGACTCATAATGCTAGGGTGTAAACCCTGCTCAAATCTGTGAGCCTTGGCATTGTCATCCACAACTATATTTGGTGCAAAACGGGCCAACTCATTGAAACGAGTCAAATACTGGACAACTGTCATGTTGCCTTGCACTAATGCCAGGAAATCTGTCAACTTGCTCTCTTTGATCACTATAGGGAAATATTGTGCCACGAACATTTATTTAAATTCTTCCCATGTAACTTGTTTGTTTGCTTGAGCAATCTTCATTGCTTTCCACCAGTGGCGTTCTTCGCCGCTCAACTGAGATGTGGAAAACTTGACGCGAGTGACGTCATCCATGATGTCCATGGTGTCAAAGATCATCTCAATGTCCTCCAACTACTCTTCTGCGACCATAGGATTATGATCAACCTTAAAAATTGGAGGGATTTGCTTCTTGAAGTCTGCAAGAGGCACTGAAGTACGATTCTAAGCCGATGAATTTCCTTTTGAATTTTCCTGGGTCTCTTTGACCACACTCAGGCTTGTTCCTCCAGCTTACCTAGCTAAGGCTTCCTTAAGTCGACGCTCAACTTCAACTTGAATTGCAGCCTCTCGAGCGGCAGCATCGTCCTCCACACAGACACTCATTGTTCACTAAGTAGTACAGACCACAACATTATGATACACACAAAGTATCAATAACCAACTACACACCACTTAATAAAAGACAACTCGAACCAAAGTAACTGCTACCCTAGACGGTTAGCGGTCATCTCCACACACATAGTCCTAGGGGAAAACGAGCCTAAGCTCTGATACCAAGATGTCACGCCTTGACCCAAAACATAGGCACGTGACGTGGAATAATTTTTACTTTCTTGGATATCACACGTGGGAAACACACTGTGCTTACACTCAAACTCAAAATCCATAAATGATCTTAAATACCATTAACATCTCAAAGGGGATATAAATTCTCTACCATTAATGTTCTCAAACATTCTAGAATTTATTACAACAAACCCTCAAAGAATAAAATAGTAAAAGCAACGTCACCAACTCAAATCAAATAAATAAATAAATAAAATAATCAGCTCAAATATGTAGGGCGTCCTAAGCAGCATAGTAACTAAGATCTTCCTCGTGGTCCCTTAGGCCCATCCAGTGTAATATTACCTGAAATTGTAAGGACACGAGTACAAACAATATTCAGCGAGAAAATATGCATGCCACACACTCTCGCATCCACATAATAATAATGTATGAACTGGAGCAAAAATTTTTCTATGCTATCAACATCATCACTGTGAACACAATGTCCACCCAAGGACATCTCTATGGAACGGGTTGTCAATCATCATGATCCCTTAAGGGACATAGGCCACGACTTACAAGTGAGAGATCTCCATACAACATAGATAATCTACTTCATCATGCGTCCCTTCACCACTCAAGTAAGTCAACTCTAAGGTGATCAATATACGATTTAACAAGTTAATACCGCCCAAGTAGGGCTCACAAGTATCTAACCTTGCGCAATCCATCTTACTAAGTCATTACTGCCCGCATAGGCTCACGAGTATCTAACCCTGCGCAATGCGTCTTACGAAGTTAGTATCGCTCGCTTAGGCTCACATGTATCTGACCTTGCGTAATCTGTCTTACTAAGTCAGTACCACCTGCATAGGCTCACGAGTATCTAACCCTGCGCAATGAATCTTACTAAGTTAGTACCACTTGCTTAGGCTCATGACTGTAAAAAACAGTCGTGAGAGAGACTTACAGCATGAAGCATAATAGGAGCTATACTCCTTGACGGAAACCACAACAAGATCAAGTCCCATGGCCAACGCCACCGTTCTAATAGGGTTCCTTAAACAAAATCATTATCCTGTCACACCAATCTCCTCTAGGGAGTGGGGACTCATACTAATGGGCCCCAAACAAGAGAAATGTACATCATCAAGTCCTATAAACTCTTTGGGTCTCATCCTAACACTAGTAATTCTCAATATCATCATGCCTATTAACACAATATCCCATACTCACGTAGGCAACATATCGGTTAGTAATACAAAAAAGGATCATATTCACAATTACGTAGGCAACATATATGTCATAATCACATAATGACCATAATTTTACAATGATAGCAGCATAGCACATTCCATTACATTTCATACAATCAACATAATTATCACATTGGGTTATTTTAGGGATATGGACTACACACCAAATTTGAGATACACACATCGGGTTTATTTACACATATTCTTAATCCTTGCAATTTATTCAACCCGTCTCATGGTCGTTTGAACATCTTAAGTCCAATAACTCCTTTTTTACAGCATAAACCCAATTAATTTTATCAATAAATCATTTCAGCATTCCACAAGGATCTCCAACAATTATCACAATTTTTATATCATTATAACAAGATAATAGACATGCTACAAATCACATAAGAAGGAATTAATAACATCTCATGCATAGCACAATGCACATCCATCCTATTTAACATGCGTTAAACACATAAATAACACAATACATTCTCTAAATCAAGGAAATAACATAAATGCATTCATACAATGTGTGTAGCAGTCCTCACCTCAAAATCACAATGTTTCGGGTTGATCTTCGGGTCGTACCTCAATAGGTTCAGGGTTCGAAGGTTCTAATCATGCCAAAAGAACATAATATGCCATCATTAGTTCATGGATTAGTTCTAAGTATAGTATATAAACAAAACCCCCAAATTTAGACCAAGATTTACCCCTAATCTGGTTTAATCCCTTCAATCTAAGGGAAATCCCCAAATCTCCTCTCATGAATCATCTCCAAAAATTAGCATATACCCTTTTCCCAATTTACTTCCCTTCCCCTAGGTTCAAAACTCAATTTCAATTTAGATCTACACCCAAACAAGATTCCATAACAAAAATCCCCAATTACTTCCATGGATTCCTCTCCAAATGAGGCCTAAAAGCCATCACATCATTCTCAACACATTTCATTAAGATCTCATCAAGTAAGAAGAAAGGGAAAAAGAAGGATCATAGATCTTACCTTTGGAGGAGAAGAAAGCATGCAAAAGGGCATTCCAAGCGTAGGAAATCTGAATCCAACGCCTTTAGTGGGTGAAAATCAATAGAGGAAAGGTAGAGGAAGCAAGGGTTTGCAGTTAGGGAAGAAGGGAAGGTTGTTTGGAAGAGGAAGGAGGTGGTGAAATAAGCCATGTTTCGTGCAAACACGGAGTTATATACTGACTTAATATATATATATATATATATATATATAGGGCTAGGCCATTACATAGATTAAGATTAAAATATTAGACTTTTTAATTTGTTTTCCCGTTCATTCATAAATCAAGTCCTTGTGGGTTCGACCTCGCACTTACATATCTCTATACTCAAATTTGATTCGTGCGCTTGCGAGTAAATATAAATTTATAACACAACACCTTTGATGGGTGAAAAATGAATGGAGGGAAGGTAGAGGTAACAGGGTTTATTGTTCGAGAAGAAAGGATGGTTGCTGAATAGGGAAGAAGGTGAAATGAACCAAATTTTCGTGCAAACACAGTTTAAATACGGACTTTAAGTTTTGTCGTCGGTCGAACCGACACTGCTCGAAAAACTACACGAACACACATCCCGTCATCGGTCGATCCAAGATTTAGCCTCGTTCGATCCGACGGAAAATGTCTTACTCTCGGTCGATCCGATGAAAATCACCTTACTGTCGGTCAAACCGACACCTCCATAAATTTTATTATTATTAAATTTTCCAACTCATTTCTGACAGGGGTGTTCTCAACAAGCCACGCGTACTCTGATGGGACCCACATGGGACCCCCACACGGTTCGCATGTATAACCTCTATTATGACGTCATATATCCATAATTATAAGGGTCGTGCCATTAATGAAAGGAAAAGAATTCAAGAGATATATGATAGACAATGAACCGAGTGTTGTATGGTTTTTTATGATATGGTGAGATGGAGAAATAGATCTCGAAAAGCTGACTCTCAATAAATGGAGTTTTGACTATTATAATGATGATGATTCATTTAGATTTATTATAACGTATAAATACATGAATAGTATTATAAACAAACATTATAAAATGGATGCGAGATGGTACTTATTGACTATTTAACCAAAGATAATAAAATAGATGTTATATTAAAAGAATGCACTATATCCATTATTAAAGTTAGTGATAAAGAAAACTATCCATGTCACGTAAAATATCATATAGAATTCACATTTATAAAGCATTTCAATAATTAGAGATAATAAAAAATAGATAAATGATTGGATTAAAAAAGGTTACTACCATGCAACGCCCTATCCTTTTTCACTTGCTTTCCGATAATCAGAGTCTATTTTTTTTTTAAAAAAGAGTGATAGAGAGCGGGACATCACGATGCAAGCTAAGTCCGAACTTCTAAAGTCCGACCCTTAACTGGCCAACCCTATGTGTGCATGGACTAAGTCCATGAAAACGGTTCACACATAACAATATAAACATGCGGATTAAAATCATAACTGCGGAATTATAATATAACCTAATTCTATTCCATTTTAGATAGCAAAGTACGTCAAGTCTTTAATCATAATTAAAGTTAACTTAAAATATCCAACAAACCATTCAGACCATAGCAAAGTTATCTAAATTATTACATGCCGAATTCTAGCTACTCAAATTACAAGTCCATGAGTATCTTAAGCAAATAATAACCAAAAGCATCCAAGCTCTTATGCTTGGCCCTTTTCGCATTCATCGTCCCTTTCCTTTCCTGTATCATCCACTAGGGTAGAAGTAGGGCGTTAGAACAAGGCGCCTAGTAGGTATTCCATTAGGATCTACACATGGTTAGTACAAATCATAGATAATATCATAATGTCAAAAATCATATAAACCATGCCATGTCATGATGTCAAATGCAATGAGTTCCACCCATCACAAGTACATATAAGAACCCCCACATAGGTCTTTCGGACGCCCTGACGGTGTGTGGCCCCTCAGGTTTCTTCTTGATGGAAATGCATGTCAAGGTATCCCACATAGGTTTTTCGGACGCCCCGACAGAGTGTGGCCCCTCCGGTTACATAACCTTCACCCCATGCCATGCATGAGATGCTAATGAAACACATGCTATTTTATATTATAAACATAGCATTAAAACCCACATTTGAAACATATCCTTTACAACATTAATTCATCAAATTAAGATAAAAACCATCATACATAAACCATGTTTCAAAAAGGTAGAATCCTACCAAAAGACCACTAAGTGTCCTTGCTTCTTAATCCGGCAACCGCTCACGATCGCGCACCGTTTGTGAGGTCCCGTCACCTTATTACACAACAATTCAATTTGATTTATATTTATATCTAAGTCCATAAACTCAACTTTGTGGGGTTCGGCCATACACTATGGCCGAACTTCACCTCTTTGGTTTTAGTTCTCTTTTTGCTCATTTAACTTAAGTCCAAGATCATATCACTTCTCATTCATTTATTCTAACATACATAAACCCTAAGTCCATCAAACCTTCCCCATGGGGTTCGGCCATACACCATGGCCGAACCCATGGTCCATTAATTTTACTTATTTAAAATATTGCCATGGTTTCCATCACCTTATGTTTAGGTCCAAAACTGATCCATAACATGGATTCATGATTGATTCATAAATCATAAAATAAAGCCCTAATAATTCCCTTCATCCCTGTGTTTGGTAAACCATTCATGTAAATTATACAAAGACCCACAAATGACCCATTAACAAGTTCATGGGGTTCGACCATACACCATGGCCAAACCCTTGATGTTTCATTTCTAACTTCTCCTTTAAATGGTTCACCATCTTAGGTCCATAAACATAAGTCTATACTTGCATCCTCCAATTAATCCTCCATTCATTTAAAATATACAGACATAATATCCATAAAATTGCTTCATTATTTACTACCCCAAGTCCAAGAGTGATCCATACATAATTCATTCACCATTTACAACCTTCATTCATTTAGACGTATTAGATCCATAAATGACCCATAAAATTGGTTCATGGGGTTCGGCCATGCACCATGGCAGAACCCTATGATGTCTAACTTTCCAATTTCTCCATTGCATCCATTACCATTTTCAAGTCCATAAATAAACCCTAGTGGGGTTCAACTATACACTATGGCCAAACCTCACTCATTTGACTTTGGTCCCCCTTTTAATCCTTGATGTTCCACCTATTTCATATATGATTCATGCTTAGCATCTTAGCCATAATAAAATTAGGGTTCTGCCATGCAACGGCCGAACCATGTCCTTAACCATATATCCATTTTAAACCCTTTTAGAACATTCATAACATTCCATGGTTTTCATCCCTCAAAAACCCATAAAATAAACAATGTCTTTCCATGGGGTTCGGCCATATGTGGTTCATCCTTCCATTAAATTACTATATTCATCCCCCCAATTTTCTTCCATGGGATTCGGCCATACACCATGTCCGAACCCTATGGTTCCTTTCGTTAAACAAAATTATCAAAATACTTACTGGTTCTGCCACTCCTCCGGTTTTCTTCGCTCCGACTTGTTCTTCCGATCCTTTTCTTTCCTTAGCCTCTTTTGTATGTATTCCTCTTTCTACTTGATCTTTCACACAGCTGGCTATCCTCTCCTTCTCTGTACACTGCCGAGAACTCCTTATTAATAGAGCAACCAACGTCAATCCTTCCCTTGATTTGTGTATGTCTTGTGCCCCTTTGTCTTGCTGCTGCCTCTCTTTGAATGAGCGTCCGTATGCACTACTTTTCCTTTGCTCGGCTGCCTTGGTTTTATAAAATTTCCAGTCGGTCCTATCTTTAGAAGATGCCAAGACCCTTCAATTTAGCAATTCCCTAATATCGCTCTTAACAAAGGAAAGGACTCCTTTTAAAGATACTCTAGTGCATCAACGTGGATGTGCATATCTCATATTCAACATTTCAACTCCCAAAATCTAGTCAATATACGTTTCCATGTCATCCTAAAACCTCACATCCGTATGCACAATATCCCATTCCTAAAATCTTTCCATCCATACCTTCCATCCGTTGACACCTTATTCTCATACACCTCATACGCATATCCTTACCTTGGCTTCCACTACAAGTCTCTACAACCGTATGCAATCTTCCAAGTTCCCTCTATGCGCATGCCACTTAATCCAGATCCCTTATTTATAGATATATTGCATTACCATTTTAATTCAGCCCCATTTAATTAGGCTTGAACTCACTTGGTGGTTAACAAAGTTAACCACGATCCTTTGGGTCCCAATTGGGCGTTTTGACCCAAATAGCAACATTGACCCAATTAAATGCGCCTTACCCATTTACTTTAAATTGAACCTTATACCATAACCGTTGGGTCCTAATTGGGCCATTGACCCAACACTTTACCCATCTAAGGTTCATATCCATTAATTCACAATTAAAATGGCAAATTCCGTAAATATTGATAACATGGAATTCCGAAGTGTTACATACCATTCCTTAAATAATTCTACGTTTTAAAATTTTAAAGTTCATCAATAAATGGTGGACATGTATATCCTAAAGTTATGAAAGGCACGTCTCCTGCTTCTTCACTCATTGAATGAGTATTCAGATGGAAGTGTTCTAGTTGTATTTTTTTCTTTTTGTTTTTTTAGAGAAACACTTTCATGTCTCTATTCAAAGTTGCCTTTTATTACACTAAATTATAAGAAGCTATAACACTGGTAGAGATGTATTGCTTGTATTTTGTATTAGGGGTGTGTTAGAGATATATTTTGCTTGTATTTTGTAGTAGGGGTATTTTAATCTTTTCATTAGTCATTTGGGTGTTGTATATATGATTTTGTATTCTTTTGGTAATTAGTTCAATCAGGAGAAGTTGACTAGATCTTGCCCGTGTCTTCCTCCTTGTCGGAATTGTGATTTGCAATCGTCTCTTTTTTTGCAATCGTCCCTCCTTGCTTGCTGCTCATAGTTGTTGTGCCCAGATCCTATGCACGTCTCTTGCAAGCCTGTCACTGCCTCCATTGCCCTGATCAGATTTCGTTCCCATGTCCCATCCTAAATTTCTTCACCCCCAACCTCTTCCATTCCCCGTCACCATCTCTCTTCCCCCAACTTCTCCACCCCCTGATGCCAGAAGCCTCACACGAGGCCAAGCCTGCCCTACTACGGGCCATTCCTGCTTGCCAGCGAGTTGCGTGAGTATTTCGCTCAGGTGTTCTTACCATTCATCGCTCGGCAGCCCACCGTTCGACGCCTCATCTCTTGAGCCCGTCTCTTGCAAGCCCATCACTGCATCTCCCGCACTAACCAAAGTTCGTTCCTAATCTCTGCAGCCCCAAAATCGCCTCATGTTGTCCACATTCACCTACAACAACCTCTGTAGCCAAACTCTACATCAACCAGTCCCTTCATCGCACTTGCAGACTCAGCCCTTCTTCCATTCTTGTCCTCCACACTGGTTAGCTTTGACCGCACCTTCGGGATTGCTGCCCCATCCGTTCACAAAACCAGAGTCGCCTCCTTCAGCCTTGGTCCATCACTTAGTAGCCCAACGTCCCCTTGCTCAGGTTCCACCACCAGATCGTGCAGAGTTTAGTACTTGAATGACCTGACCATTGATCATACATTTCGAAAAGTTTTTATGGACTATGTTCTTGATCATGACTGGTTAGATGCGTAGATATCCTTGTGGGTTTTCCAACAAGTCCAAGTTTGACCTAATCTCAGTTAGGGGACTCAAGATACAAGCCTTTTAAATTTGAAATACAGCTTGATCGGTCAACTGATGGGACAAATCAAACAACTAATAGATTGGTTAACCGACAGTGTGCTCGAATAGAAAATCAGAGAGCACCTGTTTTGTAAAAAACTCGATTGGAAGACCGAAGAAAATTAGATTTTTTTTTAAAATAAATTCCAAAAATTAATGAATAGTGTTTTCATGTAACGTCCCGCCCTCTTTGAGAAATATCAGAATCTATTTTTTTTTTTAAATAATAATAATAAAACAACGAAAGAGAGCGGGCGGCGTCACGACGCGAGTTAAGTTCAGACTACTCAAGTCTGAACCTTAACTGGCCACCCATGTGTACATGGACTAGACCATGATAATGAATCACACATGGAACTAACAACAACATGCGGAATAAACTAGATTAACTGCGGAAATAATATGAAAAGATAGCAAGTAACAGTCCCAAATGACAATTAAGATAAACAACCATCCATAGTTAATAGTCTAATCAAACCATAACAAGTATTACTTATTACATGTCCATCAAAATATAAATCAAATGACAATAGATAAGTAATCCTGTTCAACATTCAAGCACTTAGGCTTGGCTCCCCTTCGGGTCATCGACCTTCTCTTTCCCTTTCCTTGTACCTGCATTCTCCTCTGAGGATAGAATTAGGGCGTTAGATCAACGCGCCGATTAGGTTCCCGAATCAGGGCTACCACATGTTAGCATATAAAACATGCATATATATCATACTACATGATCATCAAAAACAGGTAAAACAATGCTATAAAGTATGCACATGCAATGAGTCTCTCCCATCATGTACATTCATAGCCATCACTTGACGTGCCTCGTACCGTCAAGGTAAATCACAATACACTTCCATCTCTTCATCATTGAGTTGACTCATATCACATATTAGTCCTCCTGGTGGGACTCTCATCGCCTAAGGAGACCATTGTGACTATGATCATCATGTTACTCCTCCTGGCGGGACTCTCATCACCTAAGGAGGACGTAACTCATAATTGCAACACTGTAGAACCTCAGTCATCATCCTATGTCCGTGCATGAGATGCCAATGCTTTGTATGCTATTGTAAATGCATAATATATCATTCGAAACCACATAAAATAAACAAGAGTCTCATAAAGAAAACTAGGGCAAAACTGTGGTTACAAGTAGGTAGGAAACCTACTGAAGATTCACTTCAGTACTTGATCTTTCTTTAACGTCACCCGGTCACGATTCGCACGTCGTTCAACTTTCGGTACCTTGTCCATACAACAATCAGTAAATCATATTATCACTTACTTGTTCATTCATATCTAAGACCCAACCACAGCATGTGGGGTTCGTGTCCGTACATCCAACCCTATGATCATTTCCATCATTGATCATTCCATCAATAATTACTTTTATGCCATTTAGGCTAACCTTTTAGTTTAACCATATCTAAACCAACTTAGTGGGGTTCGGCCATACAACTTGGCCGAACCTCACCTTTTTAATTTGGGTTCTTCATTCATCACCTTTAATCCCATTTATTTCTTAACCCAATTCTATCAAATACTCATTGATGGGGTTCGGCCATGCCACATGGCCGAACCTCATCCTATAGATTTTTATCCATAATCCATCATCATCAATGGTTGATTATTTTCTTACACATAGTCCATAACTTATCATGTATGATTCCTTAATTAAAACAACCATAAACTCCCATCCAAAACAGCCCATTTATTTCAAAACAGCCCCATGGGGTTCGGCCATACTCATAGCCGAACCCTAGGGTTCACTTGATCCAATCATCACCATGATTATTCATGGTTTAATCATGCTAACTCAACCATGAATTATACATGTTTCAGCTGCATAAATATCCACCAAAATAGTAAATTAAACTTCACCAAATCACATCAAACACCATATTTTGTATGGTTTTAAACTCATCAAAATCATCAACTACTTACATGGGGTTCAGCCATCCAAGGTGGCCGAACCCTATGTCCATGTTTTGGTCTTTCAAACATGTTTTAGGTGTCACTTATTCATATAAAAATCAGTACATCATTGCTGCATTTTTACCTCTCAAAACCACCCAATAAATTCATCACTTTGTCCAAATAACCATAACACCTCATGGGATTCGGCCATCCAAGATGGCCGATCCAAATGGTCCATTTCATCAGTTTTAAATCACTGTTTTAAACCCATGATACCTTCAGTCCTTATGTCATTCAGATCCATGTTTTTAACCCTTTCTAAAACATGCATTTGAATCTTAAATAAAACTTAAAAACAGTCCACCAAAATTCTATGGTTTCCATGTTTCAAACACATCAAAACCAAACCATCATTGGCATGGGGTTTGGCCCTCCATGGTGGCCGAACCCAATGGTTATTTTTACCATTTTTAAACTTCTATTAATCAAGGTTAAAACCTTGGTGTATTCGGCCATAACCATGGCCCAATACACACAACATTTGCTCCATGTTATTAAACCAAAATAACATATAAATACTTACCAAACTTCCAATCTTTCTCTTTGCCTTTGGTCCTTGGTTTCTCCCTTTTATTTCTTCCTTTCTTTTGCTGTTTTGTGCTTGATCTACTGGTGCAAACACCTCTGATGTTCCAGCTAGGAAAAACGAATTGGAGAGAGGGAGAGAGAGATGGAAATTCTTGGCTTTCCAAGGTGAAAAACGGCCAAGCTAGGTGGTCATTTGCTTTAGTACTTCAGCCCCCAAGACCCCTCCATTCCCTCATCAATTCTTACAAAAAATGATGGATCTTGGGTGCTATCCAATGCACCCCTTAGCACCTGCCAATGCAGCCTCCCAACTCCCCAAGCATCATCTCCCATTTCCATGTATTTCATTTAAAAACCCACCATGAAAATCACCCCAACAAGTCCCCAACGTGTGGGACTTGTTTTGGTGGTTATGATTGAGCCAAACTACTCCTATTCCCTCTGAACTCACTGATTTACAGTCCCATTGACTTCTATTTTGACTCACCCAACTCACATGTCCAACTCACATGTCCAACTCACCACATTAATTGACAATCATTTAATGAATTTGAGTCAACTCATTTTTAATTCAAATTAAATAAAATCAGTTCCACTTAACCTGATTTAACTCACCATTGAACTCATTTGTGGGCCCACACGGTCGGCTGTGGTCAACAAAGTCAACCCGACCCGTTGTGTAACACCCCAGTTGCTCAATGAAGTGGAAAATTATGAAAATGCCCCTGAGTTATTAAATTAATTATTTTGTGATGTTAAGTAAGGAAATAGTGGGGCCCATTGCTCAAATTAAAATCATTTGAGCACATTATGAATGTTAAGTTTGATTGGATGGGTAATTTTCATCATTTGGGTCAAGATTGGCTAAATGGGTCAAAGGGCCCAAATGGGATTCATCGGGTCTTACTGAATTATTTGACCGTTTTGTGAATTTAAGTTAAATGGGGTTAAGCTTATTTGATTGGAAATCAAGTGGAGAAGAAATGGGTAGGCTTGATCCATATGTGAAAACCATTTACAAATGACCAAAATACCATAATTGGGTCATGGAGTCAAAAACGGGTCAAGGAGCTAAAAGTGGACCCAACGGGTCGAGTTGACCATAGTTGACAGTGTGAACCCTCAAGGGAGCTAAGTTGAGTGGGACTGAGGTGAGTTGAAATTAAATCAAATAGTGAGTCAACTCAAGTGCATTAAATGAAATGCATTAAGTATGGTGAGTTGGACATGTGAGTTGGATGAGTCAAAATGGAAGTCAAATGGGCTGTAAATTCAGTGAGTTAAGTGGAATATGAGGCAGGTGTGGCAATCTCAAACAAACCCAAAACCAGTCCCACACGTTGTGGACTTGTTATGGTGAGTTTCATGCAAAACATTAAATGGGAATATGGGGGGTTTCTATTCCATTTGGAAACCCCAAGCCTTCAACGTTGGAATGCCAATGGGTGTATTTATTGGCAGCAAGTGTCCCATTGGTTTAGGCAAGAATTGATGAGGAAGTGGAGGGGTTTTGAGGGCTGAATTATTAAAGGAAACAAACACCATCTTGGCCGTTTTTCACCATTGAAAAGCCTAAGATTCTCCATCTCTCTCTCCCTCTCTCCAATTCATTTGCTTAAGTGGAACAACAGAGGTTTTTGGCATCAATTATTCAAGCTTAAACCAGCAAGGAATTAAGAAAGAAGGAAGGAAATAAGAAGAAAGGAAGCAAGGATCAAAAGGCAAGACAAGAGCTTGGAATTTGGTAAGTGTTTCATGGACTTTTGGATTAATAAAGTGGGGTATGTATTGGGCCATGGTCATGGCCGAATACACCAGTGTTTAACCTTGATTAAGGAGGATTTAAAATGGTAAAAAAATAACCATTGGGTTCGGCCACCGTGGAGGGCCGAACCCCATGCAAGAGATTGCTTGGTTTTCATGTTTTGAAACATGAAAACCATGGATTTTGTGGACTGTTTTTACATATTTTATTAGATTCAAAATGCATGTTTTAATAGGGTTAAAACATGGGTTTGGATATCAGAAAAGGCTGAAGTTTATGTGGTCTAAATCAGTGGATTAAAAGATGGAAATGGACTATTGGGTTCGGCCACTTTGCATGGCCGAACCCCATGGAAACAAGTGATTGTTTTTTATAGTTTTTGGAAATTAAAACCATATAGTTTGGGACTGATATTAGATGTTATTATTTGGATTTAAAATGCATGTTTTGAGGAGGTTAAAACATAGATTTGGATGTTGGTTTCAGACCCAAGATAAAGGGTTAAAAGTTCAAAACCAAAGGTCATGGTGTTCGGCCAATGAGCATGGCCGAACCCTATGAAATTGAGCTAATTTTGGATGTTAGTTTGAAAGATAAAAACCTGTTAATAATATACTGTTATTACATGATTATCTGAGGTTTAAAAACAGTAAGAATAACCATTGGGTTCGGCCACCATGGAGTGCCGAACCCCATGTAAAAGAGTGTTGGTTTTCATGTTGGGAAACATGGAAACCATAGACTGTTATGTGGATATTTGGAATGAGTTTTACAAAATGGAAATCATACAAAGTGATGGGCTTATTGGATGGTTTTGAAAGGTAAAAACATGATAACATTATACTGTTATCCTATATCTAAATGAGACCAAAAACATGTTTAAAAGGACCAAAACATGGATATAGGGTTCGGCCACCTTGGATGGCCGAACCTCATGTAAGTATTTGATTGTTTGGTTTGACTTTCAAGAAGATGGAAATCACATCAATTATGGACTTAATACTTAGATGGTATTAATTAAATAAAAGAGTTACCAAGGTTTAAATGGGTGAGGTTCGGCCATGGGGTATGGCCGAACCCCACAAAGTGGATTTTTGGGATTTAAATCAAATTAGAATCATATGGTCAAATGATTAACTTCCTGCCATGTACATAGGGTATTCGGATTTCTAGAACGGTGCACAAATCCGTGATCAGGAGACGGTTCAAAGAAAGGGTCGAACAAAGTTAACTGGTGTAGGTTTCCTACCTACTTGTAACCACGATTTTTACCCAGTTTTTCTTATGATACTCTTGTTTTAATATATGTGTTTCAAATGATATATTATGCATTAACAAATGGCATACAGGCATTGACATCTCATGCATAGTCATGGGATAATGAATGAAGTTCTACAGTGATGGCTACGAATGTACATGATGGGGGTTGCTCATTGCATGTACATATTTTATAGAAGAGACGAAAGTGTGTTGTAATTTACCTTGTCAGTGCAAGGCACGTCAAGTGATGGCTACGAATGTACATGATGGGGGTTGCTCATTGCATGTACATATTTTATAGAAGAGATGAAAGTGTGTTGTAATTTACCTTGTCGGTGCAAGGCACGTCAAGTGATGGCTATGAAAGTACATGATGGGGGATGCTCATTGCATGTGCATATTTCATAGCATTGTTTTACCTGTTTTTTAATGATCATGTAATATGATATATATGCATGTTTTATATGCTAACATGTGGTAGCCCTGATTCGGGAACCTACTGGGCGCGTTGATCTAACGCCCTAATTCTATCCTCAGAGGAGATTGCAGGTACAAGCAAAGGGAAAGGAAAAGTTGTTGACCGGGAGGGGAGCCAAGCCTAAGTGCCTGAATGAAGGACTGAACTACTTTATATTACTGTCTTTTGAATATTTTTGTGGGACATGTAATAATTCACTACTTGCTATGGTTTGATTAGGTTGATAACATTTGGATGGTTGATCTAGGTTAAATAATGTTTAAGACTATTACTTGCTATCTGGTCTTTCTATTCCGCAAGTTTATGTTAGTTCCATGTGTGTTCATTATCATGGTCTAGTCCATGTACACATGGGTGGCCAGTTAAGGTTCAGACTTGGGTAGTTTGAACTTAACTCGCGTCGTGACGCCGCCCGCTCTCTTCCGATGTTTTATTATAACTTTAAAAAAAAAAAGATTTAGACTCTGATATTTTCGGAAAGCGCGGGGCATTACAGTTGGTATCAGAGCGAAACGGGAAGTTGAATCATCGAAGTAAGATTAAGACGGTTTCATGTCTCACTGACGGATAAGAATCCCAACGGACCGACTTTTCGGAGTCCGCTGACTGGGGGCCGGATTAATTTACTTCGAGTGACTCAGACTGAACAATCAATCTGAGAACGACAATGAAAGATAGCTAAGTGAAGTACAGTCATCATAATTGGACATATCAAACATAGCAAAGTAGGATGTACTCCACTGAAATCCCCACACTGAGAAACAAACAATAGGAAATTTGAGATTTCCCCCGGAACAAAAGAAAACAAAGAGTGTTGATTTGGTAATCTTCCCAAACAAAGTACATGATATTATGCATGATCAAGTTCCCTGAAAACCAGGAGTGGTTAATTTAGAATTATTGTTGAATATTCTTGTGTTTGAAATGATGTGGCACAGATATGTCAAGCAACGACGAATACACTAAGTTATGGGATAAAGGGACACCTAGTTGTCCGGTAGATTTGATATCGACTTCCAACAGTATCAGCATGGAAGTTAATGTGGACCTTCAGGAAGGACCTCCTGAGGAAGAGGAAGAGGATCTAGCACCTTATCTGGACGATCCTATAGCAGATGTTCCTATTATATTGGAATCGCTTGGGGAGATAGATCCCTACAATACATGTGAGTTGTGCAATGAAGATGGGCACAACTATAGGTATTGTTCTCACCCTTTAGGTGTTGTCTGCCCGTCCTGTGGACTACATGGACATGGTGAGGCGAGGCCTAATTGTCCATTTATCGGAGGACCTGGATTAATACCCTGCACGACATGTGAAGTATTGGAGCACACGACGATGACGTGTCCTGATAACCGTTTCAAGTTCGCTGATGATGCGGGATCTTCTACGGAAGACTAGGCTAGGGAGTAATATGAAGGGGTATTAAAAAGAGGATTATTCGGTAAGGGTGTATTTTGTTCTCTATAGGGTTTTGTTTCACCCTACCCACCTTTGTACAAGGATGAAGTATGAAATTATATAAAGTATGCGATGTTATGATTCTAAGAGGATTTTTGGCACTAAGATATAGGTGACGAGGTCACTTGATTACGTTGAGACGTGGTATGGGTGCGTCCCTCACGTGATATTGATGATTGAGATGTGGTATGGGTGCGTCCCTCACATGGTATTGATGAGATAAGAATATAAACTTCATGAGTATGGCTTTGAGTAGCTACGAGGTTGTGGGAACCTTGATACGAAATACGGAGACTTGGTCCTGTAGGGCTACCGTTGAGGTGTGGGTCCCTCGCATGCTACGCGCTGGAGGGCACTCTCACGGCTGTTTGGCACACTAGATGTGCTGGAATGCGCAGAGCTAGGTACTATTTTACCCGATGGGGGTGATACTAGCTTCGTCAGACGCGGAACGACCGCCTTAGAGCTTGACTGAATCACCTATGAGGTGAAGGATGCAGGGCAAGGTAGACCGGATCACGTTGGACGTGGGTCTTCTGCTTGGTAAGTCATGAGCCCTAAGTCTTGCAAGGGGTCGGGATATATTTGTGATTTGATATGGTTACCACAGTCTTATAGTGAATCATTTGAATGTTGTTCTTACAGATATTAATCATGGATATATGGTACTCATGGACAGAGTGATACCACGGATGGATGGTTTCCATGAATGGATTATACCCATAGGTGGGTTATTTCATGGATAGTTATTAATCATACATAAATGATACTCATGGACAGAGTGATACCAAGGATGGATTGTTTCCATGAATGGATTATACCCAAAAGAGGGTTATATTCATGGATGGTTATTAACCATGGGTAGATGATACACACGGATAGAGAGATACCAAAGATAGTTGTGTATAACCATGATGATGGTTCCCATGGTGTTGTGACTTGATGTCAGGTATCGGTATCATGGTAGACATGTTAGTAGTATGATGGACCTGTTGGTCTCATAGATGACATATTGCCTTAATGATTGGGTCATGTTTTGATTTACATCCCACGTTTTAAGGAAAGTTGGTATTGAGAGATACTCAACATCGTAGAAGTTTTTGAATAAAGGTTGTTAGTCACATAGAGACTTATGTGCAAAGGAAGATGTACTTAGTGGAAAAGTTAAGAGTCTAGTGAATACTGAACTAGCTGGACTCAGATTTGTATTCAATTATCTAGTGCTGGACATGTCTGAATATGATATTATATTTGGTATGGATTGGTTGGCGAAGTCTCATGCCAATATCGACTGTTATCGTCGAAGAGTGACATTTAAGTCACCCGAGGGCAAGCAATACGTAGTCCGTGCAGATAAACAAAGTGGACTGCAGGAAGGGTTAAACCATGTGGTATTGAATAATATCACCATAAATAAAGCTCCAGTTACTGAACTTCCGGCAATTGTACAAGAATTTGCTGATGTATTTCCAAAGGAACTCCCTAGTTTACCACCTATGAGGGAGATTAACTTCGAGATCAAGCTGTACCCTGGCACAGCACCAGTATCATTGCCACACTATCGGATGGCACCAACAGAAATGTCGGAGCTAAAGAAGCAGATTGATGAACTACTTAGGCTGGGTTGCATCCGAAACAGTACATCATCATGGGGAGCACCAGTGTTGTTTGTGAAGAAGAAGGACGGTTCATTACGAATGTGCGTGGACTACCGGAAGCTGAATCAACTAACAGTCCGGAACAAGTACCCTCTACCCAGGATCGATGATTTATTAGATCAATTGAAGGGTTCTAGCCATTTTTCGAAGATAGATCTGATTTCTGGATAGCATCAAATACGGGTTAGGGAGGAAGATATAGAGAAGACGGCCTTCCGAACGCGGTATGGACTATACGAGTTTGTAGTCATGCCATTTGGACTCACAAATGCGCCGACAGTGTTCATGGATCTGATGAACAGAATATTCCGTCCCTATTTGGATCAATTTGTAATCGTATTCATTGACGACATTTTGATATATTCCAAGAGTCAAGAAGAACATGAAGAGCACTTACGGATAGTTTTGAATATTTTGAGGTAGAATAAACTATATGCCAAGGCCAGTAAATGTGAATTCTGACTATCCGAGGTCAATTTCTTGGGACATGTGATATCTGAGGGAGGTATAGCCGTGGATCCGGCTAAGGTGGCAGCCGTAAGAGAATGGAAAGCGTCCAAGAATGTAACTGAAATTCGTAGCTTCTTGGGATTGGCTGGTTATTATAAAAGATTTATCATGGATTTTTCCAAAATTGCATCTCCATTGACTCGACTCACCCAGAAGGGAGTCAAGTACGAGTGGACAGATCAATGTAATCAAAGGTTTGAAGAGCTGAAGACAAGACTTACCACTGCCCCTATTTTAGTCTTGCCGGTAAGTGGCAAGTGTTTCGAGGTATATTGCGATGCCTCGGGAGAGGGACTGGGTTGTACACTCAGTCAGAGTAATTGTGTGGTGGCGTATGGTTCAAGGCAGTTAAAAATACATGAATGCCTTTACCCCACACATGATTTGGAATTAGCTGCAGTGGTTTTCGCTCTCAAGAGTTGGAGACACTATCTTTACGGTGAGAAATTTGAGGTATTTTCTGATCATAAGAGCTTAAAATATCTTTTTGATCAGAAGGAACTCAACCTCAGGCAACGAAGATGGATGGAGTATCTGGCGGATTATGAGTTTGCGCTTAGATATCATCTAGGCAAGGCAAACAAGGTAGCGGATGCCCTCAGCCGTATACCACATGCATCCGTGGCATGTTTGATCAGATCGGAATGGGAGATGTTGAATACCATCCGAGAGTTTAAACTCTACTACAACAATTGTGGGACCATATACAATCTGGTGATACAATCCAACATAGTCACCAAGATTGAACAAGAACAACGCATGGATCCAGAAGTGGAGGACATTTGGGCCAAGATGTCTACTGGCACCGTTGTACCGGAATGGAAATTACGACCAGGACAGGGTCTTGTATTCCGGGGAAGAACATATGTGCCAAAGAGTTGTAGGAAAGAGCTACTGATTGAGGCACATCAGTCCAAGCTCTCTATCCATCCGGGCAGCACCAAAATGTACCATGACTTAAAGAGGCATTATTGGTGGCATGGACTGAAAAGGGATGTGGCAGAATTCGTGGCACATTGTCTAACTTGTCAGCAAGTTAAGACTGAACACCAGAAGCCACCAGGGTTGCTCAAACCCTTAGCCGTGCCAGAATGGAAATGGGAACACATTTCCATGGACTTTGTATCGGGGTTGCCAAGGTCTTCAAAGGGCAATGACACCATATGGGTCGTAGTCGACCGACTAACCAAATCCGCACATTTCATTCCTATCAAGATGACGGATTCATCTGAAACGTTGGGTCGACGGTATATTAAAGAGATCATTCGACTGCATGGAATTCCCCGAACGATAGTATCGGACAGAGATGGCCGTTTTACCGGCAGAGTATGGCAAAGCATGCAGTCAGCCATGGGGACAGACCTATTGACTAGCACCGCTTTCCATCCACAGACTGATGGACAGTCAGAAAGGACGATACAAACTTTGGAAGACATACTGAGAGCATGTATGTTAGAATTCAAAGGAGGATGGGAGGACCACTTACCATTGGTGGAGTTCTCCTATAATAACAGCTATCAGGCAAGCCTTCAAATGGCTCCTTATGAGGCTTTATATGGTAGACCGTGTAGGTCGCCGGTATGTTGGACAGAGGCTGGAGAGCCTGCATTGATCGGACCAGAACTAGTCGCGGAGACTACTGCGCAAATAAAGTTGATACGTCAACACTTACTGACTGCACAGAGTCGGCAAAAAAGTTATGCTGATAAAAGGAGATGGTTTCTGGAATTTGAAGTGGGAGACTTGGTATTTCTAAAGGTCTCGCCACGGAAGGGACATATGAGGTTCGGAAAGAAAGGAAAACTGTCACCAAGATTTGTGGGACCGTTTTCCATTATGAGAAGAGTGGGGGAGGTGGCTTATCAGATAGCACTCCCATCACAATTAGCAGTTCTACACGATGTGTTCCACGTGTCGATGCTAAGGAAATACAATCCGGATCCGTCCCATGTTTTAAATGTTCAAGATATTGAAGTACAAAGCGACGTGACGTACGTCGAGAAGCCGGTCAGGATAGTGGAGACCGAACAAAGGGTGTTGCGAAACAGAGCGATTCAGTTCGTAAAAGTGGTATGGGCCGTAATGGTGATGAAGAGGCCACGTGGGAACTTGAGTCGGAGATGAGAATAGCTCACCCCGAATTATTTGTGTAATTTAATTTGAGAACCCTACTTCACTCGATTTTCGAGACGAAAATTTTAAAAAGAGGGTTATATTGTAACACCCCAGTTGCTCAATGAAGTGGAAAATTACGAAAATACCCCTGAGTTATTAAATTAATTATTTTGTGATGTTAAGTAAGGAAATAGTGGGGCCCATTGCTCAAATTAAAATCATTTGAGCACATTATGAATGTTAAGTTTGATTGGATGGGTAATTTTCATCATTTGGGTCAAAAATGGCTAAATGGGTCAAAGGGCCCAAATGGGATCCATCGGGTCTTACTGAATTATTTGATCGTTTTGTGAATTTAAATTAAATGGGGTTAAGCTTATTTGATTGGAAATCAAGTGGAGAAGAAATGGGTAGGCTTGATCCATATGTGAAAACCATTTACAAATGACCAAAATACCATAATTGGGTCATGGAGTCAAAAACGGGTCCAGGAGCTAAAAGTGGACCCAACGGGTCGAGTTGACTATAGTTGACCGTGTGGACCCTCAAGGGAGCTAAAATATGAGTTAAATCAGTTGAGTGGGACTGAGGTGAGTTGGAATTAAATCAAGTAGTGAGTCAACTCAAGTGCATTAAATGAAATGCATTAAGTATGGTGAGTTGGACATGTGAGTTGGGTGAGTCAAAATGGAAGTCAAATGGGCTGTAAATTCAGTGAGTTAAGTGGAATATGAGGAGGTGTGGTAATCTCAAACAAACCCAAAACAAGTCCCACACGTTGTGGACTTGTTATGGTGAGTTTCATGCAAAACATTAAATGGGAATATGGGGGGTTTCTATTCCATTTGGAAACCCCAAGCCTTCAACGTTGGAATGCCAATGGGTGCATTTGTTGGCAGCAAGTGTCCCATTGGTTTAGGCAAGAATTGATGAGGAAGTGGAGGGGCTTTGAGGGCTGAATTATTAAAGGAAACAAACACCATCTTGGCCGTTTTTCACCATTGAAAATCCAAGATTCTCCATCTCTCTCTCCCTCTCTCCAATTCATTTGCTTAAGTGGAAAAGCAGAGGCTTTTGGCATCAATTATTCAAGCTTAAACCAGCAAGGAATTAAGAAAGAAGGAAGGAAATAAGAAGAAAGGAAGCAAGGATCAAAAAGCAAGACAAGAGCTTGGAATTTGGTAAGTGTTTCATGGACTTTTGGATTAATAAAGTGGGGTATGTATTGGGCCATGGTCATGGCCGAATACATCAGTGTTTAACCTTGATTATGGAGGATTTAAAATGGTAAAAAAATAACCATTGGGTTCGGCCACCGTGGAGGGCCGAACCCCATGCAAGAGATTGCTTGGTTTTCATGTTTTGAAACATGAAGACCATGGATTTTGTGGACTGTTTTTACATATTTTATTAGATTCAAAATGCATGTTTTAATGTGGGTTAAAACATGGGTTTGGATATCAGAAAAGGCTGAAGTTTATGTGGTCTAATCAATGGATTAAAAGATGGAAATGGACTATTGGGTTCGGCCACTTTGCATGGCCGAACCCCATGGAAACAAGTGATTGTTTTTTATAGTTTTTGGAAATTAAAACCATATAGTTTGGGACTGATATTAGATGTTATTATTTGGATTTAAAATGCATGTTTTGAGGAGGTTAAAACATGGATTTGGATGTTGGTTTCAGATCCAAGATAAAGGGTTAAAAGTTCAAAACCAAAGGTCATGATGTTCGGCCAATGAGCATGGCCGAACCCTATGAAATTGAGTTAATTTTGGATGTTAGTTTGAAAGATAAAAACCTGTTAATAATATACTGTTATTACATGATTATCTGAGGTTTAAAAACAGTAAGAATAACCATTGGGTTCGGCCACCATGGAGAGCCGAACCCCATGTAAAAGAGTGTTGGTTTTCATGTTGGGAAACATGGAAACCATAGACTGTTATGTGGATATTTGGAATGAGTTTTACAAAATGGAAATCATACAAAGTGATGGGCTTATTGGATGGTTTTGAAAGGTAAAAACATGATTACATTATACTGTTATCCTATATCTAAATGAGACCAAAAACATGTTTAAAAGGACCAAAACATGGATATAGGGTTCGGCCACCTTGGATGGCCGAACCTCATGTAAGTATTTGATTGTTTGGTTTGACTTTCAAGAAGATGGAAATCACATCAATTATGGACTTAATACTTAGATAGTATTAATTAAATAAAAGAGTTACCAAGGTTTAAATGGGTGAGGTTCGGCCATGGGGTATGGCCGAACCCCACAAAGTGGATTTTTGGGATTTAAATCAAATTAGAGTCATATGGTCAAATGATTAACTTGCTGCCATGTACATAGGGTATTCGGATTCTAGAACGGTGTACAAATCCGTGATCAGGAGACGGTTCAAAGAAAGGGTCGAACAAAGTTAACTGGTGTAGGTTTCCTACCTACTTGTAACCACTGTTTTTACCCAGTTTTTCTTATGATACTCTTGTTTTAATATATGTGTTTCAAATGATATATTATGCATTAACAAATGGCATACAGGCATTGACATCTCATGCATAGTCATGGGATAATGAATGAAGTTCTACAGTGATGGCTACGAATGTACATGATGATGGGGGTTGCTCATTGCATGTATATATTTTATAGAAGAGACGAAAGTGTGTTGTAATTTACCTTGTCGGTGCAAGGCACGTCAAGTGATGGCTACGAATGTACATGATGGGGGTTGCTCATTGCATGTACATATTTTATAGAAGAGATGAAAATGTGTTGTAATTTACCTTGCCGATGCAAGGCACGTCAAGTGATGGCTATGAAAGTACATGATGGGGGATGCTCATTGCATGTGCATATTTCATAGCATTGTTTTACCTGTTTTTTAATGATCATGTAATATGATATATATGCATGTTTTATATGCTAACATGTGGTAGCCCTGATTCGGGAACCTACTGGGTGCGTTGATCTAACGCCCTAATTCTATCCTCAGAGGAGATTGCAGGTACAAGTAAACGGAAAGGAAAGGTTGTTGACCGGGAGGGGAGCCAAGCCTAAGTGCTTGAATGAAAGACTGAACTACTTTATATTACTGTCTTTTGAATATTTTTGTGGGACATGTAATAATTCACTACTTGCTATGGTTTGATTAGGTTGATAACATTTGGATGGTTGATCTAGGTTAAATAATGTTTAAGACTGTTACTTACTATCTGGTCTTTCTATTCCGCAAGTTGATGTTAGTTCCATGTGTGTTCATTATCATGGTCTAGTCCATGTACACATGGGTGGCCAGTTAAGGTTCAGACTTGGGTAGTCTGAACTTAACTCGCGTCGTGACGCCGCCCGCTCTCTTCCGATGTTTTATTATAACTTTAAAAAAAAAAAAATTAGACTCTGATATTCTCGGAAAGGGAGGGGCGTTACACGTTGGGTCCCCCTTTAGCTCCTTGACCCGTTTTTGACTCCATGACACAATTATGGGTATTTTGGTCGTTTGTAATTGGTTTTCACATGTGCATCAGGCCTACCCATTTTTACTCCACTTGATTTCCAATCAAATCAGCTTAACCCCATTTAATTTAAGTTCACACAACGGTCAAATAATCCATTAAGACCCGTTGGGTCCCATTTGGGCCCTTTGACCCATTTAGCCATTTTTGACCCAATTGATGTACATTACCCATCCAATCAAACTTGACATTCATAATGTGCTCATATGATCTTAATTTGAGTAATGGATCCCACCATTTCCTTACTTAACATCACAAAATAATTAATTTAACACATCAGGGGCATTTTCGTAATTATCCACTTCATTGAGAAATTGGGGTGCTACGACCCACTTTGTAACGCCCCGCCCTTTCTGAGAATTTCAGAGTCTAATTTTTTTTTTTAATAATAATAGAACATCGGAAGAGAGCGAGCGGCGTCACGACGCGAGTTAAGTTCAGACTACCCTAGTCTGAACCTTAACTGGCCACCCATGTGTACATGGACTAGACCATGATTATGAATCACACATGGAACTAACATCAACATGCGGAATAACCTAGATTAATTGCGTAATAGAAAGACTAGATAGCAAGTAACAGTCTCAGACATTAATTAAGATAAATCAACGATCCAAAGGTTATTAACCTAATCAAACCATAGCAAGTAATGAATTATTACATGTCCAACAAAAGTATTCAAACGACAGTAATATAAAGTAATCCAATCCATCATTCAAGCTCTTAGGCTTGGCTCCCCTCCCGGTCATCGACCTTCTTTTTCCCTTTACTTGTACCTGCAATCTCCTCTGAGGATAGAATTAGGGCGTTAGATCAACACGCCCAGTAGTTTCCCTAATCAGGGCTACCACATGTTAGCATATAAAAATATGCATATACATATCATAATACATGATCATCAAAATAGGTAAAACAGTGCTATGAAGTATGCACACGCAATGAGCATCCCCCATCATGTACATTCATAGCCATCACTTGACGTGCCTTGCACCGACAAGGTAAATTACAACACACTTTCATCTCTTCATCATTGACTGATTCATATCACGTATGAGTCCTCCTGGCGGGACTCTCATCGCCTAAGGAGACCAATGTGACTATGATCATCATGTTACTCCTCCTAGCGTGACTTGCACCACCGAGGCAGGACGTAACCCATAAATTACAACACTGTAGAACCTCATTCATAATCCCACGTCTATGCATGAGATGCCAATGCCTGTATGCCATTTGTTAATGCATAATATATCATTTGAATAAAACAAGAGTATCATAAGAAAACTGGGTAAAACTGTGGTTACAAGTAGGTAGGAAACCTACTGACAAATCACTTCAGCGTCCGTTCTTTCTTAAGCTTTATCCAGTCACCGCTCGCAGTCGTGTACCGTCACAGAGATCTGTCACCTTATTCACATAAATCATGAACCAACTTTAATCCCTTACTTTGTTTGATTACCATTTTTGAGTCCAAGTCCACAAATACCAATTCATGATTGTGACCCTTATTTACAAACATGCCATTGCTACCAATATCTTGATTAAACTCTACAACTTACCCACAATCTTAACATGGTTCAGTCATGTTTTAGCCGACCAAATCAGTAAACATAATTCCATCTTAAATCATATACGCATCCATAAAATGATCCATGAAAACAGTCCATGGGGTTCGGCCATACTCATGGCCGAACCCTTATGGTTCTTTTGCTCAATAATGTCCATTATTTAAATAACAATTGGCCCTACGCCTTAGCCATGTTAAACACATAGTTTAGCCATCCTATGGCCAACCAAAATCAGTAAACTTATCACATAAAAATCTCCAAAAACAGTCCACAAAGGTCTATGGTTTCCATGTTTCCCAACATGAAAACCAACCCTCTTTTACATGGGGTTCGGTCCTCCATGGTGGCCGAACCCAATAATTATGTTTACTATTTTTAAACCTCCAATAAACATGTAATAACAGTATCTTAAAATCAGGTTTTACCTTTCAAATAAACATCCAAAAATTAGCCCAATTTCATAGGGTTCGGCCATGCTCATTGGCCGAACACCATGACCTTTGGTTTTGAACATTTAACCCTTTATCTTGGGTCTGAAACCAACATCCAAATCCATGTTTTAACCTCCTTAAAACATGCATTTTAAATCCAACAATAACATCTAATGTCAGTCCCAAATTATATGGTTTTAATTTCCAAAAACTATCAAAAACAACCACTTGTTTCCATGGGGTTCGGCCACCCAAAGTGGCCGAACCCAATGGTCCATTTCCACTCCTTTTTGACACCATCTTCCATGGTTTAGACCCTTGTCCAATTCGGCCATAGCATGGCCAATTTTTGACATCCAAATCCATGCTTCCAATCTTTCCAAAGCATGCATCTTAAACATCCAAAATCAGTCCTATACTTGCATGGTTTAAATCTTACAAAACCATCAACATTAACCATAATATTTCATGGGGTTCGGCCATCCAAAGTGGCCGAACCCTATGTCCATGTTTTCCATCTAATTGAACATAAAAAAATCATACTTTAACCCTTTGATAGATTCGGCCATCTCATGGCCGAATCATGTCTTATTTAACCCATTTTATTAAACATAATTCAATGGAAATACTTACCAATTTCCTTTGCCTTTGATCCTTGTTTTCTCCCTTTTATTTCTTCTTTCTTTCCTTAATTACTTGCTGGTTTATACTTGACTAACTGGTGCCAAAAACCTCTGCTGTTCAGCCAAGAAAACGAATTGGAGAGAGGGAGAGAGAGATGGGAATTCTTGGTTTCCTATGTGTGAAAAACGGCCATGTATGGTAAGGTTTTTCTTTTGTAGTTTCAGCCCTCAACTCCCATTCATCCTCCCTCAATTAATTCTGTTAAAACCGATGAGGCATTGGGTGTTAACCAAGACACCCCTTGGTGCCAAACATTGCATCACTTGAGAATGAACCATTGCATCCCTTCATGAATAGATGCCGCCCCCAACCTTGGTGTCTTTTGGCCTTGCCAAAGCACCCCTTCATACCAACGGCTGAGATTAATTCTGATCAAGTGTTGGGTGAGATTACAACTCATTTCCATCTCCTCTTGACTCACTTAACTCGGAATATTTTTATTCTAAACCAACTCATCCAACTCATCACATTTAATGCTCCATATTTGAGTCAACTCTTTTCTTAAATCAAACTCATTTCCAATCAGTCTAACTCAAGCTGAATTAACTCACACTTGAGTTCAATTGAGGGCCCACACAGTCATCCGTGGTCAAACAAGTCAACCTGACCCGTTGGGTCCCCCCTTTAACTCCTTGACCCGTTTTTGACTCCATGACCCATTTATGGGTATTTTGATCATTTGTAATGGGTTTTTAGATATGGGTCAAGCCTACCCATTTTTGCTAGAGCTGATTTCCTATCAGATTAGCTTGACCTCATTTAATTTAAGTTCACAAAATGGTCAAATAATCCAGTAATACCCGATGGGTCCCATTTGGGCCCTTTGACCCATTTAGCCAATTTTGACCCAATTGATGTAAATTACCCATCCAATCAAACTTAACATTCATAATGTGCTCATATGATTTTAATTTGAGCAATGGGCACCATCATTTCATTATTTGACATCACAAAATAATTAATTTAAATAACTCAGGGGTATTTTCGTAATTTTCCACTTCATTGAGAAAATTGGGGTGTTACAATATAACCCTCTTTTTTAAATTTTCGTCCCGAAAATCGATTGGAGTAGGGTTCTCAAATTAAATTACACAAATAATTCGGGGTGAGCTGTTCTCTTCTTCGATTCAAGTTCCCATGTGGCCTTTTCATCACCATGACGGTCCCATACCACTTTTACGAACTGAATCGCTCTGTTTCGCAACACCCTTTGTTCGGTCTCCACTATCCTGACCAGCTTCTCGACGTACGTCACATCGCTTTGTACTTCAATATCCTGAACATTCAAAACATGGGACGGATCCGGATTATACTTTCTTAACATCGACACATGAAACACATCATGTAGAGCTGCTAATTGCGAAGGAAGTGCTAATTGGTAAGCAACATCCCCCATCCTTCTTATGATGGAAAACGGTCCCACATATCTTGGCGACAGTTTCCCTTTCTTGCCAAACCTCATGTGTCCTTTCCGTGGCGAGACCTTTAAAAATACCATGTCTCCCACTTCAAATTCCAGAAACCGTCTCCTTTTATCAGCATAGCTCTTCTGCAGGCTTTGTGCAGTCAATAAGTGTTGACGTATCAACTTAATTTGTGCGGTAGTCTCTGCGACTAGTTCCGGCCCAATCAATGCAGGCTCTCCAGCCTCTGTCCAACATACTGGTGACCTACACGGTCTACCATATAACGCCTCGTATGGAGCCATCTAAAGGCTTGCGTGATAGCTGTTATTATACGAGAACTCCACCAGTGGTAAGTGGTCCTCCCATCCTCCTTTGAAATCTAACATACATGCTCTCAACATGTCTTCCAAGGTTTGTATTGTCCTTTCAGACTGTCCATCGGTCTGTGGATGGAAAGCGGTGCTAATCAATAAATCTGTCCCCATGGCTGACTGCATACTTTGCCATACTCTGCCGGTAAAACGGCCATCTCTGTCCGATACTATCGTTCGGGGAATGCCATGTAGTCGAATGATTTCTTTAATATACCGCCGACCCAACGTTTCAGATGAATCTATCATCTTGATGGGAATGAAATGTGCGGACTTGGTCAGCCGGTCGACTACGACCCATATGGCGTCATTGCCCTTTGAAGACCTCGGCAACCCCGATACAAAATCCATGGAAATGTGTTCCCATTTCCATTCTGACACTGCTAAGGGTTTGAGTATCCCTGGTGGCTTTTGGTGTTCTGTCTTAACTTGTTGACATGTTAGACAATGTGCCACGAATCCCACCACATCCTTTTTTAGTCCATGCCACCAATAATGTCTCTTTAGATCATGGTACATTTTGGTGCTACCCGGATGGATAGAAAGCTTGGATTGATGTGCCTCAATCAGTAGCTCTTTCCTGCAACTCTTTGGCACATATGTTCTTCCCCGGAATAATAGACCTTGTCTCGATCTTAATTCCCATTCCGGTATGTCTACGCCAGTGGACATCTTGGCCCATATGTCCTCCATTTCCGGGTCTGCTCTTTGTTCTTGTTCAATCCTGGTGACCATGTTAGATTGTATGACCAGATTGTATATGGTCCCACAGTTGTTGTAGTAGAGTTTAAACTCTCAGATGGTATTCAACATCTCCCATTCCGATCTGATCAAACATGCCACGGATGCATGTGGTATATGGCTGAGGGCATCCGCTACCTTGTTTGCCTTGCCTAGATGATATCTAAGCGCAAACTCATAATCCGCCAGATACTCCATCCATCTTCGTTGCCTGAGGTTGAGCTCCTTCTGATCAAAAAGATATTTTAAGCTCTTATGAACAGAAAATACCTCAAATTTCTCACCGTAGAGGTAGTGTCTCCAACTCTTGAGTGCGAAAACCACTGCAGCTAATTCCAAATCGTGGGTGGGACAAAGACGTTCATGTATTTTTAATTGCCTTGAACCATACGCCACCACACAATTACTCTGACTGAGTGTACAACCCAGTCCCTCTCCCGAGGCATCGCAATATACCTCGTAACACTTGCCAGTTACTGGCAAAACTAAAATAGGGGTAGTGGTAAGTCTTGTCTTCAGCTCTTCAAACCTTTGATTACATAGATCTGTCCACTCGTACTTGACTCCCTTCTGAGTGAGTTGAGTCAATGGAGATGCAATTTTGGAAAAATCCATAATAAATCTTCTATAATAACCAGCCAATCCCAAGAAGCTACGAATTTCAGTTACATTCTTGGGCGCTTTCCACTCTTTCACTGCTGCCACCTTAGCCGGATCCACGGCTATACCTTCCTCAGATATCACATGCCCCAAGAAATTGACCTTGGATAGCCAGAATTCACATTTACTGGCCTTGGCATATAGCTTATTCTGCCTCAGGGTATTCAAAACTAAGTGATCTACATGTTCTTCCTGATTCTTGGAATATATCAGAATATCATCAATAAATACGATTACAAATTGATCCAAATAGGGACGGAAGATTCTGTTCATCAAATCCATGAACACCGCCGGCGCATTTGTGAGTCCAAATGGCATGACTACAAATTCGTATAGTCCATACCGCATCCGGAAAGCCGTCTTCTCTATATCTTCCTCCCTAACGCGTATTTGGTGATAACCAGACACCAAATCAATCTTTGAAAAATGGTTGGAACCCTTTAATTGATCTAATAAATCATCGATCCTGGGTAGAGGGTACTTGTTCCGGACTGTTAGCTGATTCAGCTTCCGGTAGTCCACGCACATCCGAAGTGAGCCATCCTTTTTTTTCACAAACAACACTGGTGCTCCCCATGCTGAGGTACTGTTCCGGATGCAACCTAGCCTAAGCAGTTCATCAATCTGCTTCTTTAGCTCCGACATCTCTGCTGGTGCCATCCGATAGTGTGGTAATGACACTGGTACTGTGCCAGGGTACAACTTGATTCGAAGTTAATCTCCCTCATAGGTGGTAAACCAGGGAGTTCCTTTGGAAATACATCCGCAAATTCTTGTACAATTGCCGGAAGTTCAGTAACTGGAGCTTTATTTATGGTGATATTATTCAATACCACATGGTTTAACCTTTCCTGCAATCCACTTTGTTTATCTGCACGAACTACTTATTGCTTGCCCTTGGGTGACTTAAATGTCACTCTTCGACGATAACAGTCGATGTTGGCATGAAACTTAGCCAACCAATCCATACCGAATATAATATCATATTTAGACATGTCCAGCACTAGATAATTGAACTCAAATCTGAGTCCAGCTAATTTAGTGTTAACCGCAGTACATATAAGTCCCAATACCGAATCTCCGACAGGGGATACAATAGTAAGTGTTGTGGCTAATCTTTGAACTAATGTACCAGTAGCAGTAATAAACGATGCAGCTATAAAGGAGTGTGATGCTCCAGAATCAAATAGTGCATATGCATATGAGCTACTCACTACCGCCATACCTTGTATCACAGCATGCTCCTCTTCCTCTGGAGAAGTTAGAGTAAATAATCGTCCTGAACCAGCAGGGTCAGACCTTCGACCTCCCCGACTTTGCATTCTGCCTCCTCTAGAGCTTCCCGGTCTAGCTGGCGGACGAAATGATCCTCTGGAATATGACAGCCTGTTAAGCTTTGGGCAGTCCTTTTTGTAGTGACCTGGTTGATCACAGTGAAAACAGGTGTTCACTCCTCGAGAAGCTTGTGTGACTGCTACAGATTGAGTGGGCTGGTTGGGGCGAAAGCCCCCACTTGATCCAACAGACGACGAAGGTCTGCCGAAGTTCGATCTGAACCTCTTGTTGGGTTGGTACGCACCCCTCCCACTCGGAGCTCGGTGGTTGTCCACTTTTGCAAATTCCGCCATTTCTTGTTCCACAATGGTTGCCCTGCTGACCACTTCTGCCAGTGTGGCTGCCTTGAACACGGTTACCTTGGCCCTAATGTTTGGCCGTAACCCACGCTCGAACTTGCGAGCCTTTCGATACTCCGTGTCCACAACATAGAATGCATCGATTGACAATCTGAGGAATTCCTGGTGATACTCAGCCACCGTCATTGAACCTTGTACTAATGTCATAAAGACCTGAATTTGTCGTTCCCTCTCTTCCTCCGGGAAATAGCGCTCTAAGAAGGTTGCTGAGAATTGCTCCCATGTCATCGCAATTCTTTCTCTTCTTGGCACAAGTGCCTGCTGTCTCTCCACCACCTTCCACCATTTGGCAGCGTCATCCACCAACTGTGACGTGGCCAATAGTATTTTATGAGCATGACTCTTGATATTCAACATAGTCAGTATATGTGAAATCTTCTCCAACCAATTCTCGGCCCCAATAGGCCCTTCTTTGCCCTTGAAGTAAAGTGGGCGTTGTTGCTGAAAATCTCTGACCATGTTACGGTCATTATTTTTTCTCGTACTTCCCCCTCCGTTCATATGTTGCTGGAGGACAGAGGTAACTACAGCCTGTACTAAGCTCTGTAGTTCAGGTGGTACATAGGGTACTGTTACATTGCTGTTCTCTTCCTCCTCTTGTCGATATGACGAGTCATATTCCTCCTCGTCGTCCGGTCGATATGAAGAGTCATTACCTTCCTCTTCGTACTGAGAATGTTGAGATTCTTCCTTATCATGTGATCGTTCATGAACTGATCTCTCTTCGTCATGAATTGACCGCTCTTCGTCATGTACCACCTCCTTGCGTTGAGGTACCACCTTCCCTTGTGGTGTGATTACGAACACCTCATCTTTCTTTTTAATGTCCTGACGGGTCCTTCTCTTTGATGCCCCCTCACCTAATCCAATTTGTAAGACTTTTCCTTTACCCTTCGGATCTTTTACCACCTTTTTCTGTGGTGCCATTTAGTCCTAATTCATGGAAACATTATAGACTTAGTTTCCATTAACAATATGCATCAAATGCCATAATTCCTCATAAAATCATAGTTATATCATCCCATACTCGGTACGGAATAGGTAGTGGTTGTAGGAGACCCGCCGGTGCTAATGTTGATGCCTTGGCTTGTTGACAAACATTGCATGATGAAACGTAGTTGTGCACCACATGATACATAGAGGGCCAATAAAATTGTTGGGCAAGTCGTTTGAATGTTCGCAGCACGCCGGAGTGCCCCCCAAGTGGTGAGTCATGGAAATCTTTCAATAGTTGGTCAACTATGGGGGAGTTGGAGGCACCACCACCTTATTTTTGTAGAAAACCAGTCCACTACGCCATGTATAAGGAGCTCCTGGTTTTGCGGTAGCCAACTTGCCAATTTTCTCCATATAGCAATGTCCAATTGCTGTAGCTTTAATTTCATCCCATAAGTGGACCTGTAAAAAAGACAATGCATGAAGAATTGGGCTTCCAAGTACTCGGGAGAGGGCATCTGCTGCTGAGTTTTCTTGGACAGGTTTGTAATGTATTTCATAGTTATATCCAAGCAGCTTGGCCACCCATTTTTGCTGTTCTAGTGTACCTACACGTTGCCCTAACAAATATTTGAGGCTACGTTGGTCTGTTTGTATGTAGAACTTCCTGCCTAACAAGTATGGTCGCCAAACTCGTATTGCTTCAATAATAGCTAGGATCTCCTTGGCGTATGTAGACCATGATCGTTTCGAAATTCCCAAGGCCTGACTCACGAAGGCAATCGGTTTATTTTGTTGAGTTAGAATTGCGTTATTCCCATCACCTGACGCATCAGATTCAATAACAAAGGGTTCATTGAAGTTAGGCATAGCAAGAGTAGGAGTGGATGTCATGGCCTGTTTGAGGGAATTGAAGGCAATTTTTGCCTTAAACTGTCCCTTCCTCAAGAGGTTGGTGAGTGGTCGAGCCAAGATGCCATAATGGCGAACAAATTTCGTGTAATACCCTGTAAGACCTAAGAAACCACGTAATTCCGAAATATTAGTAGGTCTAGGCCAGTTGAGCATTGCTTTAATTTTGCCTTGGTCTGCCTTTACTCCTTGATGAGTAACAATATGACCCAAATATTCTAATTCCTGTTCCCCAAATGCATATTTGCTGACTTTAATAAAAAAATTGGTTATGCTTTAGAATTTCCAAAGCTTGTTGAACATGTTCAAGATGCATGGTCCAATTGGGGCTATAAATCAAAATATCATAAAAAAAGACCAAGATAAATTTACGAAGGTGAGGGCGGAATATGGAATTCATAATAGCCTGAAAAGTAGATGGAGCATTGCAAAGGCCAAAGGGCATAACTAAATATTCATAGTGACCATTATGATTACGAAAAGCAGTTTTAAAAATATCTGAGGACTGTACTCGTACCTGATGGTAGCCGGCCCTTAGATATAATTTTGTGAAGTAAGTTGCCCCATGAAGTTCATCTAGCATGTCATCGACTATGGAAATGGGAAATCGGTCTTTAATAGTAACGGCATTAAGAGCTCTATAATCAGTGTAAAAATGCTAGGTACCATCTTTCTTTTTAACCAGTAAAACAGGAGATGAAAATGGATTGGTACTAGGTCTTATAAGCCCCAATTTTACCATGTCAAGAACTTGTTTTTCAATTTCAACTTTTTGGAAATAGGCATAACTGTAGGGTCGTACATTGACTGGATCGGTGCCTTCCTTAAGGGGAATACAGTGGTCGATGTCTCTTGTCGGAGGTAGCTGTGTAGGTTCTTGGAAAATATCAGCATAGACCTCCAATATTGGTTGCATGTCTTTGTGAACATGTGGTTGTGACAATTCTTCCAATGACTACAAGCAAATTGCAAAAGCTGAACTTCCTTGTCTCATTTCTTTAGTGACTGCCTTCAAAGATGCGGATTGAATGGTTTGCGCATCGGTACCTTGTAATTTTCGAGCTTGATTCTCCCATTGGAACTCCATTGTCATCTGTTTCCAATTACAGACAACTGACCCCAATTGTTCCAGCCATTATATACCAAATACCAAGTCCAAACCCGTTAGTGGTAAGGAATATAGAGTAAGGAAAAAAGGAATGCCTTGAAGGATGACATGTACTTGTTCATATCTTCCCTGGCATTGTAGTCGATTTCCATTAGCCACTCGGACAGTAAATGATTCGGTGGGAATTACTGGTAAATGCAGCAAATAAGCTACCTTCTCACTTATGAAATTGTGAGTAGACCCACTGTCAATGAGTACAACAACTTCATGGTGTCCTATCTTGGCCGTGACTCGCATGGTTCTGGAGGTCGACCACCCAGTCAGAGCATGTAGTGATATTTCTGGTTCGGATTGGAAGTTTGGTATGGTGTCCTCTGTTGTGTCACCTGTGATCTCCTTGAGTTTAATACTACTTTCGCCAGAAAATCCTTCGAGCAAAACGAGTTGTGGTCCTTGGCATTTATGGCCCACAGTGAATTTATCATTACAATTGAAATACAAACCTTGAGCATGCCTTTTTTGCATTTCTTCCCAAGACAGTCGTTTCACTGGAGGTGCTACGTTGGATCTAGTTGGATGAGGAGAGTCCTGCTGTGGTCGGTTAAATTGAGGTGGTCTTGTGAACTTCCGTTGGCGAAGAAGTTGGTCTTCTTTCATGCGTGCAAGACTAATGGCTTCTTTCAGTGATTTTGGTTTGACATCCTGATGCCTTCTGAAATCTCAGGCTTGAGACCTCCCGTGAAGGTCCCTACCAACACCTTCTGCGTCCATCCATGTACTTGATTGCCCAATTTTTCAAATTCATTCTGATAATCTCGCAGGGAGCCCATCTGTCTAACCCGTGATAGTGCCTCATCAAAATCTTCGCATTCCGTAGGTCCGAATCAAGCCCACAGTTCTTCTTCAAAAATTGACCATGTCACCGTTCTACCTTCCTCCGTGTAAGCTCGTCGTAGCCACTGCCACCACTGGTTGGCTTCACCTTTAAGATGGAATGAAGCTAAAGATACTTTTGTTTTTCAATAGTGCCTTGAAACTCAAAGAATTGATCAACGCGATTGAACCACTCGGTTGGACCGTCACCGGAGTATTTTGGAAACTCGATCCTAGCCATTTTGGATGAAAAAATTTGTCGATTCCCTTCCGGCTCCTCTCGATTATCCTCCCTGTTGACACGAGAGTAACCATCTCGGCTACTATTGTTGTTGTTGGTTCCTTCTTTGTTTGAGAATAATGCTTCGGACAACCTGTTGATAGTTTCTTCCATTTGTTGTAACTTAACAACACCAAGATCCATTTGACATGCTCTCTCGAAGTCCGCCAAGCCCTGCCTCTAAACTCTCGATCCTTTCCTTGTTAGATGCCATTGTTTTCACAGCTCTGATACCAATGATAAGGTCCCAATCAAGACTGAGTAATAATAGTAAGGTAAGTAATTCTCTTCAGGTGAGAAATAAACCACAAGTGTTGGATGAAAAATTCCTTTCTTTATTACTGCACTTCCTGGAATTTAAATAAACAAAGTTCAACTACTTTTCCTAAACTTACGAGACCATACTGCACGAATAAAAGACTTAAACAACAAATGCTAAATAATAACTAACAAATGCAAACAAACTTTGTCCTATTCTTAAGCCTAGGACTAAACCACGTTCTTCCACAACTGCATCAGCCCAGCAACAAATTTGGATCAGCTCCACGACGATTCGTCATGCATGTTCTTACGCCATGTACTTTGGGTTTGGTTTAGGAAGACGGTGGGAACGTCATGGCGTTTATCATTGCAGCATTTGCTTCGCCGCACGATCAGAAACCTCTTTTGGCTGCTTTGTATTGCACGTCTAGCTCCAAATAGAACCACCGTCTTCTCTGTCTTACTTCTTCAAAACTCAGCAAATACACCAATCCAACTGTTGGGGTATCGTCACTTCAGAAGGCGTGCTACCTCCCAGACGCTTCTTTGCTATTTCGACGGCAATTGTGCAAACACCTTGCAGACTGATTCGAAGTGAAGGAATAGAATACCGCCCAACCTGGGACCTGGTAACCTTTAAAAGATGCTTTGTCTGTTATTCAAGGTTTCCTTTTAACGAAACCTGGTTGGGATGCTTCTCGCTATCGTAGCAGGAACTCAAAAGCAAAACCCATTATTTTTTTTGCTAAGAACAAAATAAGATTCAATTTTATTATTCTAAAACTTCTGTGTCAAAATCTGGCTGAATACGACTATTAAATAGATAATTTCTACTGACTGATAACAAGGAAAATAAAATTAACCCTATCCTAAAAACAAGGAGTCAACCCTCCTTTGAATTCCCAAAATAACATAATTATAAATGGAGACAACTACCTAATTGTAAAATAAAGTAAAATACTAATTACTACCACTGAGTAACTTTAAAAATACTACTAACTGGCCGAAACAACTAAATCCCAATCTGATTAGGACTGTATTTTATCCCATCGAACAACTGGTCCTCTTTGGTCATTGGGCCTGCCATGTTGGGCCTGTTCGTGGGCCGGATTCCTTGGTCCATTTGATAGAATTCATTGCAATTGGACTCCTCATGGAACTTTTCATAAAAATCTAATGCCAATGTCAAAATCTCATCTTCTTTATCACTGATGTCCTCATCATTTTCTTCTTCCTGGAAAGAACTCATCCTCGAGTTTGTATCACTGAAGTCTTCATCGCCCTCAAGTCGGACAGATTGAAAACATCGAGAATACTAAGACCTTCTGGTAACTTCACCTGATAAGCATTATCATTGATTCAGCTTAGAACCTTGCAAGGACCTATATTGCCCATCTTCAGTTTACCATAAGTACATGTTGGAAATCTCTCCTTCCGGAAATGTACCCACACCATATCACCTGCATAAAAAATGGCCTGTCGCCTGTGCCTATCTGTAGCTTCTTTGAACTTGAGATTGCTCTGTTCAATCTTGCGACGTACCTGTCTATGCAACTGTTTGATCTCTGTCAAATCGTCGATTGCTAGAGATTTTAGTCCCTTTGAAGGTAATGGAACCAAATCTAACACACTGCTGGGATTGGAACCATATACAACCTGAAATGGATTGTGACCTGTCGTACGACTTGTCGAGCGATTGTAGGCGAATTCAGCATGTGGTAAAATCAAATCTCAATGTCTTGGTTTCCGTCCAATCAAACTTCTTAGTAGATTACCCAAACTCCTATTATCCACCTCAGTTTGACTGTCAGTCTGTGGGTGATAAGCACTGCTAAACTTCAACTCTGTACCTAACAGTCACCATAGAAAAAACCAGAAATGACTCATGAACTTCGTATCTCTGTCGGAGACGATAGACTTGGGAATGCCATGCAATTTGACGACCTCTTTCAAATACAATGCCGCCACAAATGAAGCATCAGAAGACGTCTTGCAAGGAATGAAGTGTGCCATCTTAGAAAATTGTTGAGCATTGAAAGTTTACTTTTTATCCTTCAATTTTGTATACAGTAGGTATATTTAATGTCATTTCTTAGTTTTGTAGATAAATTTGAGAAGTACAGGGAAACAATATCAAATCAGTGGATAATTGTAAGTTTAAAGTTTAATTCGGAAGACTTAGAATTTTTATGATTAATTTCATTCCACTTTTTGGTTTTTCATGTAAATTGGTTAGTCCAGATCCATTTATGAGAGTCTATATTAATTCAATATTTTAGATTTTAAAGTGGTGAATTTAATTATTAAATTCTGGAAGAGAGAACATGCAATTCAAAAGCCAAATGATGAAATTCAAGATCCATGGGCCATAGATCCACTTCAATAGGGCCAAGCTAAGCTTCCCAAGCCAAGCTTCCCAAGCCACCATTGGGCCGGGCCACAAGCAGTCTATGCGCATTTTACACAATGGGCCAGGCCAATGTGCACTTCAAGTCCAGCAAAGGCCCAGGTCCTCAAGCTCAAGTCTAAGTTCCATTGGAGGCCCATGTGCTTATTTAGAGGCTCAAAACCCTAAGTCCATAACCCATTTACACGCCTAAAGCCTTTTCCATTTCCATGTCATCCACACCATACATTCTCTATCTTCAATCTCAACACTTCAACTCATGCATCAAAATTAGGTAAAACCTAGAGCCACCATTCCATATCCAATGCATTCATAATTCGTAATAGATCTAGGCCATCCAATCCATCCATCATGTAGATTAACCTTAGAATCAAAATCATTCATGCATTATTTTATCATTCATAAATATAGATTAGCCATCCATTAGTTGAACCATTAGATCTAAACCCAAACCAATCATAGCCATCCACCTAAGATATAATTCAACTTGGAACCCAAGCAACCCTATCCCAATCCACACGATTTTGACACATCACACACATACTCCACACGTTTTTTGCAACTAAAAATTCTCCATGCATTTGACAAAAAATCCAACCAAGTTCAGTTCATTCCTAAAATCTCTAAACACCTCATCTCCCAATCTTTTCTCCTCCACACGATTTTCCCATATCAATTAAACACCTCATTCGAATTTCACTAGTCAACCTCCACATCACTATCTATCATCTCATCCATTCATTCATTTCATCTTTAGATCTCCACCATAAAACCCTAAATCCTACATGTCAAATTCAATACTACCCTATTTTCTCTCCTAAATCTCAATCTTTTTTCCACTATTGCTTAACCACCAAGCCATCCTCAATCCAAGCAACCCTAATTCATGTATACCTATGTTTGCCCTAGTTTTTTCATCTTAAAATCCACCTTTAAGCGAGATCCAATCTTAGCCCTCCATTAATAAGTTAAACCCAGATTTAATCCAACCATCCATTAATTCCTGTAGCCTATAAATAAGAGTACTGAGACAATGATAGAATTCAAATGTGACCTGGAGCTCAAAAGGACCAAAAGATTGGAGGAAAAGCAAGAAGCCAAGGAGCCTACATGACTTTTACAAGTGAACAATTAATTGTAAATTTTATTTTAATTGTCTCTCTTGTATTTATGTTTCCCGAATATTGTACTTTAATTCCTCCATGAAATAAATATGAAATATTCTTTTAGAACCTTGAAACATCCAATTTTCAGATGTCTTTCATGATTGTTTAGATTTAATTTTAAAGTTTGTATTCTTTATTTATTTAATTAGACATGAAATAGTTAGGACTTAGGTGATAAGTATTAAATCTAAGTTACTAAAGTTCGATTAATTAAATTGAAGATTATAGATTTTTAACTTTGATGATGAACATGAATTGACATTTGGATTTTTACGTGAATTGCAAATCTAGATTTTGTATTTATTTATTTATTTTGGGTGATGAGCGGTCTATTCCAATAACCACCTTTTAAATTATGCATTTATTTATTCTATCATTTACTTTAGTTGTCAATCTATTTCCAGTAATTTAGTTATGTCTTTTTCTTTGTTTGTTTGTTGTATGATCATAGTTCATTGTATTTTCAATCTCTTTATTTTAATTTTTGTATGATCATTTATTTATTCTTTAATTCTTTGTATCCAAACTCTCCCCCTCTCAAAATTTAATTAACTAAAGTTGGATATGTGTTATTTTGATCTTAGGACATGTAATTTTAATATGTAAACAAGATTATCATTTTAGTTCGCTACTTTGAATAAAAAGGACATGGATTTGATTTTTGAAAATAAATTGAATTTAATTCAAACATCTTATTTTGTTAATTTTACAAGTTCGATACAAGTGAGATAATGACGTTATTTTTAGATCTAAGATTAATTAAAATCCAAGTGTTAGAATTCTTTGATTTAAACATTGGGATTTTTTTCTTGATAATATATCTTTTTAAAAGAATGCTAGTTTAATTTAAGTGCATATATTTTGTGATTTTCCGTTGGTTCGACCTCGCATTCTAACTGCTACATTATAAATGGTTTGTGCGCTTGTGAGTTATAAATGTAAAATTTGATAACAACAAGTTTTTGGCATCGTTGCTGGGGTAAATCATAAAATTAAATTGTGCACCTTTAAAATTATATATTTTTAAGAAAAAAATGTTATTTTTGGCAACTCTTTAAAATTGGAAACTTTTATTTTGTAAAAGTTCTAATTTTAGAAAGTTTCCTAAAATAAGTAATTTTTTTAAAATCTCAATATTTTAGAATCAATTTATTTTTGGAAAGTTTCTAATTTTTGAAACTGCTATATTTAGAATTTTTTATATTTAGAAATGTTCTAATTTATTAGTTTTCTATTTTAGCAAAAATTTCTATTCTTGGAATTTGTTTTAGTAAAATCATAGTTTTGAAAATATATTTTGGAAAGTTTTCTATCTTTAGAAAAATATATTTGTGGTAATTAAGCTATTTTTGGAATCCATCCAATTTTAGAAAAAATTACAACCCTTAGAAGTTTTCTAGATTTAGAAATTTTATGTAGCTTTTGAAAATTTCAAAATAAGATGTCTAATCAAATCTTGGAAATCATGAAATAAAGATTTAATTTGGTGAACTTAATTTTAATTCTTATAATTCTGTCTCATTTAAAATTCATGTTTAAGGTTGTAAATATTAAATCTCCTTCACTAGTTGTAGGTTAGGAAAAATTCATTTAGTTCAGGATCATGCATTATTTGATTTAGACTCTACGCTAAGGCTTGTATGTATTGTTTTGCAGGTTCGAACAAAAATCACAAAAGAAATGCCTATATCTAGATTTGACTTGCACTAATGCAATCAAATTTTTATTTGGCTAATAGGACCCTAAAGATTGTCCCTAGACTTGCTCCTACTTTTCTTTCCAAATAATCTAAGTTTCCAATGAGAGTTTAACCACAAGATGGCCAGGTAAATTCCCAAGTAAGTGGGGGATTACAGACGGCACCTCGTCCCAACTTATCCATAGACGATGCTCGACCGCATGTCTTTGTTACAGAACTAGCCTTAGATACCATTGTTGAAGATAAACTATTCAGTGGTTACAAAAATTGATTTGACTTGAAAAGGTTCCTAATGAGCATGAAGCCCTAAAAATCTAGTCTAATGGTTGCTCAATTGATTTTATTAGGAAATGCATGAACCATGTTACTACCTTGTTTTTCTAGATATTGTGAATGCAATCTTACTTTACCACACAAACATCATGCAAATATGCAAAACAATAACAAAACAATTCTAACTAATGCATGAATCTAGCACCCTAATATGCATGAGCAATTGAAATGCAAACTAATTAAAGCAAAACAATTAATGAACATCCTAAAAATTCTATATGAATGCGTGATAAAAATAAAAATTAAAAGAAGGTGATTAGGCACTCACCTTAGCCTAGTATGCATGTTTTCAGCAATTTTTAAGCGTGCATTTTAAAAATCTTGCAAAACAAAACAAACAAATTTTGGTGTAGAGTCTAAATAAAAAAATGCATGATCCTAAACTAGATGTGTAACACCCCGGATTTTCAAGTTATTAATATATATGAAAATTACCCATTTAATTTGTGAATTATTAGATATGGACCTTAGATGGGTAAAGTGTTGGGTCATTGCCCAATTAAGACCCAACGGATTATAGAAATGGTTTCAATTGAATTAAATGGGGCTTAATTAAAATGGTAATGCAATATCTATAAATAAAAGATTGTGTGGCCATGTGTGTGGGATTTGCACATCCATGGGGATGCGCATAAGATCATTTAAAAAGAGGTCCTCTCCTTGAAACTAGGAGATTGCTAAATAAAGAAGTTGCTTGGCCGTGTGTGACATTGCATATCCAAGATATGCGCATGTGTTAGTGTATCTCTAAAAAAGGTCCTTTCCCTTGATTAAGAGTGATACTAAGGGAATTGCTAAATAAAGAAGAAGTCTAAGAAAAAAAATAGAGATTGTTTTACCGTGTGTGGGATAGGCGCAATCCATGTTGATGCTCCAAAAGGGAGTCCCTTCTTTGGTTAAAAACGGCATAAGGGAATTGCTAAGTTAAGAGGATCTTGGCACCTTCTAATTAGGATTGAGTGGAAGTTTTATAAAAGAAAGACAAGGGGCACGCGGCACACCCAAAATTAAGAGAGGGGCGCACAGCATAACAAGAGAAGGAGAGAGCAGCCAGTAAGTGGGAAAGATCAAGAAGAAGGAGGAAAAGACTAAGGAAGAAAAGAATCGGAAGAACACGTCGGAGAGAAGGAAAACCAGAGGAGTCACGGAATCGGTAAGTAATTTTGATAATTTTGTTTAAAAGAAAGGAACCATAGGGTTCGGCCATGGTGTATGGCCGAACCCCATGGAAGGAAATTGGATGATCATGGTATTTTGAATGGAAAGGAGGAAACATAGGGTTCGGCCATAGTGCATGGCCGAACCCCATGAAAGAATATTGGGTAATTTTTAAATGGAGTTTGAAGGGTAAAAATCATAAGTTTATATATATGATTTAAAAAGGAATTAATGGACCATAGGGTTCGGCCATGTTGTATGGCCAAACCCCATGGGAGTTTGTTGGTAATGATTATGGGTTTTTGAAGGATGAACTCCATGGAAAATTATTCATATTTTTAAAAGGTTTTACATGGAGAAATATAGAATTGGTTATATGTATTTAGATCATGGAAGATCAAGGGTGAATGATTTTTAAAGAGAAGATTTTGAACCATAGGGTTTGGCCATGGTGTATGGCCAAACCCCATGTAACACCCCAATTTCTCAATAATATGAATATTTACGAAAATGCCACTGGATTGGTGAATTTAATAAATGTGATTGTAAATGAGAAAATGATGAGGTCCATTGCTCAAATTAAGACTCTATGAGCATATTATAAGTGTCAAATTTGATTGAATGGGTAATGAACATCACATTGGGTCAATATGGTTAATTGGGTCAAAGGACCCAATTGGGACCCAATGGGTCATAATGGATTTATTAGACCATTGGGTGAGCCCAAATTTAATGGGGTTAAGCTGAATTGATTGGAAATTAAGTGGAGCATAAATGGGTAGGCTTGATGCACATGTGAAAACCAAATGCAAATGGCTAAAACAACCCATAAATGGGTCATGGCGTCAAAACGGGTCAACAAGCTAAATGGGGACCCAATGGGTCGGATTGACCATTTTGACCATGGTTGACCGTGTGGGCCCTCAAATGAGCTCAATTGGGTGTTAAATCAGGTTGAGTGGGACTGAATTGAGTTGGTTTTGAATTAAGAAATGAGTTGACTCAAGTGCATTAAATGAGTGTCATTTAATGTGGTGAGTTGGGCTTGTGAATTGGGTGAGTCAAAATCGAAATCAAAGGGGCTGTAAATTTAATGAGTTAAAGAGGGAGATGAAGAGGTACTTGGGTCTCAAGCCACACAAGACAAGTCCCACACGTTGGGGACTTGTGGTGTGGGCTTCCATGCTAAGTTTTTAAATGGAATTGATGGGAATGAGATAAGATTACATGGGGAGCTGAGAGGTTGCATTGGTTGATGCCAAGGGGTGTCTTGGTTATGCCAAGTGACCCTTTGGTTTGATCAAGAAGTGATGAGGCTGGTTGAGTGGTTTAAGGGGCTGAAATAGAAAAGGAATACACCCATCACTTGGCCGAATTTTACATTGCAAAAACTTGGTGTTTCCATCTCTCTCCCTCTCTCTCAAGAACACCCCTCCTTGGCCGAACCAGCAGTGGTGTTTTTCACCTTTGATCAAGCACTAATTTGGCCAGAAGCTAAGGAAGAAAGAAGGAAACAAGAGGGAAGAAGGCAAAGAGCAAAGGCAAGAAGAAAAGCTTGGAATTTGGTAAGTATTTCCATGGATTTTTGTTTAATAAAATGGGATAAATGAAACATGATTTGGCCATGGGTTGGCTGAATCTACCAAGGGTAAGGAGTAGGTATATTGATGTTTAAAAAATAGAAAACATGGACCATAGGGTTCGGCCACCTTGGTTGGCCGAACCCCATGAAATGTTATGGTCATATTGATGGTTTTTGTAAGTTAAAACCATGCAAATGATGAACTGTTTTGGATGTTTAAATTAGACTTAAGATGCATGTTGAAAAGGTTTTAATCATGGATTTGAGTATCATGTTTTGGACTATGGAATGACCGAATGCATCTAGGAATTTAATCTTGGATAAAGGTTGTTTAAAATGGTAAAGATGCATCAAGGTGGCCGAACCCCATGAAATTTATTTGTTTGGGTTGATGGTTTTGAAGTCTACAAACCATGCAATACTATGGTGATTTTATATGTTTTAATGAGACACAAATTACATGTTAAAAGGTTTAAAATTATAGGCCATATGGTTCGACCAATTAGGATGGCCGAACCCCATGAAATGGGGTGATAATTTTATGGTGATTTGTAACGGTTTTGAGGGATAGAAACCATGCAATATTATGGGGTTTCTATGTGATTAAGATGGAGATATGGGTACTGTTTTGGGTTAGCCATTGGATGGCTGAACCATATGGTTCTTATGATTAAAGAGTAGAGCCTAAGTTAAGTACATAGGATGGAATCATTGAACCAAGGGAACCATTGGCTTCGGCCATGTGTATGGCCAAACCCCATGGACCATGATTATGGGTTTTATGAATCAATTTCATGGAAATGATTAGTGGTTTTAAATTTTAAGCATGATGTAATTATGTATGGGTAGCAATGGCAGTTTTGTAAATATGTAGAAAAAGATTAAAAGGACATGAAAAAGGGGTTAAACCAAGGTGGTATAATTCGGCCATGGTGTATGGCTAAACCCTACCAAGACATGTTTGAAGTGTGAAATATTTATCAAATGGAAAAGGAAGATTAAATTCCAAGTTGGTGATGTTTGGCCATGGGTATGGCCGAACCCCACAAGATGGTATATGAGACCTAAACTTGATTAGAAATCAAGAAGATCAAGTATTGACTTGCTGATTGTATAAACAAGGTAACGGAACTTGAACGGCATGCAAGTCGTGATCAAGTGAAAAAGAACAAACACCGAAGCTAATCTTCGGTAGGTTTCCTACCTACTTGTAACCACAATTATGTTTTGGTTTTATCATGATTTAAATGAGATATGTTGTTATCATTATTATGTTGCAATTGGTTTTTGAATGATGAAATTTACATTTACTAGTGATATATAATGCGTTGACATCTCATGCATGGCATGGGGTGATGACTATGGGAAACTGGAACCCTCTCCACAAGAAATGAGGATCACTGTGGATTACCTTATCGTGAGAATCCCAATGAAAGAACACTGTGAAACAACTCAATGATGAGAGTCTTTCCATAGGAAATGAGGATTACTGTGGATTACCTTATCGTGAGAATCCCAATGAAAGAACACTGTGAAATAACTCAATGATGAGAGTCTTTCCACAGGAAATGAGGATTACTGTGGATTACCTTATCATGAGAGTCCCAATGAAAGAACACTGTGAAATAACTTGATGGCTATGTATACTGGTAATGGGTGGGACTCATTACATAGCACTTACATACATAGCATTGTTTTCAAATGTTTTATTGATAATCATATACTATGATATATATGCATGTTTTATATGCTAACCATGTGGTAGCCCTGATCGGAAAACCTACTGGGCGTATTGATCTAACGCCCTAATTCTATCCTTAGAGGATAATGCAGGAATAAGGAAGGGGAAAGAGAAGGTTGATGACCAAGAGGGGAGCCAAGCTTAAGAGCTTGAATGACATATGGGATTTTTAAATTACTGTCTTTTTGAGTTACATTTTTATGGACATGTAATAAGTTGATACCTTTGCTATGGTTTGTTTATGATATTGACAATGGATGGTTGGATTAGCTGTTTTAATAATTGAGACTTGTACTGGCTATTTATTCAGTTTAATTCCGCAGTTAGTCTAGTTTATTCCGCATAACTTGATTAGTTCCACGTGTGGTTTGTCTTTCATGGGTTTAGTCCATGCACACATGGGTGGCCAGTTAAGGGTCGGACTTGGGTAGTCCGGACTTAGCTCGCGTCGTGACGCAGCCCGCTCTCTTCCGGTGTTATTCTATTGTTATTAAAAAAAAAAATTAGACTCTGAACCTCGGAGAGGGCGGGGCGTTACACCCCATGGAAGATGTTATTAATTTAGAAAGTGATGGGAACGGTTGGATTGTCACTATGAGTGAGGTTCGGCCATGGTGTATGGACGAACCCCACTAGGGTTTACTTAATGGAAGATGGTTATTGATTTAGAAAGAAATTAATGATAGACTTTTGGATCAAAAAGGAAGGAACCTTGATTTATGGATTCAAGTATGGAAATTGTTATAATTGGAAAGTTATACATCATAGGGTTCGGCCATGGTGTTTGACCGAACCCCATGAATCAATTCTATGGTTCAAATATGGATTTATTATTGTAAATAAATTAAGAAGGAGGATGGAATAATGATATCATGGGTTTGGCCATGGTGTATGGCTGAACCCAATGAACCAATATTATGGATCTAATATGAGTAAATAAATGAATGGACTTATGGTTTGGAACCTAAACCTAAGGTGATGAAGGAAATGGCAAAAAGGTAAATAGGCGAAAATGATGGACATAGGGTTCGACCATGGTGTATGGCCAAACCCCATGAACTATTGATGGACCATGTGTTGGAATATTGTAAGGGACACTTAGAGTAGTTATGCATGTTTAAGGAAATGAGGGATTTAAATTATACATAGACCTATGTTCATGGCTCATGTTATTGGTGATGGATAGGTATAATGGCAAAATTGTAATTAAATGAATTAATGGACCATGGGTTCGGCCATGGTGTATGGCCGAACCCCATGAGGAATGTTTATGGACTTAAACATAATGGGAAGTGATTAAATGATTAACTTAAGGGGGTGAGGTTCGGCCATGTTGTATGGCCAAACCCCACAAAGTTATGTTTTATGGACTAAGGTTCTTTTGGACTTAGATATGATAAGAAATCAATTGGAACATGGGTTTAATTAATGGTTGTGTAATAAGGTAACGGGACCTCACAAGGTGTGTACGATCGTGAGCGGTTACCGGACGGAAGCGCAAGGACACGTTAGTGGTCTTTGGTAGGATTCCACCTCTTTGAAACCATGGGTTTATGTACAATGTTTTTATCTTATTTGATGAATTTATGTTGAAAAAGATATGTTTCAAATTGTGAGTTTTAATGCTATGTTTATTATATAAAATAGCATGTGTTTCATTGGCATCTCATGCATGGCATTGGGTGAAGGATATGTAACCGGAGGGGCTACACTCCGTCGGGAATCCGAAAAACCTATGTGGGATACCTTGATGTGTTTTTCCATCAAGAAGAAACCGGAGGGGCCACATCCGTCGGGGTGTCCGAAAGACCTATGTGGGGGTACTTATATGTACTTGTGATGGGTGGGACTCATTGCATTTGACATCATGACATGGCATGGATTATATTGTTTTTGACATTATGATATTATTATATATGTTGTGTACTAACCATGTGTTAGCCCTAATTAGAATACCTACTGGGCGCATTGTTTTAACGCCCTACTTCTGCTCTAGTGGATGATACAGGAAACAAGGAGAACGATGAATGCGAAAAAGACCAAGCATAGGAGCTTGGATGCTTTTAGTTTATATTTTGATTAAGTTACTTATGGACTTGTATTTTGAGTAACTAGACTTCGGACATGTAATAACTTAGATAATTTGCTATGGGTGGATGCTTATGTGGATAATTATGTTGTGTTAATGATGATTAAGGACTTGACGTATTTTGCTATCTAAAATGGAGTAGAACTAGGTTCTATTATAATTCCGCAATCATGATTTTATTCCGCATGTTTATATTGTTATGTGTGAACCGTTTCCATGGACTTAGTCCATGCACACATAGGTTGGCCAGTTAAGGGTCGGACTTTAGAAGTTCGGACTTAGCTCACGTCGTGACGTCCCGTTTTTTGTAACACCCCGCCCTTTTCACTCTAATTTTCAGAGTTTATTTTTTTTTTTAAATATAATAATAATCAACAAGTGATCGGGGCGGAATGTCACGACGCGAGTTAAGTTCGGATCTCTAAATCCGACCCTTAACTGGCCAAGCCCATGTGCGTATGAACTAAGTCCATAAAACTGATCCGCACATGGTATATGTATAATTTGCGGAATTAACTTAGTCTAGATCTAACTGAGGTTATAATAGATCCTATGACTAATCCAACTTTCCATTCTTAGATAGCAAAGTACCTTATTTATTCTCCAAAATTATTATATAACCTTAGTCTACTATTCATTCCAAACCATTCAAATAAATCCAACCATAGCATCTACTTAACTACATTATTACATGCCCACAACATCTAGCTAACAAATTACATTGTCCAAATAAATCAACTACCAAGTCCATAAATAATCCATTCATAGTCCATTCCAATCATTCAAAACGCCCAAGTTTTCGTGCTTGGTCCTCTTCTCCAACCACGTTCTTTCCTTTCCCTGCATCATCCACTAAGGATATAGATAGGGCGTTAGATCAACGCGCCCAGTAGTGTTTCCGAATAGGGCTACCACTTGGTTAGTCAAACATACAAATAATATAATGATAGTACATGTGTAACAAAATTCAATAGAAACATGCTATGTATGAAATGCACATGTAATGAGTCCCACCCATCACCATTCAACATAGACATCACTTGACGGGATTCTCATCGTCAAGGTAACCCACAGTGGTCTTTCGGACGCCCCGACGGAGTGTGGCCTCCGGATTCCTCCTGATGGGATTCACATCATCAGGGTACCCCACAGTGGTCTTTCGGACGCCCCGACGGAGTGTGGCCTCCGGTTACTACACCATCATCCCATGCCATGCATGAGATGTCTATGCAAACATGCCATTTGTAAATATAACATTTGATTCAAATAACTTATTCAAATACCATAAAACAGCAAATAAGTTATGTGGTTACAACAAGGTAGGAAACCTACAATAGTTTACTTTGTTCGATCCTTCCTTTGGACCGTCTTCCGATCACGGCTCGCTCACCGTTCTAAAAATCCGAATACCCTATGTACATGGCAGCAAGTTAATCATTTATCCACCTAATTTCCAGCAAAGCTTAATGTTCCAAGAACCACCTAGTGGGGTTCGGCCAAAGCCATAGCCGAACCTCATCCATTAAAACTTTGGTCATTCATTTATTTAATTAAAACCTATCTAATTACCCAAACTTCTAAATGAACCTTGATAGGGTTCGGCCATACATTATGGCTGAACCTTACCACTTTGGTTTTAGCCCATTTATCCCATCATATGATCATTTTATTTTTGATCATTTCAGCCATAATTACGATTGTGCCATTGAGACCAACCTTTGCTTTAAATTAACTAACTTTCATCACCAAACATAAAACCATCTTTAGTGGGGTTCGGCCATACACACGGCTGAACCTCACCACTTAATTTGATCCTTCTTAAACCTTCCATATCTTCATATAAACCAACCATTATGTCCCACAATTACCATTAGTGGGGTTCGGCCATACACATGGCCGAACCTCACCAATGTGATTTTATGCTCAATTTCCATCACTCATATTGGCCGATTACTTACCCATACTAACTCCATAAACAACATATATTATTCTTAAATCAAAGCATATAAATAATACCTAATGTTCATCATAAACTTAACCCAATTATTCCACAAAACAGTCCATGGGTTTTCATGGTTTCCATGGTTTCCATGGGGTTCTCAACATGAAAACCAACATCATTTTACATGGGGTTCGGCCCTCTATAATGGCTGAACCCAATGATTACGTTTACTGTTTTTAAACCTCAATTAACCATGTAATAACTGTATATCTAAATCAGGTTTTTAACCTTCAAACAACCATCCAAAATTAGCGCAATTTCATAGGGTTCGGCCATGCTTATTGGCCGAACACCATGAGATTAATTTTGAACATTTAGTCCTTCATCTTAGGTCTGAAACCAGCACCCAAATCCATGTTTTTTAACCATTCTAAAACATGTATTTACATCTTAAAATAATAACCCAAAACAGTCCACCAACTTCATGGTTTATATGTTCCAAATACATCAAAACCAAACCATTACTTGCATGGGGTTCGGCCCTCCATGGTGGCCGAACCCTATGACCTTTGATTTTGAATTTCTTCATCATTCATCTATGTCCAAAACAAACTTCCTTATTTATGTTTTAACCTTTTTAAAACACACACTTAAAATCATCTAAAAACAGTCCCAAATTTGTATGGTTTTAATTTCCAAAAACCATCTAAATAAATCCATTATTTCCATGGGGTTTGGTTATCCAATGGGCCGAACCCTATGGTCCATCTTTTTATCTCATTCATGTACTTCCAACCAATATTTAACCTTTGTTAGATTCAGCATCCAATGGCCGGATCATGATTTAAAAATTGTTCATCGAAAAACCTACCGTTTCCGCGACTCCTCCACTTGATCTTCACTCCCGCTTGTTCCTTCCCTTTTGCTGATCTTGTCTTGATGAAAAAGGGATCAATCCAAGGACTGATTAACACCCAGCTGCTGTTCTTAGTGTTTGGGAAGACAGAGGACGACCAAGAGAAAGGGAGAGAGAGAGAGAGAGAGAGAGAGAGAGAGAGAAATGGGCACCCTTTGTTTAATCAAAATCAGCCCAAGATTAACCTTGTGTAACTCCCATTGCCTTTACCCTAAACTTTATGTTACTTGGGGGTTTCATCATGAGATGAAACCTCCCCATGTTCCCAACGTCCCTTGTTGATTGAACTTGTGTAACCCCCACTTCTTAACTCCTTTTCTCATTACCTTTGCATGTGAGAGTTTCATTTAAAAAAATGAAACTCTCCTAGGCTCCAACGGTTTTAGCCCTACCTTCAACATGTAAACCAAGAGTTGAATTTGAAATGCCATTATCTCTTTGTGTAACTTCATAAACAGCAGCTCCAACTTTGGGGTTTATTTGCATGAAAATAATGATCCAAACTACACCAACGTCTTCCATGTATAATTTTGTGATTATTTGCATTCTCTATTTTATTTATTTCTCATTATCCTTGCATTTGTACCTCTCAAACAGCCATCCCACTAACTCCATTGTAGCTGTTACATGCAAGCAATATTCTCATGCATCCAACGTCCCTATGCATTCTATTTAATTTCAAAATGTAACTCCCATTTAAAATGTAACTCCCATTTTATTCATCACCTAAATGGGGGTTACATGCATGGTAATGTCTCCCATGCTCCAACGTTTTTTCCTTGCTCAAAATTTGGAATTTAAAACACTTCTCCTCTCATTCACACACTTCACTCACTTACATTAAAAAAATACATATTCATCCAACTCATTTATTCAACTCACCCAACCAAAGTCATTCATTTAATTTAACTTAACTAATAAATTCAACTCAACTTAACCCATCATTCATTTCAACTCAAACCAAACTCAAGCAATTAATAAACTTAAATTAACTAAGCTTGAACTCAATCCATGGTTAATCATGCCATTCACGACCCATTGGATCCCATCTAGCCATTTTGACCCATTTATCAAAATTTGACCCAAATATGATTCTTAACCCGTTTAAATTCATCTTATCCATTTATTTGTTTTATAAACAAACTACCCTCCTTTGGGTCTTCATTGAGCCCTTGACCCATTTAAATTCAAATCAATTTTATCACAATGGCAATTCCGTAAATATGAATATTTTCATATAAAATGATAACTTTGAAATTCCAGGGTGTTACAATACAATACTCTTTTTATAATTTTCGTCCCGAAAATCGAACGAAGTAGGATTTCAAAGTAATTCATACAAACAATTCAGGGTGAGATGTTCTCATCTCCGATTCCAATTCCCAAGTGGCCACCTCAACACCATGTTGATCCCAAACCACCTTGACGGACTGAATCGCTCGGTTAATATTCTGACCGGTTTCTCTACATAAGTGACGTCGCTTTGCACATCTATATCTTGCACATTCAAAACATGTGACGGATCAGGGTTGTACTTCCTCAGCATTGACACATGGAATACATCATGTAGAGACGCCAATTGCGAAGGAAGTGCCAATTGATAGGCTACATCTCCCATCCTTCTGATAATTGAAAACGGTCCCACATATCTTGGCGACAATTTTCCTTTCTTCCCAAATCTCATGTGCCCTTTTCGTGGCGAGACCTTCAAGAATACCATGTCTCCCACTTCAAATTCGAGAAACCTCCTCGTCTTAGCAGCATAGCTCTTTTGCCGACTCTGTGCGGTCAACAAATGTTGACGTATCAACTGGATCTGTGCAGTAGTTTCTGCAACCATCTCGGGTCCCATCAGTGCATGTTCGCCAACCTCAGTCCAGCACACTGGTGACCTGCATGGTCTACCATACAAAGCTTCGAATGGTGCCATCTGGAGGCTTGCTTGGTAGCTATTGTTATAAGAAAATTCCACCAATGGCAAATGATCCTCCCATCCACCTTTGAAGTCTAGCATGCACGCCCTCAACATGTCCTCCAGCGTTTGTATTGTTCTTTCCGATTGTCCATCGGTCTGTGGATGGAATGCTGTGCTAATAAGTAGATCGGTTCCCATGGCCGACTGCATGCTCTGCCACACCCTGCCGGTGAATCGGCCATCTCTATCAGACACTATAGTCTATGGAATACCATGTAATCTGATGATGTCTTTGATATATCTCCGTCCCAATGTCTCTGATGAATCCGTCATCTTGATAGGAATAAAATGCGCGGACTTGGTCAATCGGTCTACCACAACCCATATAGCGTCATTGCCCTTCGAGGACCTCGGCAACCCCGTCACAAAGTCCATGGAAATGTGCTCCCATTTCCATTCCGGCACTGCTAAGGGTTTGAGTAACCCTGGTGGCTTCTGATGTTCCGTCTTAACCTGCTCACAAGTTAAACAATGAGCCACGAACTCAGCAACGTCCTTCTTGAGTCCATGCCACCAATAATGTCTTTTTAAGTCATGATACATTTTTGTGCTACCCGGATGAATGGACAACTTGCTCTGATGTGCCTCTACCAATAATTCTTTTCTGCAGCTTCTTGGCACATAAATTCTACCCCGGAACATAAGACCCTGTCCTGGTCGTAATTCCCAATCCGGTACAACCTCGCCAATGGACATCTTGGCCCATGTCTCTGCCATTTCCGGATCTGTTCGTTGCTCCTGTTCAATCTTTGTAACCATGTTGGATCGTATGATCAAATTGTACATACTCCCATGGTTTGTGATGTATAGATTAAACTCACGAATGGAATTCAACATCTCCCATTCAGTCCTGATCAAACATGCCACTGATGCATGAGACATGCGGCTGAGAGCATCCGCCACTTTGTTGGCCTTTCCCGGATGATATCGGAGCGCAAATTCATAGTCCGCCAGATATTCCATCCATCTGCGCTGCCTCAGGTTGAGCTCTTTCTGATCAAATAAATACTTCAAGCTCTTGTGATCTGAAAATACTTCAAACTTCTCCCCATATAGATAGTGTCTCCAACTTTTGAGAGCGAAGACCACCGCAGCTAATTCCAGATCATGTGTGGGGTAGAGGCGTTCATGTATCTTTAGTTGTCTTGAACCATATGCTACCACCCGATCACGTTGCATGAGTGAACATCCCAGTCCCTCTCCTGATGCATCACATTGTACTTCATAACCTTTGCCCCTTTCCGGCAAAACTAGAATAGGAGCAGTTGTAAGTCTCTCTTTCAGCTCCTCAAATCTCTGGTTGAACAACTCTGACCATTCATATTTGACTCCTTTCTGCGTGAGTCGAGTCAATGGGGATGCAATTTTGGAGAAGTCCATGATAAACTTCCTATAATATCCAGCCAAACCCAGAAAACTACGGATTTCAGTGACATTCTTTGGTGCTTTCCACTCACTTACTGCTGCCACCTTAGCCGGATCAACGGCTATACCATCTGCTGTTATAACATGCCCCAAGAATTTGACCTCAGGTAGCCAAAATTCGTATTTGCTTGCTTTGGCATACAACTGGTTCTGTCTCAAGGTGTTCAATACTATTCGAAGATGCTCAGCATGATCCTCCTGACTCTTGGAATAGATCAGGATATCGTCAATGAACACTATAACAAACCGATCCAGATATGGACGGAATATTCTGTTCATTAAGTCCATGAACACAGCCGGTGCGTTGGTAAGCCCAAATGGCATGACTACAAATTCAAATAGTCCATACCGTGTTCTGAAAGCTGTCTTCTCGATATCTTCCTCCCTGACCCGGATTTGATGATAACCGGACATCAGGTCAATCTTGGAAAAATGACTGGATCCCCTCAACTGATCGAATAAATCATCGATCCTGGGTAGAGGATACTTGTTCCGGACAGTTAGCTGATTCAACTTCCGGTAGTCCACACACATTCTGAGTGAACCATCCTTCTTTTTCACGAACAACACTGGAGCTCCCCATGACGATGTGCTGTTCCGAATGCATCCCAGTCTAAGTAATTCATCAAGCTGCTTCTTCAACTCGGACATTTCTGCTGGTGCCATCCGATAATGGGGTAGAGACACTGGTGAGGTACCAGGATATAGCTTGATCTCAAAATTGAGCTCCCTCATAGGCGGTATACCAGGAAGTTCTTTTGGAAAGACATCAACAAATTCTTTCACAATTGCTGGAAGTTCAGTGACTGGTGCTTTGTTGATGACAATATTGTTCAACACCAAATGATGCAACCCTTCCTGCAATCTGCTTTGCTTGTCGGCACGAACTATATACTGCTTTCCCTCGGGTGACCAAAATGTCACTCTTCGGCGGTAACAATCAATATTGGCTTCATAACCAGCCAACCAGTCCATGCCAAATATAATATCGTACTCCGTCATGTCGAGTACCAAATAATTGAACTCAAATCTGAGTCCAGCGAGTTCTGTATTTATGGCCGTGCATATGAGTCCCAAAGACGTGTCTCCGACAGGGGATACTACTGTGAGTGTGGTGGACAGCTTTTGAACTAGTGTTCCAGTAGCAGTTATAAAGGATGCAGATATAAAAGAGTGCGATGCTCCAGAATCAAACAATGCATAAGTATAAGAACTATTGACAACGGCCATACCTTGAATCACAGAACGATTCACATCCTCAGGAGGTTCCAGAGCAAATAGTCGTCCAGATCCGGTAGGATTAGGCGCCCGTCCCGCCTGATTATATGTCCTGCCTCCTCGGGAGTTAGCTGGCCTAGCTGGTGGACGGAAAGATCCTTTGGAATATGAGAGCCTATTGAGCTTTGGACAGTCTCTCTTGAAGTGACCCAGCTGATTACAGTGGAAACAATTGTTCACCCCTCTGAATGTCTGGGTGACTGATGCAGATGGGGAGGGCTAGTTGGGACGAAAGCTCCCCGCGGACCCAGTAGATGGTGAGGGTCTACTGAAGTTCGGACGGAACCTCTTGTTGGGCTGAAACCCACCCCTCCCACTTGGAGCTCGACGATTGTCAAACCGCACTATTGCATTCAACTCCTGTTCTGCTATTGTGGCCTTGCTGATCACCTCAGCCAATGTGGTGCACTTAAATATGGTCACTTTGGCCTTGATGTTTGGCCGTAGACCCCTCTCAAACTTTCTTGCCTTGCGAAGTTCTGTGTCCACCATATAGAATGCATAAATGGATAAACTGAGAAATTCACGGTGATACTCTGCCACCGTCATAGAGCCCTGTACCAAGGACAGAAACAGTTCCGTCTGTCGCTCCTTCTCCTCCTCCGGAAAGTAATGTTCCAGAAAGGTTGCTGAAAACTCATTCCATGTCATGGCCGTCCTCTCCCTCACTGGTATGAGTTCCCTCTGCTTCTCCACCACCTCCCACCATTTACCGGCATCTTCTATCAATTGTGAAGTAGCCAGTAAAATCCTGTCAGCATGACTCGAGATCTTAAGTAATTTTAAGATCTGAGTGATCTTCTTCAGCCAGTGCTCGGCTCCGACAGCCCCTTCCTTCCTTTTAAAGTAGGGAGGACGCTGTTGTTGAAATTCTCGTGCCATACTCCGGTCACTGGCATCCCTGGAACTTTCACTCCCATTCATATGTTGCTGGAGCACTGAGGTTACCACTGCTTGGACTAATCCCTGAAGCTCAGGCGGCACATGTGGTATATGTACACCACTGTTTCCTTCTCCCTCCTTCTGTGATGCATTCTCACTCCCCTTTTCTTCCCTCCATGAGTGCTGTGATTCTTCCCCATTGTGAGACTTTTCATGAACAGGTTGCTCCTCATCAGGTTGGGTTACCTCTTTCTCATGTATAGACGGCTCCTTCTCATGCACAGATTTTTCGTGTTGTGGTAACACTTTCTCATGTTGCGTGATTTGCAACACCTTTTCCTTCCCTTTTTGGTTCTGAGGGATCCTTCTCTTTGGAGCCATTTCCCTAAGTCATAAAAACATTATTGACTTAGTTTCCTCGTACAGTTTGTATTTTTCACAATTTTGGGGAGATTTCCAAATAAGCACACTTGGTTTTCTATTTGTTTTTGAGGGGAGAGTCTCTAAATTTCCTATGTTTGTTTTTCTCAATTGGGGAGTATTGGGGAATGTATATCCTATTTTTCTACGTTTGACAGATCAATTATAATAATGTACTTTTGCTATCTTTCACTGTTGTTCTCAGTTTGATTTGTTCAGTCCGAGTCCACGAAGTAAATTAATCCGGCCCCCAGTCAGCGGACTCCGAAGAGTCGGTCAGTTGGGATTCTTATCCGTCAGTGAGACATGAAACCGTCTTAATCTTACTTCGGAAGATTCAACTTCCCGTTTCGCTCTGATACCAACTGTAACACCCCGCCCTTTTCACTCTAATTTTCAGAGTTTATTTTTTTTTTTAAATATAATAATAATCAACAAGTGATCGGGGCGGAATGTCACGACGCGAGTTAAGTTCGGATCTCTAAATCCGACCCTTAACTGGCCAAGCCCATGTGCGTATGAACTAAGTCCATAAAACTGATCCGCACATGGTATATGTATAATTTGCGGAATTAACTTAGTCTAGATCTAACTGAGGTTATAATAGATCCTATGACTAATCCAACTTTCCATTCTTAGATAGCAAAGTACCTTATTTATTCTCCAAAATTATTATATAACCTTAGTCTACTATTCATTCCAAACCATTCAAATAAATCCAACCATAGCATCTACTTAACTACATTATTACATGCCCACAACATCTAGCTAACAAATTACATTGTCCAAATAAATCAACTACCAAGTCCATAAATAATCCATTCATAGTCCATTCCAATCATTCAAAACGCCCAAGTTTTCGTGCTTGGTCCTCTTCTCCAACCACGTTCTTTCCTTTCCCTGCATCATCCACTAAGGATATAGATAGGGCGTTAGATCAATGCGCCCAGTAGTGTTTCCGAATAGGGCTACCACTTGGTTAGTCAAACATACAAATAATATAATGATAGTACATGTGTAACAAAATTCAATAGAAACATGCTATGTATGAAATGCACATGTAATGAGTCCCACCCATCACCATTCAACATAGACATCACTTGACGGGATTCTCATCGTCAAGGTAACCCACAGTGGTCTTTCGGACGCCCCGACGGAGTGTGGCCTCCGGATTCCTCCTGATGGGATTCACATCATCAGGGTACCCCACAGTGGTCTTTCGGACGCCCCGACGGAGTGTGGCCTCCGGTTACTACACCATCATCCCATGCCATGCATGAGATGTCTATGCAAACATGCCATTTGTAAATATAACATTTGATTCAAATAACTTATTCAAATACCATAAAACAGCAAATAAGTTATGTGGTTACAACAAGGTAGGAAACCTACAATAGTTTACTTTGTTCGATCCTTCCTTTGGACCGTCTTCCGATCACGGCTCGCTCACCGTTCTAAAAATCCGAATACCCTATGTACATGGCAGCAAGTTAATCATTTATCCACCTAATTTCCAGCAAAGCTTAATGTTCCAAGAACCACCTAGTGGGGTTCGGCCAAAGCCATAGCCGAACCTCATCCATTAAAACTTTGGTCATTCATTTATTTAATTAAAACCTATCTAATTACCCAAACTTCTAAATGAACCTTGATAGGGTTCGGCCATACATTATGGCTGAACCTTACCACTTTGGTTTTAGCCCATTTATCCCATCATATGATCATTTTATTTTTGATCATTTCAGCCATAATTACGATTGTGCCATTGAGACCAACCTTTGCTTTAAATTAACTAACTTTCATCACCAAACATAAAACCATCTTTAGTGGGGTTCGGCCATACACACGGCTGAACCTCACCACTTAATTTGATCCTTCTTAAACCTTCCATATCTTCATATAAACCAACCATTATGTCCCACAATTACCATTAGTGGGGTTCGGCCATACACATGGCCGAACCTCACCAATGTGATTTTATGCTCAATTTCCATCACTCATATTGGCCGATTACTTACCCATACTAACTCCATAAACAACATATATTATTCTTAAATCAAAGCATATAAATAATACCTAATGTTCATCATAAACTTAACCCAATTATTCCACAAAACAGTCCATGGGTTTTCATGGTTTCCATGGTTTCCATGGGGTTCTCAACATGAAAACCAACATCATTTTACATGGGGTTCGGCCCTCTATAATGGCTGAACCCAATGATTATGTTTACTGTTTTTAAACCTCAATTAACCATGTAATAACTGTATATCTAAATCAGGTTTTTAACCTTCAAACAACCATCCAAAATTAGCGCAATTTCATAGGGTTCGGCCATGCTTATTGGCCGAACACCATGAGATTAATTTTGAACATTTAGTCCTTCATCTTAGGTCTGAAACCAGCACCCAAATCCATGTTTTTTAACCATTCTAAAACATGTATTTACATCTTAAAATAATAACCCAAAACAGTCCACCAACTTCATGGTTTATATGTTCCAAATACATCAAAACCAAACCATTATTTGCATGGGGTTCGGCCCTCCATGGTGGCCGAACCCTATGACCTTTGATTTTGAATTTCTTCATCATTCATCTATGTCCAAAACAAACTTCCTTATTTATGTTTTAACCTTTTTAAAACACACACTTAAAATCATCTAAAAACAGTCCCAAATTTGTATGGTTTTAATTTCCAAAAACCATCTAAATAAATCCATTATTTCCATGGGGTTTGGTTATCCAATGGGCCGAACCCTATGGTCCATCTTTTTATCTCATTCATGTACTTCCAACCAATATTTAACCTTTGTTAGATTCAGCATCCAATGGCCGGATCATGATTTAAAAATTGTTCATCGAAAAACCTACCGTTTCCGCGACTCCTCCACTTGATCTTCACTCCCGCTTGTTCCTTCCCTTTTGCTGATCTTGTCTTGATGAAAAAGGGATCAATCCAAGGACTGATTAACACCCAGCTGCTGTTCTTAGTGTTTGGGAAGACAGAGGACGACCAAGAGAAAGGGAGAGAGAGAGAGAGAGAGAGAGAGAAATGGGCACCCTTTGTTTAATCAAAATCAGCCCAAGATTAACCTTGTGTAACTCCCATTGCCTTTACCCTAAACTTTATGTTACTTGGGGGTTTCATCATGAGATGAAACCTCCCCATGTTCCCAACGTCCCTTGTTGATTGAACTTGTGTAACCCCCACTTCTTAACTCCTTTTCTCATTACCTTTGCATGTGAGAGTTTCATTTAAAAAAATGAAACTCTCCTAGGCTCCAACGGTTTTAGCCCTACCTTCAACATGTAAACCAAGAGTTGAATTTGAAATGCCATTATCTCTTTGTGTAACTTCATAAACAGCAGCTCCAACTTTGGGGTTCATTTGCATGAAAATAATGATCCAAACTACACCAACGTCTTCCATGTATAATTTTGTGATTATTTGCATTCTCTATTTTATTTATTTCTCATTATCCTTGCATTTGTACCTCTCAAACAGCCATCCCACTAACTCCATTGTAGCTGTTACATGCAAGCAATATTCTCATGCATCCAACGTCCCTATGCATTCTATTTAATTTTAAAATGTAACTCCCATTTAAAATGTAACTCCCATTTTATTCATCACCTAAATGGGGGTTACATGCATGGTAATGTCTCCCATGCTCCAACGTTTTTTCCTTGCTCAAAATTTGGAATTTAAAACACTTCTCCTCTCATTCACACACTTCACTCACTTACATTAAAAAAATACATATTCATCCAACTCATTTATTCAACTCACCCAACCAAAGTCATTCATTTAATTTAACTTAACTAATAAATTCAACTCAACTTAACCCATCATTCATTTCAACTCAAACCAAACTCAAGCAATTAATAAACTTAAATTAACTAAGCTTGAACTCAATCCATGGTTAATCATGCCATTCACGACCCATTGGGTCCCATCTAGCCATTTTAACCCATTTATCAAAATTTGACCCAAATATGATTCTTAACCCGTTTAAATTCATCTTATCCATTTATTTGTTTTATAAACAAACTACCCTCCTTTGGGTCTTCATTGAGCCCTTAACCCATTTAAATTCAAATCAATTTTATCACAATGGCAATTCCGTAAATATGAATATTTTCATATAAAATGATAACTTTGAAATATCCAGGGTGTTACACTTTTTCTCACTCTGTTATATTTAAAAAAAATATATAGACTCTGATTTACAGAAAACAACGAGTGAAAAAGGGCGGGGCGTTACAAAATGATGTTTTCCTAAAACTGCAACTAGTGAAAGAAATATACTATTCAAAATCCTAAACCGCAATTTTAATGAATATGCGACTAAGAAAATTAAATTTGAGAGTCACAAATTTGATTCCAAGATTTGATTTGATTAGATTCACAAGTTAAATAAGATTTTCTAAATCTATAAAACTTTTAAGTTTTGAAATTTTCTAAAAATGGATTGTTTCCAAAAATAGGAAACTTTCAAAAAATGGATTTTTATAAAAATAGAAACTTTCTAAATATATTTTTTTCCAAAATAAAACAAATTTCAAAGATTAACACATATTCGCTAAAATAAGAAACTAACAATTAGAAAATTTCCAAAAATAGAAAATTCTAAATGTGGCAGTTTCAAAGGTTTGCAAATCTTCAAAAATAGACTTAATCCAAAAATTGACATTTTAAAAAATCTCTTATTAAGGAAAGTTTCTAAAATTAGAACTTTCCAAAAAGAAGTTTCCAATTTTAAAGAGTTGCCAAAAGTAGAAATGTTCCCAAAATAGCAATATTTCAAAAATTACATAATTTTTGAATGGTACATATTTTAAATGTTTTTTCCCCTGCAACGGCGTCGAAAACTTGTTGATGTTTTTGTTAGTGCCCCGGCTTGCCGAGTAACCTATTTGTCAATTCCATGACTTAGGTGCAGCATTGTCTCAGAAGTTTAAGCAATGATCAAGACTCAAGTGCTGAAGATTGAATCAAGAACTCAAGCATTGGGGGATCAAGTGTGTATTTTTAACATCACTATGAATGGCAGTCACAAAGGTAATTTGTGTAACGCCCCGCCCTTTTTCACTCGCTGAAAATCAGAGTATATTTTTTAAAAAAATAAAGAGTGAGATAGAGCTGGAACATCACGACGCGAGCTACGTCCTGGTTTCCAAACCCGACCCTTAACTGACCAACAATACGTGTGCGTGGACCAAATCCACTAAAAAGTTCACACGCTTAATAATTTAGTTGCGGAATTATTATATGAATAAGATACTATTCATAACCATGATATTAATAAGCAAGGAAGCCAATCACTATTAAATTAACTTAAGCTCAATATCCAAAAATCGTCATCCAACCATAACAAAGTAAACTAAGTTATTACAATCCCAAAATGCTAAATATTTCTAATACATTGTTCCAAAATCAATATTAAATAAAGTAAGCATGAGTTGCCCAAGCTCCTAAGCTTGGCTCCCTTCACGTCCATTGTCCTTTCCATTTCCTGTTCCATCATCTAAAGAGTAGAAGTAGGGCGTTAGTCAACGCGCACAATAGGAATTCCAAATAGGGTCATAAACATATAGGATCAATGTAAAAATCAGAATAAGAGTATCATATTAGAAACAATAAACATATCATAGAATCAAAATCAGCGCATGATAATCGTATGCAAATCATGCTCATGTATATATCAATGCCATGGGTGTCATATGCCAATGATCCCCCACCCAATCTCCATATCAAACATCATACATATCATCACAACATTTTCCTTGATATAATGAAACCATATCAAGGTGTTCCCTTGGCCATTTAAGCCCGCAGTGTTTTGTGAAAGCGCCACCAAGTAACTATTATACCTCCCCACGTGTGTTAATCGGAATTACCGATGGAGCGTGGACTCCTCCCACTGCGCAGGGTTTTTGGACTGGTTACCTTGGAGCTCTCTGGCCCAAATTACGTCGTGCCCCTATCTAGCAATCTCGGACAAGGTCAATAATAATGGTTCACATAGTTTTACATAGGCTAGTCTCAAGCCCCAAGTCATGTCCGGACAGCTCATAACTTAGCTTACTGTCCCATATATTCCTTCCATGCCATGCATGAGATTATGGATGTACAAATGTCATTTCGTATTAAAATTACATAATCACACTGAAAACAGTTCATAAAACATATTCCAATTGATTTACCAAAATAAACATTGTACTGAAATAAAAAATAGTAACATAAAAGATCCATATGCATCTCAACAAGGTAGGAATCCCACCCAAGTCCGATTTACTGTCCCTTTCTTGTTTCGCACAGACAATCGCTAATCGTCGCGTGAAAGTGAATCACACCTCTTTACCTTATCAATATAATCATATACATATATCAATTTAATTATCCATTTGATTTAAGGCATCCCTTACATCCTTCCAGTTGGATTGAGGTTTCTGGAAACATCAAAATAAAAATCAACTTTTCATTTCAGTCGACTGAATCATGTTCTGCTACAGTGTTCTGCCTTACTGCAGACTTTCAGTCGGCAAAACATAATATTCATTCGGCTGAAATCCAACTCGAAACTATTCTTACCCTGACTTATTACCTTTCAGTCGACTGAATCACGGATTCAGTTGGCTGACTCTAAGTCAAACCCTTCGTATCCCTGGTCAATCCTTTTTCAGTCAACTGAATCAGAGATTCAGTCGGCTGACTTTGGAGCAGACAAACTGTGTGTTCGGCCAGTGTGCATTCAGTCGACTAAATCCATGATTCAGTCGACTGAATCATCAGCCAACAGTTTACGTGTTTGCGAAGTAATCATTCAGTCGGCTGAAACACGTCAGATCCCTTTACTTCTTTTATACGCCTTCCTTCAGTCGACTGAATCCCATATTCAGTATGCTGAAACCTCATTATACCCTTGATATTTTAATTTAGACATGGTTCAGTTGACTGAATCTATGAAACTCCCAGAATTGGTTTTCTGTCTTCAGCCACACCAGTTCAGTCGACTGAATCCCTGATTCAGTCGACTGACTGTTCTGTCACTCTTTTCTATTTGTACATCCTTCCTTCATGAAATTCCCTCCTAATATTATTCCATCATATTAAACATCATCCATGTAACTCCTAGATGGATTTACTCTACTCACTAGCCAAGGCTAGGATTATTTCTCTAATTTATTCAATTTATACCATTACAACATAGTTTTGCATTCAAACCTGTGGTTGTTTGTTACCACACTTATCCATTCCCTGAGTGGATTACCAATTCCATGACTCTAACACGATTTAGCCATCCATTCCAACCCAATCCAGAACCCATAGTTTCGGCCATACCGAGACCAAAACTATGGTTTCCCTTAGTCTTAAATCTAACACTATGAAACATAGAACCTTACCTTCTTTCCCGTCTCCTTCGTTTCTTTTTGTTCTGACTTTGCTCTTCAGTCCTTCTCCTTCCTTGGTCTTTCTTTGTTCTTCACTGATTTCTCTAAGGTCTAGACGAATTGGGAAAGAGATGAGAAGAGGAGATGAAAGAATTCTCTTGTGTGCAATATGAAATTCGGCCAAGGGGTGTGAAGTGTCCCTTGGGCTGTGTCTCTTGTATAACAGACCTACCCTTTCCCCTTCCTTTCTTAATGGGTTAACTAACCAAGAAGTCCCTTGGTCAAACCAAGGAGACCCTTGGTCTTCCAACGTGTGCATGGGTTTCCTCTCTCATGAGATGGAAACCCTCCATCTTCCCTCCTAACTCATGTTTAAATGGGAGTCTCCTCAATTTCCCCTTCAACTCAACTCAACTCAGTTATTACCCCAATCCCTTGAACTCACCCATTTGGGTTCACTTAACTCAAACAACTTTAATTTATTTGTACTCATTTGCCAACTCAACTAACACCTTAACTCATTTGAACTCATGCAACCCTTTAATCCCTTTGGTGGTTGACCAAGTCAACCATGACATGGTCGACCATAACACATGGCCCTTGGGGTCCCACCTTGACCATGTTACTTACATGCCACCTTACCCACTTGAGATGTGTATTTGGATCTTAATTGGATAGACGATCCAATTAAATTAGCATTGCCCATTCATAAATAAAAAATTCAACCCATTTAACAATTTGAATAAACGAAATCCAATATATTTATGTATTGAAAAATCCGGGTGTTACAATATTACCCTCTTTGGAAATTTTCGTCCCGAAAATCGAGCAAAGTAGGGTTTCAAACCGATTACATAAATAACTCAGGATGAGTTGCTCTCATTTTCGATTCAAGTTCCCAAGTGGCTTCCTCATTACCATGCCGATCCCACACCACCTTGACGAACTGAATTGCTCGTTCCGTAACGCCCTTTGTTCTGTTTCCACCACTCTGACAGGCTTCTCAATGTAGGTCACGTCGCTTTGCACTTTTATGTCCTGTACGTTCAGCACATGCGAGGGATCCGGATTGTACTTCCTCAACATAGACACATGGAACACATCGTGCAGTGATGATAACTGCGAAGGAAGTATCAATTGATAAGCCACTTCCCCCACTCTCTTTTGGATTGGAAAAGGTCCACAAATCTAGATGACAATTTCCCTTTCTTTCCAAATCGCATGTGTCCCTTTCGTGGCGAGACCTTCAAGTATACTAAGTCTCCCACTTCAAACTCAATGAACCTCCTTCTCTTGTCAGCGTAGCTCTACTGACGACTCTGTGCAGTGAGCAAATGTTTTCGTATCACCTTAATCCATTTTGTAGTCTCTGTAACCAGATCAGGTCTAATAAGAGTAGGCTCACCGGCCTTTGTCCAACACACTGGTGATCTACAGGTTCTACCATACAACGCCTCAATGGAGCCATCTTGAGACTTGCCTGGTAACTGTTGTTGTACGAGAACTCAACCAGTGGTAAATGATCTTCCCAACCACCCTTGAAGTCTAGCATGCATGCTCTCAGCATATCTTCCAACGTCTGTATCGTCCTCTCTGACTGTCCGTCCATTTGTGGATGGAAAGCTATGTTGATCAACAAGTTGGTCCCCATAGCCGATTGCATGCTCTGCCACACCTAGCCACTGAATCGGCCATCTCTGTCGGACACAATGGTCCTGGGGATACCATGTAGTCTGATGATTTCCTTGATGTATCGTCATCCCAAAGTCTCAGATGAATCCGTCATCTTGATTGGAAGAAAGTGTACAACCTTAGTCAATCGATCTACCACGACCCATATTGCATCGTTGCCCTTTGCTAACCTTGGCAACCCTGTCACAAAATCCATGGAAATATGTTCCCATTTCCACTATGGCACTGGTATGGGTTTGAGTAATCCTGGTAGTTTCTGATGTTCCATCTTGACTTGCTGACAAGTCAGGCAATGAGCAACATAATCAGCTATATCTCTTTTAAGTCCATGCAACCAATAGTGTCTCTTCAAATCATGGACATCTTAGTGCTATCTAGATGAATAAAGAGTTTTGTTTGGTGTGCCTCAATCAATAGCTCTCTTCTGTAGCTTTGAGGCACATATGTCCTGCCTTGGAATAAAAGACCTTGTCCCGGTCGTAAATCCCATTCCGGTACAACCTCACCAATAGACATCTTAGCCCATATTTCTTCCACTTCCTGATCTGCCCACTGTTCTTGCTCAATCTTGGTGACCATGCTGGACCGTACCATCAGATTGTACATACTCCCAAGGTCCTTGATATACATATTAAACTCCCAGATAGTTGTCAGCATCTCCCATTCCTTCATAATCAAACTGACCACTGTTGCATGTGTCATGCGACTGAGGGTATCCGCCACTTTGTTCGCCTTGCCAGGATGATATCGTAGTGCAAACTCATAATCTTGCAGATACTCCATCTATCTGCGCTGCCTTATGTTGAGTTCCTTCTGATCAAACAGATATTTCAAACTTTTGTGATCTATAAATACCTCAAATTTCTCGCCATAGAGATAGTGTCTCCTGTAATAGCTCGAAATTTTAAATCAACATATATATATGGCATTTATTTATTTTAATAATAAAAAAATCAGAATTTTGATGTTATGGATATTAAATGGATCAAATTTTGGGGCAAAGGCCCAAGTATGGTCCAATGGACCATGCATTGGATGGCATCCATTTAAAGGGTCAACAATGGTCAAAGTGGGCCCGATAACCATATGGGATCCAATGGGTCAAAATGAGTCAAACTCTAAGGTAAATGATAGGAAATAATTTAATTGGGCCATGGGCCCAATGGTGACCCAATTAATTGGAATGGGTTGAATTGGAATTAAACCACCTAAGTGAATGATGAGATGATGGCATAACCAAGTGGGGCCCACCTCCACCTCACCAAGTGAGGTGGCGTGTGGACCAAGGAAAAGGTGGGGCCGACCATCATGGTTGACTTGGTCAACCATGGATAAGTTAAGGGGACTAAGGAGAATTAAAATAAATTAAGTTGATTAAATTATTTTAAATCATCTAAGTTAAGATTAATGAGGTTTAAGTGACATGGCCGAATGGGGTCCACCTCCACCTCATCAAGTGAGGTGGCGGGTAGGGTAGGTGTTGGTGGGGGCCGTCCACCATGGTTGACTTGGTCAACCATGGGTGGATTTCTTAGAAAGAGAATTTAATGGAATTAAATTGAATAGGAATTAATTAACCTAAGTAAGGAATTAATTTAATTAATTAGGTTGGTCAAATTAGGATCAAATGAATAAGTCAAAGGGGCAAGTCAAAGGGTGGTTTCATTCCATTGAAACCACCCAAGGAAACACAAAGGAAACCATGGACTTAGGGTGGTGGTTTCATCTCAACCACCACCACTCAAGGTATGAGAGCCCATACCCCTCTCCATGATGGGAAGTCAATGGACTTGATGGGAAGACCAAACCACCCACCTTAAAGACCCAAAACCATTGGCATGGTGGTGGTTTCATCCCAACCACCACCACCAAGGACATGCAAGCCATACTTACCCATGTTGGTTGGTCAAATGGAATGATGGAGGAGTGTAACCCAAGCCACCAAGATGAGATGGGAATGGGTCTAGGTTCTCATCTCATCTCCATCTCTTCATTCCCTCTCCCAAAACCGTCCTCCCTCTCTCTCCCAAGTAAAACACCAAGAAAGAAGAAGAAACTTAGAAGAAAAGAAGGAAAAAACTAGGGTTGGCCGACCACCACTTCAAGACCAAGGTTTGAGCATCTTTTTCCATCCTCATCCCCTCTCCCTCTCTCAAAAAACTAAACCTACCTTAGCCAAACCCTAACCATGGAGACTCCATCTTGATCAAGCACATCTTCACCGAATAACAAGGAGAAGAAGAAGAGAAAGGGCTAAAGAGATCAAAAAGAGGAAGAAAGGCCGGAGGAGTCGTTGGTGTGGTAAGAAATTCTTAGACAAGAATTTATATTTTTAAAGGTTAAGATATATTTATGTAATCCATTTCTTAGAATGAATGGTGGCCACAAATGTTATGGGCCTTAGATCTAAGATCCATTCAATGATAAGATGAGAAATGGATGAAAAAGGAGAGAGATAGATTAAGAAAAATAATAAGTAAAAGGATTAAGGAGGTTATGAAATTAAATGGATTTAAGCATGGAAGTAATGGGTTTTTGAATGGATTGATGGACCATAGGGTTCGGCCATGTAGTGTGGCCGAACCCCATGATAAATGGTTGATGATTTAATTAGGGTTTTAAGGTTTAAAGTGTGACGCCCCGAATTTTATGAATTATTAGAGAAGTTTAAATTTTATTAATTAATTGAAATTAATGTCAATTAATCAATTAATTAGATAAAATAAGAGGAAGATTAATTTATAAAATTAATCTATAAATTAATTGTCGGATGTCACGGTCAGAAATTAAAATTAACGTATAAGATTTAATTAATATGATTGGGTGACGATGTGTCACGTCATGTCAAAAAGGACTCAAAGGTAATACCCTAAGAACTCAAGGGCGAAAAAGGAATGGCAAAAGAGGCCATGTTGACTAAGTCATACACAACACTCCTTATCCCATTCATGGTGTGTGCACGCTTGTGCGTACGACTCTCTCATCTATCACTCCATCATGCGCACGGCAGTGTGGGCAGTTCTTTTTTTTTCCCTCTCCTCTTCATATACGTACAATACTCCTCCGTCTTTTTCTTTACACTGCAAAAAGTCTATCTCGCATATCTTCTACTAAAAACGCCCTGGGCTACTGCTCTCAAGCGAGGAAGGAAAGGAAAAAGGGGAATACGGAAAGCGTCTAGAAAGGTTGGTTCAACTTTTAAAATGATATTTAAATTTAAATAAGAGTCTAGGGTGATTTAAAATCAACCCTGGACTATTTCGGATTTTTAGAATGAAAATGGGACTGATTCGGGAATTGTCGGGTATTCGCCCCAATTCAGGAATCAGGCTCAAATCCCTGAAAGTATTTATTAAATTGGGATTGTGGAATGGATTGGAGGTGGTGAAGAAAAAGATCATTATTCTTATTATTATTAATTATTGTCCTTCTCATAATTAATGAGTTATTTTCATTAATATGTTATTATAAGAATAAAAATACTAAAAGATAAAAAGGGTTGAAATAAAAGCAGAAGTAAGAAGAGGGAAAGTAGAGTAAAGAAAACGAAGAGGGATGATGAAGGGTTGAGAAGCAAAGGCTAGATTTTGCCCCTTTCAGTTAATTCTTCTTCTTCTCCTTCAAATTCCTCTGTTCCCCTTTGAGACAAGAAAATAGGAGTCGGATCCCTCACTTGATTCTGCTATTTTTTTCTTTCACACGATTCAAATTTGTTGATCTTAGGAGTTTCAGAATTATTGGATCAGTATTTATGATGGATTGATTTGTATCGGCAAGGGCCATTGTCCATTTTAAAACCTTGTCTTCCAATGGCTGGATTCAAAACCAAACTGCAATGTTCAGTATGTAGGGAGATTGAGATGGCACGTAAGGTATTTGATGAAATACCTCAAGAGGGATTTGTTCTCTTGGACTGCCATGTTTGATGGGCATGATCAGGAAGGCTACTGCTGCAAACCCTGTTGGACACAGAGTTTTAAATTGTAATAGGGCAGCTAACTGGAATAAGCCAGGTAAATCATGTCCACTTATTGGAAAATGATGACATTTCTTCCATGTGCTTCGGGTAGCATGCATGGAACCATATCTGTGGTTGAGCAGGAATAATTGGTTGATTTTGGCATACATGTTGGATTTTGTTTAGCACCAAAGATCTGTTGTTTACACATGGGGTTTTCAGCATACCAAGTTTTACATGTACTGCATTTCCTGTTTTCATTCAGTGGGAAAGTCATGTAGTTGGGTTGGGATTGTGTGATAGCATGGGCTTTCATATGGATTCTGATGCTGCTGAAAATGATATTGAGGGCCTCCCAGATGTCTTATCTGAACTAGTGAATTCATGTGAGAATGACAATTATGCACTTTCTGCTCTTGGAGGCTGTCTTTTCTATTTAAGACAAGCATTTCTGGATGAGGCATTGCATAGATTTGCGAAATTTGAAATGATTCCATGTTCAGGGTTATTTGCAAATTGGAGAGATCAAAGCTACATGTAAAATATTTAATAAAATGCTGTCAAGAGAGAGAATCTTCGCCCAGCTGTTTACAAAGAAATCAGTGAAGCTTTTAGTGCTGGACCCACCGAACTAGGATATCTTACAGTCATACAGAATTTTGTACAGGCATTATTCCTTCCCTTAGGTGGTATTCTAGCAACAGTTATGACTGGGTAAGAGTTTTAGAGACACTCTCTATATCCCAACTTCCATTCATTCAAATATCGATCGGGTTTTAATCAGATGGATCAATTAATGAAACCCATGCTTATAAGATTTCATTATGAGTTCCATAACAACACATAGACCCATGGTTTATTGTAAGACAGTTACATAGGTAATAAATAGGAGATAAAAACATGAGATTTAGAGTCTAAGGTCATTGAATTAAATTAAGAATAATGATATCATGTGTTCTTATGTGACATGTATGGATAATGAACGAAAGACCGAAAGCAAACCCGGTAGCATCGAGCTAGTTGGTGGATTGCCTTCATTCGTTGATCGGCTAGGATCAGGTAGGTTTTCCTACTTTATTGAAATGCAATGGGTGTGAATCTAATACCCTATTATAAATATGAAAATGATGCTTTGAGTTTCTTTGAAAGCCATGTGTCTTTGATTTATTAAATTGGGTGTATTTTCAATTGAAGTACTCTAGAATGATATGATATATGAGATGCTTTGAAATGTACATTATTAATATGTAGTGTTTTGAGGATACTATGGATTTCAGCTATTTGGAGTTTTGAACTACTTTGGGACTTAAACCTATGTATAAAGCATCCAGATGATTATGTTGAAAAGCATTGATGTGTTTAGTAATGTATGAAGTGTTTGTGATGAAAACAATACTTTCAAGTTCAAGAAGATAATTGATAATACATGACATGAATCATGGACATCAAATGCATTCATATTCCTCATGCATGAAGCATGGGATGGGAAAGACATGAAATGAAAACAAATGGACCTTAGGGTCATGAACTACTATTATGGGGTTGAGTAACGAACCAAAGTGCCGAATGTCCGGACGGACTTTGGGAGTCGTATTATGATTTGACGAATCAAAGTGCTGAGTTGACCCGAGCAGACTTTGATGTCGTATGCGCGCGTGAAAGAAATAATGTCTTCCGGTGGAACCGGTTGAGTGGTAACAATGTGTATTCCCCAAGGAAAACAATGAGTATGAAATGTGTACACGGGATGTTAAATACCCCGTTGTTATATATACGGGATGCTAAATACCCCATGGTTTTATATGAGGTATTGAAATACCTATGCATAGGGCATGATAAGGGTATGCATATATCATGGCATCCATGGCATGACATGTTACATATTGATGAACATCTATATGCATTGAATGTGGTATTTGAAATAATAAGACGGGTGTGTCTTTCGTGAAAGGTTTTAAGAAAGTATTTTCAATTTGATACCTTGATCAATGATATATGATTTATACATGGTATTTTGGAGAGTATATGATGATTTAGACATGAGTATAATATCTTATGAAAAAGTATGCAAATATGTTTTCAAATATGATATCTCTATAATGTTCGAATTATGAGATTTATAGCGTGATAAATATTTTAAAGGAAGTGATATCTTCATCTTGAGAAGAGGTAATTTGTGGTAAGATGTGGGTTTTACAACCTAAGAGTGATTTGAATAAAGTATTGAAATACTTATACATCATGTGATGTTTTAAGCATGTTTTTGTGTAATTTGAAGTACGATACGATCGGATTTTGATAAAAGTACAATTATGTACAATGTATAGATATGACACGCCGTAGGGCATATTATATGATCGGAATTCCTACTGGGCACGTTGACTAAGCCCATAAATTTCCCCCTCTAGATTTATATGCAGGTTTTGGAAGATGTAGATGACATCGAATCAAGGGCTGACCGAACATGAATGAGATGGAGAGCAAAGAAGAAAGTCTAGAGGACTTAGCTATATATTCATGTTTTGAGAGTTTTGAAGATAATGTAATATTCATATTTTGGAATCTATGTTTTTTTTTAGTTTATTTGTTTTTGACTCATTATATTATTCTTTTGGGAATTCCTTATCTGCTATGAGATGTGTTTGGTTATTCATGCAATATAAAATGTTTAAATTTCCGCAGGATTATGAGAGTGTGCAAAATATTATGCACACACACTAGTTGGGCCAGTCAAGGGTCGAGTCTTTGGACTCGGACTTGACTCGCGTCGTGGCGTCTCCGCCCCTTTCCTCCTGTTCTCTTCCCGTTGTTATATATAAAAAAAAAAATACTCTGATAAATAAGGAGGAAAAGGGAGGGGCGCTACAGTTGGTATCAGAGCATGAATAGTAAATAAGGAGGATTCCCTGAGTCAATTCAAAATGGAAGTTGAGAATTCCCCGAGTTAAAGTACAAAACAAAGTTGAGTATGAATAAGTTTAGAATATTCCTCAAGTGAGATGTAGTTGGGAAGTCAAGACAATCCCGAATGTGTGTTGAATTATGACATAGAAATATTCCTGGAAGGGGATGACAAAGGCACACTAGGACTTTCCCAATCAAATGTTAGGCAACTATATGAGAGTGTTTTCATTGATGATGTAGTGCCAGTATGGAGATGAACAATTGTATGAGGTTACCAAATAAGTGAAATACTAATCGGATTGTTTCATGGCATAGGAAAATGCCACCAAGAGAACGCACCTGAAGGATCCGTATGAACCCGAGGAATGCTGGTGGGACCAGTAACGACGTTCCACTTGTGTCACCCGAATTCCAAGGTTTCCTGTAAGCAGTGACAAATATGACAATGCAGTCTAATCAGACAGGAAACGGCATGACTATCACGATTGAGTGCCGAGATCAAACTCTCGTGAGAAGATTCCAACATCAGCGTCCTCCTTACTTCAAAGGCACAGAGGGATCCATGGAAGCTGAAAATTGGATTAGAAACATTACTAAGATCCTTAAATTGCTAAGGATAACTGACGATCAAGACAAGATTATATTGGCCACATCACAACTCATAGATGATGCGGATCAATGGTGGGAATTAGTTGAAGAGAGCCACGTGGTGGCAGAAATGACATGGGAAGATTTCAAGGGCCTATTTCTTGAGAACTATTTTCCTGAGATTGAGAAAGAGGCTAAGGCACAAGAATTTATCAAGTTAACGCAAGGAGACATGACTGTTGTGGAATATCAACGGGAATTCCTCAGACTTTCCCGCTATGCACCGTACATGGTTGACACAGAATATAAGAAGGCTCGGAAGTTTGAAAGAGGTCTTCGACCTGACATCAGATCAAGAGTAATAACTCTGCGAGCTGTCATTTTTACTGAGGTAGTAAGAAGTGCAAGCATTGTTGAGAGAGACATTACGGAAGAAGGTGAGTACATGGAGAACAAGAGGGAGCAGAACAATGGAAGTTCTTCGCGACTCCACAAGAGGGTCCGATCAAACTCTCAACATCCAACAGTAGCTGCGCTTACAGTGCAATCTTCTGCGAACACACCTGTATGTTATCAATGTGGACAGACTGGGCATATCAAGGGAAGTTGTCCACAACTTTGCCAAATGCAAGCAATACAATTTGCAAACGCCACGTGTCGTCACTGTGGACAAGTGGGCCATACTAAGAGAAGTTGCCCAAATCTTCACAAAGTACATCCAGTGCAGAGCTCCGAAAATGCTTCCACTTGTCATCAGTGTGGACAAAGAGGTCACGTCAAAAGAAATTGTCCTCGACTCAGTCAAGCACTTCAGGCCAGGACTTCTCATCGCTCACAGGGTAGACGCAGACAGTCACAGATGTCCCGATCGCAGACTCAGATGGGACAATCTCGTGCTCTAGTGATCTATGGACAATTGGATCCTATTGTCCCAACACCGGAGAACGATTAAACAGTCGACGATACGAGGTATGCCAAGTATTAACGTATTGATGTATAAGATTAATACATGTGAATGTGAAACTGTCTTACGTTAAATCTAGGCCAAAGACTGAAATGATATTTGCCTTAAAAGTAATGACTCATGGAGTCACCTAAAGGGAGAAATTACTCAAATTGAATTCAAGATTGATATATCATCAATGAGTGGGCCATAAAATAATAATAATAATAATAATAATAATAATAATATAAAAAAAAATACACTAAGTAGGGAGATAAAACACTTTGAACTGAGGGAATGAAATGCTCCTAAACTTTTTAGACTTGGAACTAGTCTTAACCAAGGGAGATTGAACACTCAAGGTGTTGAATGATCATGAGTAGAACTAATAGCTTAGCCAGAGAAACAATGTGAACATTTGGAATAACAAGTGTGTTTTGTATTGAAATTTGTAATGTATATGTTTGAAATGTATGCTGTTTGTAATTTTATTTATAAGGTTATAAATAAAAGGTGTTAGTCGTACTACGACTAACACGACATGACATTTGGTATCAAGACATAGTTGAGAGATGCTTTACACCATAAAAGTTTTGAATAAAAGGTATTAGTCACATAGTGACTTGTACACAAGTGGAAAAGTGTTAGTTTGAAGAGGATTATGATTTACTTGATGGATATAAGTTCCATTGGGAGTCTATGGGCGACTACCGAGTTAGACTGGCCAGCTGACTCTGTAGATAGCCGATGGGATTCCATGAAAGCTTGAAAAGGATTTGTGAAAATTAGATTCCCCATGAGAGCTTGAGAAGATTTGTGATGAGTAGATTATGAATAAGAGCTCAAAAGTCCAAATATGATTAATTGCTTATGAAAGCGTAAAGAATGTGATAAACTCACCCTCGAGTGAGTTGAGTAGGGTAGTAGCATAATGTACCCAACGAGTTAAAAAGGGTTTGCAGTTGACCGAGGTATAGATCAATGTTGAGACAGAGTAAATTTTGCATGAATGAAACTCATAGGTTGATATGAGTGATTTTGATGTAATTTAGTGGTGTGGACCACAAGAAGTTGTATAATATTATAGCCACTTGTGAAAGATGTAATGTATTACAAGAATGCCAGTTAGCAAACGTATTGGAATTTAAATTCTAGGTGTTGTAATGTAGTGCATGGACCCTATGATGGCTGCACTGTATATCCGTGTATGATGGATGGTATGAATGACATTGGATAATCAAATTTAGAAATTATGACATGTAGCTTGTGGAAATAAGACCCCATATGTGGGTGAACGTCATATGAGTGTGTAAAGAAATTTTTGTAATACACCAATTGACGAGAGACCGTAGTAAACAGAATGGTATGATAGACAAAAAAAAAAAAAAGTGAAAGCATAAATGCGTGGATTTGTGTTCAGTGTATTGTCCCAAAGAGGGATACAAAAGCCATATGGATGATGGGATGGTTAGCAGGGAAGCGACATAACGATGAAGGAACGAACTTGAGAATAAAGATAGAAGATAAGAGTGTTCTATCCGAGATGATTTGAATGGAAATAAGTAGAACCCAAGCTCCGTCTAAATTTTCGGGACGAAAATTCTAAAAGGTGTTAGTATTTGTGACGCCCCGAATTTTATGAATTATTAAAGAAGTTTAAATTTTATTAATTAATTGAAATTAATGTCAATTAATAAATTAATTAGATAAAATAAGAGGAAGATTAATTTATAAAATTAATCTATAAATTAATTGTCGGATGTCACGGTCAGAAATTAAAATTAACGTATAAGATTTAATTAATATGATTGGGTGACGATGTGTCACGTCATGTCAAAAAGGACTCAAAGGTAATACCCTAAGAACTCAAGGGCGAAAAAGGAATGGCAAAAGAGGCCATGTTGACTAAGTCATACACAACACTCCTTATCCCATTCATGGTGTGTGCACGCTTGTGCGCACGACTCTCTCATCTATCACTCCATCATGCGCACGGCAGTGTGGGCAGTTCTTTTTTTTCCCTCTCCTCTTCATATACGTACAATACTCCTCCGTCTTTTTCTTTACACTGCAAAAAGTCTATCTCGCATATCTTCTACTAAAAACGCCCTGGGCTACTGCTCTCAAGCGAGGAAGGAAAGGAAAAAGGGGAATACGGAAAGCGTCTAGAAAGGTTGGTTCAACTTTTAAAATGATATTTAAATTTAAATAAGAGTCTAGGGTGATTTAAAATCAACCCTGGACTATTTCGGATTTTTAGAATGAAAATGGGACTGATTCGGGAATTGTCGGGTATTCGCCCCAATTCAGGAATCAGGCTCAAATCCCTGAAAGTATTTATTAAATTGGGATTGTGGAAGGGATTGGAGGTGGTGAAGAAAAAGATCATTATTCTTATTATTATTAATTATTGTCCTTCTCATAATTAATGAGTTATTTTCATTAATATGTTATTATAAGAATAAAAATACTAAAAGATAAAAAGGGTTGAAATAAAAGCAGAAGTAAGAAGAGGGAAAGTAGAGTAAAGAAAACGAAGAGGGATGATGAAGGGTTGAGAAGCAAAGGCTAGATTTTGCCCCTTTCAGTTAATTCTTCTTCTTCTCCTTCAAATTCCTCTGTTCCCCTTTGAGACAAGAAAATGGGAGTCGGATCCCTCACTTGATTCTGCTATTTTTTTCTTTCACACGATTCAAATTTGTTGATCTTAGGAGTTTCAGAATTATTGGATCAGTATTTATGATGGATTGATTTGTATCGGCAAGGGCCATTGTCCATTTTAAAACCTTGTCTTCCAATGGCTGGATTCAAAACCAAACTGCAATGTTCAGTATGTAGGGAGATTGAGATGGCACGTAAGGTATTTGATGAAATACCTCAAGAGGGATTTGTTCTCTTGGACTGCCATGTTTGATGGGCATGATCAGGAAGGCTACTGCTGCAAACCCTGTTGGACACAGAGTTTTAAATTGTAATAGGGCAGCTAACTGGAATAAGCCAGGTAAATCATGTCCACTTATTGGAAAATGATGACATTTCTTCCATGTGCTTCGGGTAGCATGCATGGAACCATATCTGTGGTTGAGCAGGAATAATTGGTTGATTTTGGCATACATGTTGGATTTTGTTTAGCACCAAAGATCTGTTGTTTACACATGGGGTTTTCAGCATACCAAGTTTTAAATGTACTGCATTTCCTGTTTTCATTCAGTGGGAAAGTCATGTAGTTGGGTTGGGATTGTGTGATAGCATGGGCTTTCATATGGATTCTGATGCTGCTGAAAATGATATTGAGGGCCTCCCAGATGTCTTATCTGAACTAGTGAATTCATGTGAGAATGACAATTATGCACTTTCTGCTCTTGGAGGCTGTCTTTTCTATTTAAGACAAGCATTTCTGGATGAGGCATTGCATAGATTTGCGAAATTTGAAATGATTCCATGTTCAGGGTTATTTGCAAATTGGAGAGATCAAAGCTACATGTAAAATATTTAATAAAATGCTGTCAAGAGAGAGAATCTTCGCCCAGCTGTTTACAAAGAAATCAGTGAAGCTTTTAGTGCTGGACCCACCGAACTAGGATATCTTACAGTCATACAGAATTTTGTACAGGCATTATTCCTTCCCTTAGGTGGTATTCTAGCAACAGTTATGACTGGGTAAGAGTTTTAGAGACACTCTCTATATCCCAACTTCCATTCATTCAAATATCGATCGGGTTTTAATCAGATGGATCAATTAATGAAACCCATGCTTATAAGATTTCATTATGAGTTCCATAACAACACATAGACCCATGGTTTATTGTAAGACAGTTACATAGGTAATAAATAGGAGATAAAAACATGAGATTTAGAGTCTAAGGTCATTGAATTAAATTAAGAATAATGATATCATGTGTTCTTATGTGACATGTATGGATAATGAACGAAAGACCGAAAGCAAACCCGGTAGCATCGAGCTAGTTGGTGGATTGCCTTCATTCGTTGATCGGCTAGGATCAGGTAGGTTTTCCTACTTTATTGAAATGCAATGGGTGTGAATCTAATACCCTATTATAAATATGAAAATGATGCTTTGAGTTTCTTTGAAAGCCATGTGTCTTTGATTTATTAAATTGGGTGTATTTTCAATTGAAGTACTCTAGAATGATATGATATATGAGATGCTTTGAAATGTACATTATTAATATGTAGTGTTTTGAGGATACTATGGATTTCAGCTATTTGGAGTTTTGAACTACTTTGGGACTTAAACCTATGTATAAAGCATCCAGATGATTATGTTGAAAAGCATTGATGTGTTTAGTAATGTATGAAGTGTTTGTGATGAAAACAATACTTTCAAGTTCAAGAAGATAATTGATAATACATGACATGAATCATGGACATCAAATGCATTCATATTCCTCATGCATGAAGCATGGGATGGGAAAGACATGAAATGAAAACAAATGGACCTTAGGGTCATGAACTACTATTATGGGGTTGAGTAACGAACCAAAGTGCCGAATGTCCGGACGGACTTTGGGAGTCGTATTATGATTTGACGAATCAAAGTGCTGAGTTGACCAGGGCAGACTTTGATGTCGTATGCGCGCGTGAAAGAAATAATGTCTTCCGGTGGAACCGGTTGAGTGGTAACAATGTGTATTCCCCAAGGAAAACAATGAGTATGAAATGTGTACACGGGATGTTAAATACCCCGTTGTTATATATACGGGATGCTAAATACCCCATGGTTTTACATGAGGTATTGAAATACCTATGCATAGGGCATGATAAGGGTATGCATATATCATGGCATCCATGGCATGACATGTTACATATTGATGAACATCTATATGCATTGAATGTGGTATTTGAAATAATAAGACGGGTGTGTCTTTCGTGAAAGGTTTTAAGAAAGTATTTTCAATTTGATACCTTGATCAATGATATCTGATTTATACATGGTATTTTGGAGAGTATATGATGATTTAGACATGAGTATAATATCTTATGAAAAAGTATGCAAATATGTTTTCAAATATGATATCTCTATAATGTTCGAATTATGAGATTTATAGCATGATAAATATTTTAAAGGAAGTGATATCTTCATCTTGAGAAGAGGTAATTTGTGGTAAGATGTGGGTTTTACAACCTAAGAGTGATTTGAATAAAGTATTGAAATACTTATACATCATGTGATGTTTTAAGCATGTTTTTGTGTAATTTGAAGTACGATACGATCGGATTTTGATAAAAGTACAATTATGTACAATGTATAGATATGACACGCCGTAGGGCATATTATATGATCGGAATTCCTACTGGGCACGTTGACTAAGCCCATAAATTTCCCCCTCTAGATTTATATGCAGGTTTTGGAAGATGTAGATGACATCGAATCAAGGGCTGACCGAACATGAATGAGATGGAGAGCAAAGAAGAAAGTCTAGAGGACTTAGCTATATATTCATGTTTTGAGAGTTTTGAAGATAATGTAATATTCATATTTTGGAATCTATGTTTTTTTTTAGTTTATTTGTTTTTGACTCATTATATTATTCTTTTGGGAATTCCTTATCTGCTATGAGATGTGTTTGGTTATTCATGCAATATAAAATGTTTAAATTTCCGCAGGATTATGAGAGTGTGCAAAATATTATGCACACACACTAGTTGGGCCAGTCAAGGGTCGAGTCTTTGGACTAGGACTTGACTCGCGTCGTGGCGTCTCCGCCCCTTTCCTCCTGTTCTCTTCCCGTTGTTATATATAAAAAAAAAAAATACTCTGATAAATAAGGAGGAAAAGGGAGGGGCGCTACATAAAGGCTATGGAGAATGATTGTGATTGTAGGCTTGTAATGATTAAATGTTGGAAAAATTTAAAAGGGGTTTTAAACAAGAAAATCATAGGATATGTAAATGATTTAATGGCCTCCAAAAAAATGGTGAATGAAGGAGAATCATGAACCATGGGTTCGGCCATGGTGTATGGCCGAACCCCATGGTGATGGAATGATGAATTAAATGGTTATGAAAGCATGGAAATTAATGGAGGAGATTAATGGTAATTAAGTGGATTTTTGTTAGGTATTTTAAACAAGGTTTTAAATGAGTAGAGATCAGGTTTTTAAAATAAAAATTATGGACCATGGGTTCGGCCATGGTACATGGCCGAACCCCATGGAGAGACTTTGAGGAATTTAGTGTTCTTGGAACCATGGAAAATATAATTGAACGATGGTTAAATTAAATGGACCAAAGTATATCTTATGATGATTATGAAAGGATGATTTAAATGTATGTTTTAAATTCAATTATGGTGGGACCAAATGAGGTGAAATGGACCCAAGAAAAGTAGGAAAAAAGACATCATGGGTTCGGCCATGGTGTATGGCCAAACCCATGAACTATTGTGGGTCATGATATGGGCAATAATTGGAATTTTGTATAGCTTTAGATGATTTGAAATTTAATTAAATTAAGTGGCTGATTTTAGGGATATTGTGTCATGGGCATTAAATCATTAATGGGGCAAAGTATATGGATGAATTATGGACAAAAATGTACATAGATGGAGGAAATATTAAATCATGGAAGCATAGTGGCAAAACCGTAATTATTGGCCACAATGAAGGTTGGACATGAACTTGGGTGCATTAAGATGACATTATGAGTGATTAAATGAAACTTAGGGTTGCTGCATTTTAGGCTCACAAATTAGAATGTTTAATGGGCTAAAATTTGGAGTTATGCAATTGAAATGAGGCTAAGTTAACGGCCGATTTATGATAATCTTATAACATGGCTAGGGAGCATTAATGAATTTAGGTTTATGATCAGTTAGGGACTTAATCATGGATAAGATATGGACTAACTTGGAAAATGTATAATAAGGTATTGGCACATCGTAAACGGTATGCGATCGGCGACCGGAATTATCGGACGAAAACGGAAAGGGACGTTATCGGTATTCGGTAGGATTCCTACATTTTTGTAAGCCGTGGATTATGTGTATGTGATGGTTTCCATATTTTATTTCGGTAATTATATGGTTTATTTTATGGATGATATTTTAAATGCTATGGATTATATTTTAATGTTATGGATGATATTTTTAAGGCTATGGATTATATTCCAATGCTATGGATTTTATATTAGTGATATGAATCATATATATACTACATAGCATAATGCATTTACATCTCATGCATGGCATGGGCGGGAAAATAAAGGAACCTGAGTCCATGCTCCGTCGGGGCGACCGAGAAGCAAACATGGGGATAGCCTGATGCGCTATAACCGGAGTCCATGCTCCGTCGGGGCGACCGAGAACAAACATGGGGATAGCTTGATATGCTATAACCGGAGTCCATGCTCCGTCGGGGCTACCGAGAAGCAAACATGGGGACACCTTGACGAGGCTTTGCCGTCAAGGGGGATATGACATTTTATGATGATATAGATGATGCGTGGGACACATGACATAGGCACCCATGGCATGGCATTCATTTTATGGGATTTATCATATTATTATTGGTATGTTTGTTTCACTAATCCATGTGCTAGCCCTACTCGGAGTCCTACCGGGCGCGTTGTCTAATGCCCTACTTCTACCCTAGCTAATGACTCAGGAGACGACGGAAACAGTGGACACGACGGGAGCCAAGCGTAGGAGCTTGGGAAAGCGGCTACTTTGTTTTATTTAAGTTTTATTTTGGAAAAGTTGTAATTTAAGTAGCATAGCTTGTCGGCATGTAATAATTATTGTTTCTTGCTATGGTTTGGACTATACGCTGGATGTTATCATTTTGAGACATAATTATGAACATAGGGGTATTTTAGTAATTTAACGATGTATCTTCCCTTCTATCTAAAACTGGTAGGATAGGCTCTATTATAACCCCAGCGTTAATGTTAAATTTCCGCAAGCTTACTTCTACGTGTGAACCATTCTTCGTGGACTTAGTTCCACGCACACGTAGGGTTGGCCAGTTAAGGGCCGGGCTTTAGAAGCTCGGACTTAACTCTAGTCGTGACATCCGCGCCCGTTTGTCACTTTTATTTCAAAAAAAAAAAAATAGACTCTGATTTTAGTGAAAAGGAGCGGGCGTTACATCTCCAGCTTTTTAGAGCGAAGACCACTGCGACTAATTCCAGATCATGTGTGGCATAGTGGTGTTCATGAATTTTCAACTGCCTTGAACCATAAGCCACTATGTGTTGACTTTGAGTAAGAGAACACCCAAGTCCTTCTCCTGAAGCATCACAATATACTTCATAGCCCTTGCCACTTTCCCGCAAAATCAGAATAGGAGCAGTCATAAATCTCTCCTTCAGGTCTTTGAACCTTCGGTTGCACACATCAGACCATTCGAATTTGACTCCCTTCTGAGTGAGTCTTGTGAATGGAGCCACAATCTTGGAGAATTCCATAATAAACTTCTGATAATAACCGGCCAATCCCAGAAAGCTGGGGATTTCGGTCACGTTCTTCGGAGCTTTCCAGTTTCTAACTGCGGCCACTTTAGTCAGGTCCACGACTATTCCTTCCGCTGATATGACATGTCCTAGGAAATTGACCTCAGAAAGCCAAATCTCTCACTTGCTTGCTTTGGCATACAATTGATTCTTCTTTAGGGTGTCCAAGACTATCCGTAAATGTTCAGCATGTTCCTCCTGACTGGTAGAGTAGATCAGAATATCATCTATGAATACAATTACAAACTTGTCCAAATACGGACGAAAGATTCTGTTCATCAGATCCATGAACACAGCTGGTGCATTGGTGAGTCCAAACGGCATGACCACATACTCATATAGTCCATACCGAGTTCTGAAAGCCGTCTTCTCTATGTCCTCATCCCTGACACAAATTTGATGGTAGCCTGACATCAGATCAATTTTGGAGAAATGACTCGAACCTCTGAGTTGATCGAATAGATCATCAATTCTAGGTCGAGGGTACTTGTTTCTGACTATCAGCTGGTTTAATTTCCTGTAATCCACACACATCCAAAGTGTACCATCCTTCTTCTTCACAAATAACACCGGTGCTCCCCAAGATGATGTGTTGTTCCGGATGCATCCCAGTCTGAGCAGTTCATCAATTTGTTTCTTCAACTCAGACATCTCTATTGGGGCCATCCGATAATGCAGCAATGATACTGGAGCTGTACCGGGAAATAGTTTGATCTCAAAATCAATCTCCCTCTTTGGAGGCAATCTAGGGAGTTCTGTCGGGAATACCTCTGCATACTCTTTCACCATCCTAGGTAGTTCAGCCATTGGTGCCTTGTCTAGTCTGATGTTATTCAGTACTAGACGGTTCATTTCCTCGTGCAATCTTCTGGTCATTGGAATGCTCTATCTGTGGGCATGTACCACATATCGTTTTCCCTCGGGTGACCAAAATATCTCCCTGCAGAGATGGCAGTCAATGCTCACTTGGAAGTTAGCCAACCAATCCATGCCAAATATGATGTCGTACTTTGTCATCTCGAGTACCAGATAATTGAATTTAAACCTGAACCCAAAAAGTTCAGTGTCTACGGAAGAGTAGATCAGACCAAGTGATGTCTTTCCAATGGGGATACAATAGTGAGTGCGGTGGACAATTGTTGTACTAAAGTGCCAATAACAGATATGAAGGCAGTAGATACAAAGGAGTGGGAGGCTCCTGAATCAAATAATGCAAAAGCATAAGAACTACCAACTACTGCCATACCTTGAATCACCGAGTGATCCACTGTCTCTGGAGGAGGAGCCAAAGTATACAGCCATCCAGATCCTGTCAGTATAGGTGCCCGTCCTGTCTGGTTATATGTTCTGGATGCTTGAGAATGAGTTGGTCGTACTGGAGGACGGAAGATACCCCTGGAGTGAGGAGGTCTACTGATTTGTGAGCACTCCCTCTTGAAATGGCCCAGCTGGCCACACTGAAAACAGTTGCTAACACCTCTCGGAACTGGAAGACGGATCCTGATGTGGAGGGCTGATTGGGACGAAAACCTCCAGTTGACCCAGGAGAAGGTGATGGTCTCCCAAAGTTGGGTCTAAATCTCTTGTTCGGGCAAAAAACATTTCCCCTGCTTTGCCCTCGGCGATTGTCCATGCTTCCATTTTTATAAACCCTAATAAATAAATCAAACATCTACCATGGGGTGTACTTGAGAGAGAGAGAGAGAGAGAGAGAATGGAATGGAAAACTTACCTCAAGCTTTGGTCTTGAAGAGGTGGCCCCAAGTTTACACTTTTCTTCTCTTCACTTCTAAGTTTCCTTCTTCTTTCTCTTCTTAGTTTTCTTCTTCTCTATTTCATGGAGATGAGGGACGGTGGTGTGGGAGAGCAAGAGAGAAAGAGAATGAAATGAGAGTGAAGTGTAGAGAATGAGATGAAGACAACCTTTTTTTTATTGCTTATAATACCCTTTATCATTAATTCTTCCCACCCACCCACCTAAGATCTTTATCATGCTTTATGCTTTATGACCCCAACCCCCCATCAAGTCCCAACGTTTTTTACATGTTTGGAATGGATTGTTTGGTTTTCTCATTTGACCATTTGACCACCCTTTTTCGATAACTTAAACATTTAATTAATTAAATAATTAGGTTAATTTCATTCCCATTTACTTAATTCCATTTATTTAAATTGCCTTCATACATCCACCCATGGTTGACCAATTCAACCATGGTGGCCGGCCCCACCAATCCTTGGTCCACATGCCACCTCACTTGATGAGGTGGAGGTGGGTCCCAATTGGCCACATCACCTGTGACACTCCGCCCTTTTCACTCTAAAATTTCAGAGTTTATTTTTTTTATTTTTTTTTAAATAATAATAATCAATAAGTGATCGGGGCGGAATGTCACGACGCGAGTTAAGTTCGGATCTCTAAATCCGACCCTTAACTGGCCAAGCCCATGTGCGTATGAACTAAGTCCATAAAACTGATCCGCACATGGTACATATTTACCTAGCGGAATTAACTTAGTCTAGATCTAACTGAGGTTATAATAGAACCTACGATTAATCCAATTTCCATTTTTAGATAGCAAAGTACCTTATTTATTTTCCAAAATTATTATATAACCTTAGTCTACTATTTATTCCAAACCATTCAATAAATCCAACCATAGCATCTACTTAACTACTTATTACATGCCAACATCTAATTTAACAAATTACATTGTTCCAAATAAATCAACTAACAAGTCCATAAATAATCCATTCATAGTCCATTGCAATCATTCAAATCGCCCAAGTTTTCGTACTTGGTCCTCTTCTCCAACCACGTTCTTTCCTTTCCCTGCATCATCCACTAAAGATATAGATAGGGCGTTAGATCAACGCGCCCAGTAGTGTTTCCGAATAGGGCTACCACATGGTTAGTCAAAAACATGCAAATAGGATAATAGTTATACATGTGTGACAAATTCTGTAAAAATATGCTATGTATGAAATGAACATGTAATGAGTCCCACCCATCACCATTCAACATAGCCATCACTTGACGGGATTCTCATCGTCAAGGTAACCCACAGTGGTCTTTCGGACGCCCCGACGGAGTGTGGCCTCTGGATTCCTCCTGATGGGATTCTCATCATCAGGGTACCCCACAATGGTCTTTCGGACGCCCCGACGGAGTGTGGCCTCCGGTTACTTCCCCATCATCCCATGCTATGCATGAGATGTCTATGTAAACATGCCATTTGTAAATATAACATTTGATTCAAATAACTTATTCAAATAAACATAAAACAGCAAATAAGTTATGTGGTTACAACAAGGTAGGAAACCTACAATAGTTTACTTTGTTCGATCCTTCCTTTGGACCGTCTTCCGATCACGGCTCGCTCACCGTTCTAAAAATCCGAATACCCTATGTACATGGCAGCAAGTTAATCATTTATCCACCTAATTTCCAGCAAAGCTTAATGTTCCAAGAATCACCTAGTGGGGTTCGGTCAAAACCATAGCCGAACCTCATCCATTAAAACATTGGTCATTCATTTATTTAATTAAAACCTATCTAATTACCCAAACTTCTAAACGAACCTTAGTAGGGTTCGGCCATACATTATGGCTGAACCTTACCACTTTGGTTTTAGCCCATTTATCCTATCATATGATCATTTCAGCCATAATTACGATTGTGCCATTGAGACCAACCTTTGCTTTAAATTAACTAACTTTCATCATCAAACATAAAACCATCTTTAGTGGGGTTCAGCCATACACATGGCTGAACCTCATCACCTAATTTGATCCTTCTTAACCCTTTCATATCTTCATATAATCAACAATTATGTCCCCCAATCACCATTAGTGGGGTTCGGCCATACACATGGCCGAACCTCACCAATGTGATTTTATACTAAATTTCCATCATTCATATTGGCCGATTACTTACCCATACTAACTCCATAAACAACATATAATATTCTTAAATCAAAGCATATAAATAATAACTAATGTTCATCATAAACTTAACCCAATTATTCCACAAAACAGTCCATGGATTTTCATGGTTTCCATGGTTTCCATGGGGTTCTCAACATGAAAACCCACACCGTTTTACATGGGGTTCGGCCCTCTATCATGGCTGAACCCAATGATTACGTTTACTGTTTTTAAACCTCAATTAACCAGATAATAACTGTATATCTAAATCAGGTTTTTAACCTTCAAAACAATCCTCCAAAATTAGCCCAATTTCATAAAATTCGGCCATCCAAAATGGCCGATCCAAATGATCCATTTTATCAGTTTTGAACCACTGTTTTAAACCATGCTAACTTCAGTCCTTTGTCATACAGATCCATGCTTTTAACCCTTTCCAAAACATGTATTTGAATCTTAAATAATAACCCAAAACAGTCCACATACTTCATGGTTTATATGTTTCAAATACATCAAAACCATACCATTATTTGCATGGGGTTCGGCCCTCCATGGTGGCCGAACCCTATGACCTTTGGTTTTGAACTTCTTAATCATTCATCTTTGTTCAAAATAAACTTCCTTATTTATGTTTTAACCTTTTTAAAACACATACTTAAAATCATCTAAAAACAGTCCCAAATTTGTATGGTTTTAATTTCCAAAAACCATCTAAATAAATTCATTATTTCCATGGGGTTTGGCCATCCAATGGGCCGAACCCTATGGTCCATCTTTTTATCTCATTCATGTACTTCCAACCACTATCTAACCTTTGTTAGATTCAGCCCTCCAATGGCCGGATCATGATTTAAAAATTGTGCATCGAAAAACCTACTGTTTCCGCGACTCCTCCACTTGATCTTCCCTCCGGCTTGTTCCTTGTCCTTTCTTAGCCTCTCCTTCTTCTTGATTCCTTGATGATCAGGGACTGATTTAAACAACCAGCTGTTGTTCTTGATAGAAAAACGGCAAAGAGAGAAAGAGATAGAATTTTTTGACTTTGAATGGAATACCTTGAGGCCAACACTTTTGCTCAAGATATGCTTTTGTTTTGGTGAAACAAATCAATCAAGGACTGATTTCATATCACTAACCAGCTGCTGCTCTTAGTGTTTGAGAAGGTAAAAACGACCAAGAGAGAGAGATAGGGAGAGAAAAACTGAAACATGTTTGGCTAAATTTCAATCAGCCCATGTGATCTCTTTGGTACCCAAAAATTGTAACTCCTAATGCATTTATCTTTAACTCTTATTTCCTTTGGGGGTTTCATCCTTGAGATGAAACCCTCCAACGTTTTTTAACCCTTGACCTTCCATCTAAGGTAGTTAATCCTCATGGTTCCAATGCATGTAACCATTTTAAATATAAAACCTTTATGTAACCATTATTTTTTAACACCTTCCTTGGGGGTTTCATCTTTAAGATGAACCTCCAAGGGTACCCAACGGCCTATGCATATCCTTGTGAATTGTTTGCATTCCCTCCTTCATTCATGCATTTGTAACTCTCAAAGCCATCATTCTCATATCTCCATGGTAGCCGTTACATGCATGAAATTGCTCATGCATGCAGCCAACGTCTCTAGCAACCCTTGTGACTTCAAATGTAACTCCCATTCAAAATGTAACTCCCATTTTATTCATCACCTAAATGGGGGTTACATGCATGGTAATGTCTCCCCATGCACCAACGTTTTTCCTTGCTCAAACTTGGAATTTAAAACACTTCCCCTCTCATTTACACACTTCACAATAAAAATACATATTTATCCAACTCATTTATTCAACTCACCCAACCTAAGTCATTCATTTAATTTAACTTAACTAATAAATTCAACTCAACTTAACCCATCATTCATTTCAACTCAAACCAAACTCAAGTAATTAATAAACTTAAATTAACTAAGCTTGAACTCAATCCATGGTTAACCATGCCATTCACGACCCATTGGGTCACATCTAGCCATTTTGACCCATTTATCAAAATTTGACCCAAATATGGTTCTTGACCCGTTTAAATCCATCTTATCCATTTATTTGTTTTATAATCAAACTACCCTCCTTTGGGTCTTCATTGAGCCCTTGACCCATTTAAATTCAAATAAATTTTATCACAATGGCAATTCCATAAATATGAATATTTTCATATAAAATGATAACTTTGAAATTCCAGGGTGTTACATCACCTTGGCTTACTTCACATTAACTTAGGTGATTTAAATTTAATTCAACCCATTCCAACTAATTGAACCACCATTGGGCCCATGGCCCAATTACATTCATCCTTACCCATTTATCTTAGAGTTTAAATTATCTTGACCCATTGGGTCCCAAATGGGTATTGGGCCCAATTTGACCATCGTTGGCCCAATTGACCATTATTGACCCCTTAAATGAATTTAAATCCAATCCATAGTCTATTGGGCCATACTTGGGCTTTTGTCCAAATTTTGGTCCATTTACCCTTTATTCCATCAATTTTCCCAATTTCCACCATTAAAAATAAATAATAACCACATATTTATTGATTTAAAAATTTCAGGCCATTACAATACAATCCTCTTTTAAAATTTTCGTCCCGAAAATTCTAGCAAAGTAGAGGTTCAAAACATCTCATGCAAAGAGTTCCGGATGAGCGGCTCTCATCTCTGATTCGAGTTCCCAGGTGGTCTCCTCATTGTCATGCCGTTCCCATACCACCTTGATGAATTGAATGGCACAGTTCCGTAGCACCCTTTTGCTCACTCCCGATCACTCTGACCGGCTTCTACACATATGTCACGTCGCTTTGTACATCGACATTTTGTACGTTCAACACCTGTGAAGGGTCAGGGTTGTACTTCCTCAACATGGACACATGAAGTACATCATGTAAAGATGATAACTGTGGAGAAGCACCAACTGATAAGCTACTTCCCCCACCCTCTTTAAGACTAGAAATGGCCCCACAAGTCTAGGTGACAGTTTCCCCTTCTTTCCGAATCTCACGTGTCCCTTCCGTGGTGAGACTTTCAAAAACACCAAGTCTCCCACCTCAAATTCGAGGAACCTTCTCCTCTTGTCGACGTAACTCTTTTGACGACTAGGTGCAGCGAGTAGATGTTGCCATATCAATTTGATCTGCGCTGTGGTCTCTGCAACCAACTCCGGTCCAATTAGCGCAGGTTCACCGGCCTCTGTCCAACACACTGGCGATCTGCACGGCTTACCACATAAGGCCTCAAATGGAGCCATCTGGAGGCTCGCCTGATAACTGCTATTGTAGGAGAACTCCACCAATGGCAAATGATCCTCCCATCTACCCTTGAAATCCAGTATACAAGCTCTCAGTATATCCTCCAATATCCGTATTGTCCTCTCCGACTGTCCATCAGTCTGTGGGTGGAATGCTGTGCTAATCAACACGTCGGTCCCCATAGCCGACTGCATGCTCTGCCATACTCTACTAGTGAATCGGCCATCTCTGTCGGTCACAATAGTCCGAGGTACACCATGTAGTCTGATAATATCTCGGATGTACCACCGACCCAAGGTCTCCGATGAATCTGTCGTTTTGACAGAAAAAAATGTGCAGACTTTGTCAATCAGTCCCCCACGACGTATATTGCATCGTGGCCCCTTTACGACCTTAGTAGCCCTGTTACAAAGTCCATGGCTACATGCTCCCATCTCCACTCTGGCACTGGTAAGGGTTTGAGTAAACCTGGTGGCTCCTGATGCCCCCACCTTAACCTGCTGACAAGTTAGTGCAGCGAGTAACAAACTCTGCCACATCTCTCTTGAGTCCATGCCACCAATAGTGCCTCTTAAAGTCATGATACATTTAGGTGTTTCCCGGACAGATAGAGAGCTTGGTTTGGCATGCCTCAACCAACAACTCTCAGGCACATATGTCCTACCTCGGAATAAAAGACCTTGTCCCGGTCGTAACTCCTATTCTGGTACCACCTCACCGGTAGACATCTTAGTCCATAACTCCTCCATTTCAACTAGGTTTCTAGTTGCACTCTCCTGGAACTCCATCGGCTAACTACAGAGTCAGCTAGCTAGACTAACTCGGCAGTCGCCCATAGCTTCCCATTCGAGTTTCACTAGACTTTTATCTTTCTCATTAAATACATCTCCACAACTTAACACCTCTTCATTTGCACATAAGTCACTATGTGACTAACCCTTTTGTTCATAACTCCTACAATACCAATACCCGACATCAATCCAAACCACCATGGGAACCCTCATCCATGGTTATACACATTCATGGTTAGTAACCATCCATGAATATAACCCTCCTATGGGTATAATCCATTCATGGGTATAACTAATACCTTCATATGACTATTCTGTCTATCATAATGCTAATGTCCAGCATCAATCCATGACTATCTACAAACTCCTAATCTTTAGAATTATTCATCAGCCCCACTTAGGTTTCCAACCAAACGCATTGGCATATCACAGCCTCTTCATGCATACTATATATTCACAACTCACAGCACTTTATCAACTCATCATCATATACATAATCTATAACACATCCTTGTTCCTCAATGACTATTCATTGCATAGAATCAATTATCAAAGCAATATCATATAAACTCATTGCAATGACTGATAATTCACAATTTAGTAACATCATAGGGAATCATCATGCAATCACTAAATAAAATATTTTCATAAATTCATGGTCCATCATTTATTCATGCCTTTTAAGGCCATAAACCCATTTCAAGGCCTATCATCACTCGTTCATAATCTACACTACTCATTGGGAGAATGCAATTGCATTATACATACAAGAGTTTCATACAACATATTAGTCTTTGCAAGCTAGACCCTTCACATTCTCCTCATAGTGTCATCCTCTCACGAGTTTCATGTGGCAAGTTAACCCATGCATTCCAGTCTCTTTCAAGTACATTGTTTATCCAACATCTCTCAAATGACACTTTGTTCATATGAGAACCTCTTATACCCCCTCACAAAGTGTTTACATCATCACCCATTATATGTCATAACATAAATCTCTTCACTTGGGTCATGACAAATTATCAAGCCATGGGTCATCACCAATATAAAAGCCATTTCTAAAAACCATTGTACCATCCCCCAAGTATACCCATATATCACATTATCAAATACTCCCCACCCTTTTTATTCACATTTATTTCACTCATAAGCATATGCAACATATACCCCACATCAAAAGTTCATGCCTCTTATCCTCATTTGATGCATGTAGTTCATCATTGTACATTTTTACATACTCTTTCCTCACTTAATTAGTATGATCATAACTATTAGTCTTTCCTCATTTCATCACCTCATACCTCAACAATAAGAATTCAACACATGTATATTCACATGCACTCACAATACAAGTATGCTTGTGCAATTTAATATCACACCTATTTCCTTCATTTAAAACCCCAAAATCATTAATTATTTTCCAATATAAGGACAGTTAGTCCTTTCTTTCCCGTGTCCATGTAGTCCACAAACCGGGCATACCACTTCAAGAGGGTAGGGGTAGTATGTGCAGTTGTACCCAACCTGATTGCACAACTCGCGCATATAATCGGGTTCTACTTCCCTACCGACTCTCTTACCATCGGAAAGTCTTCCACATTCTCTTCAGGAAGAGATGCAAAATCCTCTTCATCTTCCTCGGGAGATCTCTTCTGAAAGTCCATACTAACTTCCATGCTGGAAGCAGACACCAAATCTATGGGTCCACTACGGGTTCCCCTATTCCATAATTCCGTATACTCCACATCACTTGACACATCTGTATCATAGAATACAAATAGAATACAAAAATCATCAACAACAGTTTCCAATAAAACCAATCTAGGTTCTGGGGAATTTCTTATATATAGTACAATGTATTTTGTTTGGGGAAGTTGCCAAATAAGCACACTTGGCTTTCCCTTTGTTTCTGGGGGGGATCTCTAAATTCCTATCATTTGTTGTTTAAATTTGGAAATACTGGGGGAAGTACATCCTATTTTGCTATGTTTGATAAAGCTATCACTGTCTCATCAATTCGGGGGAGAGATTTCTAAGTGAGTATACCTTGCTTTGGGGGAAAATTTCTTAAGTATCAGAATACCGTGTTCTCATTTTTTTTTTTGGGGAAATATGCCCTATCTTGCTATGTTTGATATATTTAACTTAGAATGAATTTTTCTTCCCTTGCTATCATTCCTTCTCGTCAAACGTTGTTCTCAGACTGAATACTTCAGTTTGAATCAATCGAAGTAAATTAACCAGGCCCCCGTGCAGCGGACTCCGAAGAGTCGGTCGGTTTGGATTCTTAGTTGTCAGTGAGACATGCAACCGTCTTAGTCTTACTACGAGAGATTCATTCTTCCAAGTTTGCTCTGATACCAACTGTAACGCCCGTCCCTTTTCACCAAAAATCAGAGTCTATTTTTTTTAAAAAAAAAAAGTGACAAAGGGCGCGGACGTCACGACGCGAGTTAAGTCCGAGCTTCTAAAGCCCGGCCCTTAACTGGTCAACCCTACGTGTACGTGGAACGAAGTCCACGGAGAACAGTTCACACGTAGACGTAAGCTTGTGGAATATTAACTAAGTGCGGAAATTACCATAGAGACTATCCTACAAACTTGAGATAACAGGGAAGATACATTCATTTAATTACTAACATACCTTAAAATGATAATGTCCAAAATAACATCCAAACATCGCAAGTAAGCTAATTTATTACATTCCGACAACTAAATTACTCAATTTATATTTCCAAAATAAACATAAGTAAACTATCTAGCATGCCTTCCCAAGCTCCTAAGCTTGGCTCCCATCTCGTCCTTCTGCTCCGCCGTCTCCTGTGTCATCAGTTAGGGTAGAAGTAGGGCGTTAGACCACGCGTCCAGTAGGACTCCGAGTAGGGCTAGCACATGGATTAGTGATAACAAGCATACAGATAATAATATCGTGAAAACTGGTAGACAATCATATAATGAAACTATAAAGTGAATGCCATGCCCTGGGTGTCGGTGTTATGAATCCCACCCATCATCCCCACCGTCATGATGTCATATCCCCCTTGACGGAAAAACCTCGTTAAGATATATCCAATCATAATATATCCCCCTTGATGGCAAAGCCTCGTCAATGTGTCCCCAAGCCTGTTCTCGGTAGCCCCGACGGAGCATGGACTCTGGTTATAGCCTATTAGGCTATCCCCATGCCTGTTCTCGGTTGCCCCGACGGAGCATGGACTCCGGTTATAGCCTATTAGGCTATCCCCATGCCTGTTCTCGGTCGCCCCGACGAAACATGGTCTCCGGTTTCATTTCATCCTTCCCCTGTCATATCCCTCCCATGTCATGCATGATATGTATATGCCACAAGCCATGTAATAAATATGATAACACAAACCATGGCATTTAAAATCCCATCAATAAAACATATAATTTGATTATCCAAAAGTAGATCAAGCAAAGCATCAATATACACAACATAGCCTTAAAACCCATCTTAAATCAATCATATGCTTACCAAAATAAATCAAGGAAAAACATCACATAATACTAAATCCAAAACCCATCTTAAAACAAACCATATAATTTCCAAAATAATTCAAAGAAACATCACTAATCCATGGCTTACAAAAAGGTAGGAATCCTACCGAATACCGACTAGCGTCCTTTCTCGCTTCCGTCTGATAATCCAGTCGCCGATCATGCATCGCTTGCGATATCTAATACCTTATTACATACACATAATCAGTCCACATTTTACTATTTCTAAGCCCATTAATCATTGCCAAGTCCATATGAAAATAGGTTTTGTGGATCCCATTTAATCCATTACATATTTTAATTACATGAGTCTAAAAATCAGCCTCCTAGGCTTTATTTAACCATACATAAACTTATTATTTAGTGCCCCGTCCATGATCATCTTCCATGGGTTCTTCATTTTGGCCAATATTAACGGTTTTGCCGCTACCTTTTTTCGAAGCATACCAATTTCAACATAGATACAATCATACCCACACTTTTCATACAATGGCTTGGCAATTTAGTACAAGGTAAAACATTCCAACAAAGAATATTCATCCATTCCCTAATCACAATCTTAGAGCAACAAGGGTTGAGCCCTCACACTCCCATAACATACTCCACACCTCATTCACGTGTATATCACCCTTCATATAAGCATTACCTTGATATTACATGCATTTCTAAATTCACCACAATTTTCATGGGCTATACAACACCCTATTACACTCCAATGTTTAGTATACATACATTTCCAAGGTCTCAACATGAAATGCAATTCCACCTCAAGTCTCTTCACATTTTCATTATATAATCTTCCTACGAGATAAAGTTTTAGGATGGTATTTATTATGAGCAGCATATGCTATTTTCATGGCTATCATCACTACACCATATCTAACATATAAAACATTTTTCCACCTTCTACAACAATCATCCATTTTAATTTCAAGCTTCAAACATTTGAAAACTCAACCAAGTTAGCAAGTTTAACCAAAGAAAGGGGATAAGTCCTCACCAACAACTCTTTCTACCCTTGGTATGGTAGGTACACACCCTCTATTCCTCATCAATACATGTTCATCTAATATGAGCACCATTTTCTCAACAAAGTACATGAGCCGTTCATTTAGATTCAAACCATACATCAAATACAAGTTCTACCCTATAATCTCATCCACAATATAATAATTATAAATCTCATTAACCACATATTAAAAACTATTCATCCATCATCACCCCACACCTATTTCATTCAATTTCATTGATCACATATCATGTATGATAATAATGATAATTCATTTAGGCATTTACACATACACCTAATAGACAAACTAATCATTCTAATAACTAAAGTGGAGTTTCCCTCATCATCACTATGATCCAAATACCTCTAAGTTCACCAATCACTCTCCATCAATTTCCATAATTTTACACCCATCATCATTACACATACATCACCATAGGGTTCAAAAGCATTCCCCATTTATTTTTCCTCATTTAAATCCCTTTAAAACTCTCTCACATTCATTCATTTAAAACCCTAAAATCATTAACCACCCTCCATGTACACCATTCTTTAAAACCCTAAAAATCATACCTCACTTACCATGGCTTCCATTTTAAAACCCTTTAAAATTACCCACATTTAATCATTTAAAAACTTAAAACCCTAAATCATTCTCCATGCTTCCATTTTTATAAACCCTAATAAATAAATCAAACATCTACCATGGGGTGTACTTGAGAGAGAGAGAGAGAGAGAGAGAGAGAGAGAGAATGGGATGGAAAAATTTCCTCAAGCTTTGGTCTTGAAGAGGTGGCCCCAAGTTTACACTTTTCTTCTCTTCTCTTCTTAGTTTTCTTCTTCTCTATTTCTTGGAGATGAGGGACGGTGGTGTGGGAGAGCAAGAGAGAAAGAGAATGAAATGAGAGTGAAGTGTAGAGAATGAGATGAAGACAACCTTTTTTTTATTGCTTATAATACCCTTTATCATTAATTCTTCCCACCCACCCACCCACCCACCTAAGATCTTTACCATGCTTTATGCTTTATAACCCCAACCCCCCATCAAGTCCCAACTTTTTTTACATGTTTGGAATGGATTGTTTGGTTTTCTCATTTGACCATTTGACCACCCTTTTTTTATAACTTAAACATTTAATTAATTAAATAATTTAATTGCCATTTACTTAATTCCATTTATTTAAATTGCCTTCATACATCCACCCATGGTTGACCAATTCAACCATGGTGGCCGGCCCCACCAATCCTTGGTCCACATGCCACCTCACTTGATGAGGTGGAGGTGGGTCCCAATTGGCCACATCACCTTGGCTTGCTTCACATTAACTTAGGTGATTTAAATTTAATTCAACCCATTCTAACTAATTGAACCACCATTGGGCCCATGGCCCAATTACATTCATCCTTACCCATTTATCTTAGAGTTTACATTATCTTGACCCATTGGGTCCCAAATGGATATTGGGCCCAATTTGACCATCGTTGGCCCAATTGACCATTATTGACCCCTTAAATGAATTTAAATCTAATCCATAGTCTATTGGGCCATACTTGGGCTTTTGTCCAAATTTTGGTCCATTTACCCTTTATTCCATCAATTTTCCCAATTTCCACCATTAAAAATAAATAATAACCACATATTTATTGATTTAAAAATTTCGGGCCATTACAGATCCAATTAAATTAGCATTGCCCATTTACCCTAAAATCAGTCCACCTATGATCCATTGGGTCTCAATTGGGTAATTGACCCATTTAATCACATTTACCCAATTACTTTCAAATCAGATCGTATCCATGATCCATTGGATTTCAATTGGGTTATTGAACCAATTCCTTTACCCATCTAAGGTCTATTCCATTCATAAATCTAAAATTCAACCCATTAGACAATTTGAATAAACGAAATCCAATATATTTATATATTGAAAAATCCGGGTGTTACAATTTGGACATAGATGACTTAGGTGAAGCATTGTCTTGGATGCATTTGCACTCGCATATGTACATGGTTATGCATCATTGTACTTACTCATATGATCTTTTCATGGAAAATTCCTTGTATGAGTGATTCCCTCATTTTAACATGCATTAGTTGGTTTCATATTGGCATTTTTGAAAAACCAAATGCATGATCCCCTCCTTCTCCATCTCCTCTTAGTCCAACAATTGGGACTTGTTGAAGCACACTAAAATTGGTATATTTGGGCTTAATACCCTTTGTCAATTTATGACAAAAAGGGGGAGAATTTTTGAAGCTTTATGAAAGCTTTGGGGAGACTTTGGAAGCTTGAAAGAAAGCTTGTGTTAAGGGGGAGAAAGATTAGAAGCTTGATGTAAGCTTTGAGGTGAAGCTTAAAGATCTTAAGGAGAAAGATCTTTAATGGAGGATAGTCTTTGATTAAGGGGGAGATTAATCAAGACTAAGAGGGGGGTTTAGTCCATGTGTTATGGGGGAGCACTATGTGCTTATGGACTAACATTTGAGGGGGAGATTTCTATGCTTCCACCATTGCTTGAATTTTTTGTGTGTACAGGTACATTTGACACACCTTGAGGGGAAGTAAGCTAAGCAAAACAAGAAGGAACCGAAGCATAGAGTCTAGGATCTTTTCATTTGAATATGTACTTATAATTGTTGTATATTTTGTATTCAAATGATGTATATGGGTTGGGCTAAATCATCGAGTCTGTATTCATTAGCTTCTAGGTGTTTTGTCATGGAAACTGACAAAGGGGGAGATTGTTAGTGCCCCGGCTTGCCAAGTAACCTATTTGTTAATTCTATGACTTAGGTGAAGCATTGTCTTGGAAGTTTAAACAATGATCAAGACTCAAGTGATGAAGATTGAATTAAGAACTCAAGCAGGATCAAGTGCGGATTCATCATCACTATGTATGGCAAGGTAATTTGGCCATAGATGACTTTAGGGGGAACCCGACACCTTAGGATGACCTTGCCTAAGATCAGTTGAATATGTTGGTAATGTACATAAACAAGCCTATAGGTTGCTTGACAGTGAATGATCCTAACTGGGAAAAATGTATTTGGTTTCACTGTCAGCACGACCAGTCATTTCACCGCCCCTCGGTGGAGACAGGATCGACCCATCATGGTCATAGACTAGTTGACCAGATTGACAAAGGTTCTGAATAAAAAAACTGTCATTCTGGGTATGCCTCTGATCGAGAGTCTTGTATGCACTGACCCCTTGGTGATGAGCTTATCGACCCATCGTGGTCATCGACTCGTCGATCTGAACAAGGTGAGCTCTGGGTCTTAGAAGTCAAAGGGGTGCTCTCGGGAACACAAAGCCCTCAGTAGACAGACTGGTCGAGATTACCAAGACAGACCCCTCGGTGGAGATGACAAATTGTTCTGGGCAGGGCAAGTTTCGGGACTTGAAACTCTGTCAAAGTGTTGTCCCAGACTGAGACTCTCGTATGGATCGACCCCTTGGTTCCATGGCTGTTGACCCATTGGTGACAGAGACCCTCCCTAGGCTTAGAACACTCATTGGAAAATCATAAGCATGCATAGGGGAAATGGACCAAAGACTTGTAGCATATATGAACAAATGTTAGGACAAATGTTGAGTGTGGAAATGTCATGACTTGGGAGATCTTTCAACCAACCAAATGCAGAAATATACTTTCAAGGCCACCATGGTTGGATAGAGCATTGAAAGAGCTTTTCATAGAGCCCAAGAACACTCAAAACGGAGTTTGGGAGCCCAATATAGGGCCATTATAGTTGAGAGTGATTTTGCTGAAAACAGTTAGCACCCCCATCGTGAGCACGACCCATCGCCCATGTGATACCCGAGATTCATTTGTATGCCTATATATACTCCAAACTCATTTGAGTTGAGTTGGAGCATTGAATATGAAAATACTCTAAGGCATTCCTAGAGGTCTCATACACTCCCACACATTTCTCCACCTCCTCTCCATGCACTACACTTGGTGGATCAAATATCCAATCTTCTTTATTGTGATTGAGAGAGAGAGAAAAAGAAATATAGATCTAGGAATCCATTGTCACATCTAAATCCTAGATACCTCCCATAGATTGTGATTGAGCATACACAAGGCACATCTTCGACATCGTCGACATCACATTGAGAGAGCATCCTCAAGAAGCATACATCTATAAGTGAGCTCATACAAAGGCAAGTGCTTCTTAGTAATTTTATTTTATAAATCATCTTGTGAAGTGGACTAAGGTAAGGAAGCTGGAACCACTATAAAAAATAGAGGGATAGGGAATTAGACCTTGGGTTGGTTGAACCTTTCAAAATCTAGGACAAGTGGATTAAGGGGGCTTTGCTCCGGAACCACTATAAAAGATCTAGAGCATTTTCTCTAGCACATGTGGTGGGTGGAATTCCCAACCAATTGAGTACGGTGGAAGTTCTACTCTATTTGTGAGGGTGTAAGTCCTCACATAGTGAATTCCGGATAACCCAAGGTTAATTGAGTCCTTAGAGTGGATGTAGGTTGTTTAACCGAACCACTATAAATTGGTCTTGTGGGTGTTGATCTTTACTTGTGTGATTGTTTTTATAATTGTGCACACTTTTGATCACACAACCCACCTCTCTTGATTAACATTATTAATCCGCTTCAAATTTGTTAATTAATCAAGAAATTTGTAAAGACTATAAAAATTGGGGATTGTCGTATTCATCCCCCTAGGGACAATCTCTGTCCTTGTTCTAGAACACAAGGGAACTTTCAGTTTTAAATTTGTAAATCTCGCAAGCGTACGAACCATTTTATAGTATAGCATATGAGTGTGAGGTCGAACCCACAGGAAATCACAAAATATATGCTTAAAATTAAACATGTACCTCTTAAAAAGATGTAATCTTTAGAAAAATAGATTAAGTTTGGGTTTGAAATAAAAAGACAAAATTTAATTGGAAAACAAGTGAACACCATCTTTTATTTAACATGAGAATCAAATTAGTTCTTTTACCTTTTACGTTGGTGATTCAATGGATACGTAGTCATCTCTCTTGAATTAAAATTACAAAGTTTCGAATTAAAATAATATATTCACAATCCCAATTAAAGAATCTTTTGAGAGAGAGGTTGTTTTTATACATGAAAGAATAAATTATTAAACAAAGAATATAATGTTAAACTAAGAATCAAATAAATAAGATACATTGTTTGAACATAAATGAATTACAAAACAAATAAACATACATCAAAGACAACATTAAAAATAAACTAATTAACATACATACAAGATGAATGACTTAACTAAATAAAGTAAATAGCAGAATTGAATTGACATGAAAAGTAAATGAAAGAATAAAATCAATGCATAATTTAAAGGTGGTTATGGAATTTTTCTCTCATCGCCCAAAATTATTAAATAAACAAGAAACCTAGATCTGAAATTCAACGCATAGAATTCAAAATTCATTTTACACATTTGAATTAAAATCTACACTCTTTGATGTAATTAAAGTTTGATCCTAGGTTCAACATTTACAATCTAATACTTTAAACAAATAAAGATCATAAATTTAAAATTAAAATGAAACATAAAAGATATCATGAATAATCGAAATTTTTTAAGAATCTAAAATGGACGTTTTTTATTTATTAAATGGAAGAATTCAATGTACAAAAGATGGAATTTCAATACATGAAAGACTTAAAAATAAATTGCAAAATAAAACATCTCACTTGCAATTTTCGAGTATGCTCCTATCTTCAGTGTATTTTTCCAACTTTAGGTCCTCTTGAGCTCCATATCAAATTCAAATTTTGGCTTTGAGGAAGTGGTGTATTTATAAGCTCAAGGTTGGATTGGACGGCTGGGATTAAATCAAGGTTTAAGTTACAAAGGAGTGGCTTGAATTAAATCTCAATGGTGTGGGATGGATTGGATTAAAGGCTGCAAAAGGTTAGCGTTTACAAGGGTATACACGAATTTGGCTCTGTGTGGTGACTTGGCTTTAAGTGCAACAAAAGTTAGAGAGGATTTAGGATGGGGATAGGCTCACATGAATTTGGAGTGTTGGTTTTAGGGTTTAGGGTGATGATAAATGGACGGTGGAGATTTGAAGTTGAGATGATTGAATGGTGGAGATGATATGAGGTGATGTGGAGGGTTGACATGGTGTATGTGAATGAATGGGATGAGAGTTGTGCAAAATCGTGTGGGATGCAAAGGGATAGGATGGTGATGTGGCATGAATGAATCTACATGGAAAATGGAACTAATGCATGGAGAAAAATTAGTGCTAAAATCGTATATGATATATGGGGATTGGATTGGGTGATGTGACAATGGATAATGAGGTAAATTCGAATGGAGGCTAGCTTGTTCTCCAAGTTGTCTAAACTTGAGGTTTTATGAGTGGTGGCTAAGATTAAACGGGGTTAAGATCTAATGGTTCTAGGTTTATTTAGGTAAAAAAATATAGGAAAGGGATGATAGTTGATGGAGGGTTTGGATTCAAGGGTTAATCTTAGATGAATAATGAAATGCTTGACCTAAATTGAATACAATTTATTTATGTGATGGATGCATGTGGAGGCTCTAAGGTTTCTAAGAGATGAATGAATGGATAAGATTAGATGACCTAATATCTAATGGCTAAGATGATCAATGCATGAAATGAATGCATGAATTAACATGTGATGCATGGATGAATATTATTCTAAGGTTAAGATGTTTATGATTATAATGAATGACCTAGATCTAATGACGGAAGAATGAATGGACTATATTAACATAGAGGCTTCTAGGGTTTACTAATAATGCATGAAACATATGAAGGTGGAGATGAAAGATGGAGGATGGAGGGCAGGTATTAAATGCGCATGAGGGATGGTCAGGGTTTAGGTATTGGAGCTGACATTGGGTAAATTGGTATGGGTTATGGTTTATGGACTTAGTTGGATTCAAATATGGACCATGGAGCTGCCTGGACTTGGGCTTGGATCTAGACCTCAACTTAGGCCCACTAAAATTGGATTTGAGAGCTTGGGCCTTAGTTGGACTAAGCTTGCACACCTGTAAAATGCGCATGGGCTTGTATGTAGCATGGCCTTTGGCCCAATGACTTGAAATTTAGGCTTTGGCACTTGGATTGCAGCTTCTACCACCTAGAATTAAATAATTATTCAGCCACTTAAAATGTAAAAATTATTAATTAATATAGACTCTCATAACTAGATATAGATTAATTAATTTACATGAAAGTCCTAAAAATGGAATGAAACAATTATAAAAATCCTAGGTCTTCATTTTAAAGTTCTAATCTTGCAATTATCTGATGAATTGCTTGGTTTTCCTAAACTGTCCATTTTTATCTACAAAACTAAAAAACTACATTAAATGCATCAATATATACAAACACTAGAGCTAACAAGTCCAATAATCAGGGGTAAAAATGTAAGATTTTAGTGTTCAACAAATACCTCCAAACTCAGATTTTGCTAGTCCTCGAACAAAACTACCTAAAAAGGCTAAAAACAAATGAAAACACTTAAATAATCCTAGACTGACCTAAACAAAATTTTTGTTGAAACAAAAAATAATTCTAAAACTACACCACTTTCGCTAGTGCTTTCGAAAGCATTTAGTGTATGCAACAAGCCTTTAAACCTATAGCTCACCACTAGTGGACGAGTTATAGTCTCGTGAGGGCTTACAATGATAATACCCACAAATATCAACATCTTTAATAAGAATATATAGACAAGGGGTCTAAACATCATACAACTCTAAATTTCACTTTGCAAGGCTTATACTCGTGTGTGCTTAGCCAATGTTAAGATAGACTTCATTTTCCAAATAGACCCAAGTGTTGTTCATACCGTTGGAAAATGCGCTTTGACTTCAAACGTCATCGGATATATCTCTCAGAAAAATTAACACTCAGAGGTTTGGTTTCATTTTCTCTCAAGGTATATGTGGGCAGAAGTTATGTATTCAAAATAAAAATATTTCACATATGTATTATGAAAAACGGAACATATCAAAGAAAATTGATCTCATGAATAGACGCCACTTTCCAGAGAACGTTGAGTCAAACACCATCATTTTTCTTCCTTCATTCTCCACATGAAACACCCTATTTAGACCTAAGATCAATAGAACTTCCTATTAGCACGAAACGTGGCTTGGGAATGGGTCAAATTAAAGAAGGATAGAAGACTCTAATAATAAATACTTTGAATAGAAATGGTTAGAGGTCTTCATGATTTTTGAGTGGGATATTTTTCCTTTATTTTTTTTCAGCACTTTTCAAAATATTTATTTATTTATTCTTTATTTTTTTTTCACATCTTTCTTGTGGTATTTGGATGTTTCCTTTTTTGGATGCTACTTTTTTTTTTCTTTCTTGTGCCCGTGTTTTTAGAGTACCATCCCAGTTTTTCATCTCTAACTTTTTCTAAGAATAGGTCATGGATATTTGTAATTGGCTTATACTCCTTGACTAGAGTTGGGTATGGTAAACATGGTTGGTCAAGAAAACAGGCTACATTAAAGGCTCAACTGGAGAACTATCAAGATAAGATGACCAAGTATAGGTGGGCTTTTAGGCTCAAACGATCCAAAAATGACCTAAATCATATCCTAAGTTTCAACAGGTGGTTTCCTTGTTTCAAATAAATTTTGAAAAAATTCAAGCAGAATAACTCAATTTTGATGGCATTCTGAGTAACATGGCTAAGATGAAGAATAATGAGATCAACAACGACTTGATGTGCTACCAAAGAAAATGGAATTGACTTGTTACCCTCAGAAGAAAGAATGACTCTAAAGCTTTCTGGGTTAAGTCTCCATTGGTATTCCTCTAGTGATCTCTTAACTCATGAATATTTTTCTTTTTCAGACTAATCTTAATATGGCTGTGTACAAGAGTTTCCAAGTATAAATCTTATAAAATCTTTCCAAAAAAGTATGATGTAAAGATCTCTATCTAACTATTAATGCTAAAAATGTGACTATTTTTACATCAGATCGTCAAGACGCGGGTAATCTTTTTCAAACTAAAATTAGCAGTGTTTAAGATCTAGAAGTGTCAATCCTCATTTACTCTAACTTAAAATGATTTTGCCTATTTTTTTCTAAGCAAGATTATGATTCGTTTAACGACAGATTGTCAAGACAATTGTAAGCGCTTAGTAAAAAATCAACAGTTCTCTGTACTTCAAGGTGTCTCAGTTTTTTAGGACTTACTCTGCCCTTGCATAGATCAACATAGATCTGTCTATTTCTTACAAGTCTACTTACTGTTGTCTCACAACGGACTCCATATTCTTATCTTATTCCATTACAATTGCAACATCCACATTTCTGACACCTAGCTAGCCTCTTAGCTTTCCTCTTTGCAGCTAGAGTGCTTCGACTATGAGAGGTCTGGGTTGTTCATCTTGGATTTATAGCTTCCTCACCCTCATAGCAAGGAAATGATTTTCCTACACAAGTCTGGGGGAACTTGTGTTATAGACAGACAACTGCAAAAACAAAAACTCGACCGTCTACGTGCATGACTTATATCCAATTTTTTAACGTTTGCTGGTCACAAAGGCAAAGATGGATGATGGATGCTGAAATTTTTTTTTTAGGGGTCTCAATTTTGATCTTACTCTCCCCTAAAAATGTTTTTTTTTTTATGAAAATGACACATGATGACCTTAGTACCCCCAAACTCGAATTGAACATTATCCTCAATGTTCCCTAATCTACATCGGTGAGGTGTAAATGAAGAAATATCTTAGAAAACGAAGAATCAGGATGTAGATGTACCTTGTGATGATGAATGACTGACTCCTAAGCTAGACTGTCTTAATGAAAAACTACAACTAGACTCAACAAAATAAAAAACTAGACACTGATGACTCTGACCAACTCAGACATAGACAAATGGGTCGGTGGGTCTGGGTAAAGAAAGATGAATGGTTAAGGGTGGATGGGTTTGGGTAGATGGATATGTAAATGGAGGGAATAGGATGCGCAAATCAGTCTTGGTAGATTGGATCAATGACCAGAGCTTCTTCCTTTCCTTTGGGATTGTGAAACTCTAGGAATGGTTTTAATCGATGACCATTGACTTTGAAAACATGATTATTCCTAGGATGTCTGATCTCCACAGGTCCATGTGGATAGACGAAATGAACAATGTATGGATCAATAAATTTTGATTTCAATTTCCCAGGAAAAAGGTGCAACCGAGAATTGTACAACAAAGCCTTTTGTCCAACAGTAAATGTAACACCCCGGATTTTCATGTTATAAATATTTACGGAAATTGCCTATTTAATTTGTGAATTAATGGATATGGACCTTAGATGGGTAAGGTGTTGGGTCAATTGCCCAATTAAGACCCAACGGATGGTGGATATGGTTCAATTGAATTAAATGGGTGAGATTTATTTAATTGGGTCAAAATTGTCAATTGGGTCAAAATGACCAATTGGGACCCAATGGGTCATGGTTGACTTGGTTGACCACCAAGTGAGTTCAAGCTTAATTAGGTTGGGCCTAAATTAAGTTGGAAAAGGAATCAAATAATTGAGTTGATTTAAGTGAGTTAAATGAGTTGAATCAAAGAGGTGAGTTGAGTTAAAGTGATGAGTTGAGTGGAAGTTAATGGGACCTTAATCTTAAGTGAGTGGAGTGGGAAGGTGGAGAGATGCATCTCATGAGACCCAAGTCAAGACTACACGTTGGAGACATGGGAGTTTCATCTCATGGGATAAAACTCTAAATGGATCATTAATGAGGAGGTGAAAGGTTTTGGAGGTTACACAAAGGCTTACACGTTGGATGAGATGGTGGGTTTCCATCTCAAGATGGAAACCCAAGGGTCAAATGGTGGGAGTGTTTCATCTCATGGATGAAACTTCCAAATGGATCATCAAGGAGGGAGGTGAAGGGGCATGGGAGTTACAAAGGGGTATCACCATAGGACACCACCTTTGGCCTACCCTCATTAACCAAGGAAAGGAATTTGGTTTCAATTCACTCTCTCAAGCTCTCTCTCTTGGCCAATCCCCCTCTCAAGGTAAGAACACTTAGAGAACTTTCATCTCACCCTCTCCCTCTCACACAAGGCCGACCACTCTCAAGACAAAGGGAGAACACTAAGAGTTGTTATTTTAAATCTTCTCTCTTTCTCCCTCTCTCAAATCTATACCCCTTGGCCGAACCACTCCAAGAGAATTTATCAAGATCAATCTCGGCCAAGGATCAAGGAGGAAGAAAAGGCTAAGGAAAAAGAAGATCAAAGGGACAAGAAGGAGTGAAAGAAACCGGAGGACTCGCGAAATTGGTAAGTACATGATGAGATTGATAGTGTTTCATGTATAAAAACCATTAAGGACAAAGGAAGGGCTAGATGAGGTTCAGCCATGATGTATGGCCAAACTCCAACAAGGATTATGAACATGGTTACATAATTTTCAAGAGGAAGTGATGAACCATAGTGTTCGGCCATGTTGTATGGCCAAACCCCATGGAAGGACATTAGTTATTTTTAATGGATTTGAAGGATGAAAATTATAGATGTATGTTTGTGATTTTAAAAGGTTTTAAATGGTTTAAATGGATGTAGGAATGAGAACCATCAAAGGATCAAGCATGGATGTATGATGTGTTTTAATGGAAATGATGAACCATAGGGTTTGGCCATGTTGTATGGCCGAACCCCATGGAAGAGTATTAATGATTGTAGAAGATTTAAATGAAGTCATGTTGATGGACTTTGAGTTGTAAATAATGACCTAAGGGTATGATTAAACCCCCCCATGGAGGGACTTGTTTATGAACTTAAGATGGTAAATTATTTAAAGAAGAAGATGGAGATAAGACATCATGGGTTCGGCCATGGTGTATGGCTGAACCCCATGAACCATTTGATGAACCATTTGTTGGACCATTTTAAAGGGTCATTTAGAGTTTTATGCATGTTTAAATGAATGGATGATTAAGCTAGGAAATGAGGGATTTAATTATATATCTATGTTATGGACTTGAGTATGGGTAAGTAAATTAGGTGATTAGCTATGGAAGGAAATAAATGGCCAAATGGTAAAATTGAACGACCATGGGTTCGGCCATGGTGTATGGCCGAACCCCATGGGTTATTTTAATGGATATGGATGTGTATAAGTGGCTTAGATGTCTGATTGAATCATGGAAATGAAGGACCATGGGTTCGGCCATAGGGAATGTTTTATGGATTTAGGGTGTTAATAAGGTTAAATGATTAACTTATATGTGTTTGGTTTAATGAATCAAAGTTGGCATGATCTTTGACCAACATTGGTTAGAATGATCAAAGATCAAAAAGAGGGACTCAAAACCAAGTAAGTGAGGTTCGGCCATGTTGTATGGCCGAACCCCACTAAGACATATTTATGGACTTAAGTACGGTTGGGAGATAAATGGAACGGTGGTTTGATTTATTGATATGTTATAAGGTAACGGGACCTCACAAGGGTCACAAGGGAACGGTGTTTTGATTTATTGATATGTACGATCGTGAGTGGTTTCCGGACAAAAACGCAAGGACACTTTAGTGGTCATTGGTAGGATTCTACTCTTTGAAACCATGGGACATGTAATATGATTTTAGTTCATGTTTTTGATGAATTATTTTGTATCAAATGTTATGTTTCAAATATGGAAGTTTTATGCTATGATTTATACTATTACATAGCATGTGGACATTTACATCTCATGCATGGCATGTGAGGGATGATTTGTAACTGGAGGCCACGCTCCGTCGGGGCGTCCGTAAGGCATTCGTGGGAAGACCTTGTTGTGCATTATTCATCAAGAGGTAACCGGAGGCCATACTCCGTCGGGGCGTCCGTAAGGCAACTGTGGGGATACCTTGATGAGGAGATTCCATCAAGAAGATATTATGTTTGTGACATGGGCGATGGGTGGGACTCATTGCATATGACACCATGGCATGGCATTGTTTTACAAGGTTTTAATATTATGTTATCTATATGATTTTGTACTAACCATGTGTTAACCCTAATTGGAGTACCTAATGGGCGCGTTGTCTAACGCCCCATTTCTACCGTAGTTGATGACATAGGGATTGAACGGAATGATAAACGTGATCGGAGCCAAGCTTAGGAGCTTGGAGGTTTCTTTAGTTTAATTTTGTTTAAGTTACTCATGGACAATGTAATTTGAGTAGCTAGCATTTGGACATGTAATAACTTAGATTATTTGCTATGGTTTGAATATTGATTTTGGATATTTCAATTTAAGTTAATTATGGTTAAGTGACGAACTACTTTGCTATCTAAAATGGAATAGAATTAGGATTCTATTATAATTCCGTACTTACGATTTCTTCCGCATGTATAACTTATTGCGTGTGAACCGTTTTCGTGGACTAAGTCTGTAATGGCCCGAAATTTTTAAATCAATAAATATGTGAATATTATTATTTTAATGATAAAATTGGAAATTGGTGGAGTAAATGGTAAATGGGCCAAAATTTGGACAAAGGCCCAAATATGGCCCAATAGACCATGGATTACATTTTAAAGTCATTTAAGTGGTCAATGATGGCCAATTGGGCCATGGGTGGTCAAATTGGGTAAATACCCATTTGGGACCCAATGGGTCAAGATGGTTAAGCTCTAAGGTAAATGGGTACGATGGAAATGTAATTGGGCCATGGGCCCAATGATGATCCAATTGGTTGTAGTGGGCTTAATAAAATTTAAATCACCTAAGTTATTTGGAATTAAACCAAGGTGATGTGGCCAAGTGGGACCCACCTCCACCTCATCAAGTGAGGTGGCGTGTGGGCCAAGGTTTGGTGGGACCGGCCACCATGGTTGATTTGGTCAACCATGGGTGGAGTAATGGAGTTAGGTTAAGTACAAATGGATTAACCTAAGGTAATTATCTAATTAATTAAATAATTAAATTATTTAAAATGGTGGTTAAAAGTGGTCAAAGTGGGGCCAAGACATGAAGACCCACCTCATTCCAACCTCAAATATGAAACACGTTGGGCTTGGTGGTGGTTTAGATAACCACCACCATAAAGCAATTTAAATATCTCAAAAATATCTTAAGGTTGGTGAATGTAATTAATGTAAAGTAAAAAAATGGGGATAAGCCTCATCTTTTCCTTTCTTTCTCTCTTTTCATTCTCATTTCAATCCTTCACTCTCTTATGGCCTTCCCACACTAGGAAGGAGAAGAGAAGAAGGAAATTAAGGAAAGGAAGATAAGAAGAGAAGGAGAGAAGAAAGAAGTAGAATTTTAAGGAAAATCACCCTAAGATCAAGGTGATCATCTCCCCTCTCATCATCTCTCCCTCTCCCTCTCTCAATTTAAACCCTACCTTGGCCGATCCTAAGGTTGGGGGTTGCCACCATGGATCAAGAATCTTGACCTACCAAAGATCAAGAAGAAGGAGAGAGGAGGCTAAGGAAACCGACGGGAGTGCCGGAAGTCGGAGGAGACGATGGATTGTAAGTATTCCTTAAACAATAAAATTTCGATTTTTAGGGTTTAAGAATTGGAATTTATTTTTGTGAATTTAATGGTGGTTACATAAGTTTATGCCATGGATTTTAAATCCATCAAATGGAAGGAATGGAAAGTGGGCAAAAACCCTAATGGAGAAAAATTAGGATTAAGAAAAATAAAAAGGGATTATGGACATTATATGATTAATGTGATTAAACATAGACGTACATGCATTTTTTTTGGAGTTAAGAGCCATAGGGTTCGGCCATGTAGCATGGCCGAACCCCATGGTAAGTAATGTATGTTTTTTTTTAGGGTTTTGCGAATATGGAAGATGGAGAAAACCCTAAATGAGTGAATTAGAAGTAGGGAAAAGAAATAAATAAGTGATTATGTGCATTGGGTAATTTATGAATTAAGTATGGAAGTGGATGATTGGAAGAAAAATCATAGGCCATAGGGTTCGGCCATGTAGCATGGCCGAACCCCATGGTGAGTGATTAGCTAATTGATTTACTTGGTTAGGGTTTTGATAAATGGACGACAATGAGGGTAGCAAATGAAAATTAGGATTTTAAATGGGTGAATGTAGGTGTTTGGAGCAATGAATGGTGGATCATGAACCATGGGTTCGGCCATGGTAAATGGCCGAAACCTATGGTGGTGTAATGGTGATCAAATGATGGGTTTAAGGGATGCAAAAGAGGGATTAATGTATTAATGAGCTTAGGGTTTTGAATGAGTAATGTTGTGGCCTTAAGAGGCATAGAAAAATAATGGAACATGAACCATGGGTTCGGCCACGGTGTATGGCCGAACCCTATGGTCATGTATTACAAATTTTAAAGGGGTTTAAAAAGGATGGAAAATGGGAAGATTCAATGGGTTAAGTATGTTTGAAACCATGAAAAGATGAGGGGGAATGTTATTAGTTTTGATGGGCTCAAAAGATGAAACAAATGTTGATCAAATGAATGATCTAAATAAATGATGAAATTCCCATATAGAGGGATTTGTGATAAATTAAAATGTGAGCAATGGACCGAAAAAAAAAATGAGAAAAGGACACCATGTGTTCGACCATGGTGTATGGCCGAACCCATGACCCATTTGTGGATAAACTTATGGATAAATTTGGTATGATGTATGTGAGAAAGGAATGAGGATTAGAGTGTTTAAGTGGCTAATTTTTAGTGTTGTTAGTTGTAATGGAAGTGTGATTAAGTAATGATAAGTCAAGTGTATGGTTTAGGTTCTCTCAATGGAGGGACTTATGATGAATTTAATGTGTAACCAAAGACCAAGGACAATGGAGATTTGGTTAAATTTAAAGGGCTGAATTTTAATGACTCAATTGTAGATCATTATGGCCTAAGGTTAATGTGTTTGTACATGTTTAAAGTAATGGACTTTAGGTTAAATTAAGTGGCTGACTTTATTGATTTTAAGATATGGGTGATGGGTCATTGATGGATCCAAATCCATGAATCATCTATGGACTTAATTATGCATAGATGAATGAGTGATTAACCATGGAGAAGAGGTAGTGGCAAAACGGTAAATAATGGCTAAAAATGAAGAACTCCATGGGAGGTGATCATGGGTTTAGGAATTCTAAGTAATAGCATTATGTAGGGTAAAATGAAGCCTGGGAGGCTGATTTTACACTCATGTAATTAAAATGTGGACTGATTAATGTGTAATAAGGTACTCGACATCGCAAGCGGTACGCGTGTCGGTAGTTGGACTGTCGGATGGAAATGAAAGAAAGAACGCTAATCGGTATTTGGTAGGATTCTAACCTTTTTGTAAGCCATGGATGGAGTGATGGTTTCTTTGAATTACTTTGAAAATTATATGGTTTGGTTAAGATTGGTTTTGAATTATGTATTATGTAGGGGCTTTCATTTGATTTATTCTGGTAAGTATATGATTGGTTTATAAATGGGTTTTAAAGCTATGATGTGATTATTGAGGCTTTTCTTGATCTCTTTTTTATAGTCAAGTTATATGTTTTATTGATGGGATTTTTAAATGTCATGGTTTGTTATTATATTCATTACATGGCATATGACATCTACATCTCATGCATGGCATGGGAGGGATATGACAGGGGAAGGATGAAATGAACCCGGAGTCCATGCTCCGTCGGGGCGACCGATAAACAAACATGGAGATATTTTAATGTATTTGATTTATCAGGGATGTTGTATGTAATTATGATACCTTGATGATGGTTCTTCCATCAAGGGGGATGATTTGTGATTGGTTATATCTGGACGAGGTTTTGCCGTCCAGGGGGATGATTTGGGATTGTGTATATTTTGACGAGGCCGTGCCGTCAAAAGGGATATGATATTATATGGTTTGGATGATGGGTGGGATGCATAACATAGACACCCATGACATGGCATTTACTTTATAGTTTCATTATATGATGGTTTATCATCTTGCATTGGGTTATTATCTGTATGCTGTTATTACTAATCCATGTGCTAGCCCTACTCGGAGTCCTATGGGCGCGTTGTCTAACGCCCTACTTCTACCCTAACTGATGACACAGGAGGTGGCGAAGCGGAAGGAAGAGACGGAAGCCAAGCTAAGGAGCTTGGAAAGGCGTGCTAGATAGTTACTAATGTTTATTTCGGATAATGTAATTTGCAATAGTTTAGCTTGTCGGAAATGTAATAAATTAGATTACTTGCTATGTTTTGGGATTATATTATGGACATTATGATTTTGAGGTATTGTAGTAATTTAAATGGATGTTATCTTCCCTGTGATCTCAAATTTGTAGGATAGTCCTTATTGTTAATTCCGCATATAGTTGTATTATTCCTTGATGCTTGCTGTCTACATGTGAACTGTTCTCCGTGGACTTCGTTCCACGCACACGTAGGGTTGGCCAGTTAAGGGCCGGGCTTTAGAAGCTCGGACTTAACTCGCGTCGTGACGTCCGCGCCCTTTGTCACTCTTTATTAAAAAAAAAAAAAAGACTGATTTTAGATGAAAAGGGGCGGGCGTTACAAAGTCCATGCACACGTATGGTTGGCCAGTTAAGGGTCGGGCTTTAGAAGTTCGGACTTAGCTCGCGTCGTGACGTCTTGCTCTCTCTCACTCTTTTATGTAAAAAAAAAAAAAATAGACTCTGATTTTCGGAGAGTGGAAAAGGGCGGGGCGTTACAGTTGGTATCAGATTGAAACGGGAAGGTTGAATCTTTCGAAGTAAGATTAAGACGGTATCATATCTCACTGATAGATAAGAATCCCAACTGAACGACTCTTCGGAGTTCGCTGCACGGGGGCTAGATTAATTTACTTCGTTAGACTCAGACTGAAACATTCAATCTGAGAACAACAAGGAATGATAGCAAAGGAAGGATACTCACTATAAACTGGATTTATCAAACATAGCACTTTTGGAGATATTTCCCCAATATCCCCAAATTGAGAAACAAACACGTGATACTTAGGAAATTTCCCAAAAAACAAAGAAATACAAAAAGTGCTTATTTGATAATTTCCCCAAAAGTGTGAAAACACAAACTTTACGAAGAAACTAAGAAGGGCCTGTCGGAGTAGAAAACTGGTTGAAGAAGATTATTTAGATCCCGACTCTACTAAAGATCTTGAGTCATGAAGACAAAATATTGCTGGCTACATGACAACTAATTGATGATGCCGATAAATGGTTGGAGGTAATAGAGAAACAGCGAGCACTCATGCCGGAAAGGGAAATGACTGCAATGACATGGGGAGCAGTCCTTAACTACGTTTTTGGACCACTACTTTCCCGAGGAGGAGAAGGAGCGCCACACCCAAACGTTCCTATCTTTGGTGCAAGGCACCATGACAGTGGCAGAGTACCATCAGGAATTCCTCAGTCTGTCCTGTTATGCCCTATATATGGTGGATACGGAGTACCGAAGGGCTCGCAAGTTTGAACGGGGCCTTCGACCGAACATTAGGGCCAAGGTAACCATTTTCAAGGCAGCTACACTGGCAGAGGTGGTTAGCAAGGCCACTATAGCGGAGCAAGAGATGGCCGAGACAGTTCGGTTTGTGGGCAACCACCGAGGTCAGAGTGGGGGATGTATATTTCATCACAACAAGAGGTTTCGACCTAACCTTAGGAGACCCTCACCTTCCACTGGGTCAACAGGGGGCTTTCGTCCTAATCAACCCTCCTCATCAGCATCAGTCACTCAGGTTCCCAGAGGTGTGAACAAATGTTTCCATTGTGACCAGCCGGGCATTTCAATAGGGAATGCCCACAGCTTAGCAGACCCTCTTATTCCAAGGGTTCCTTTCACCCACCAGTCAGACCAACTCATTCATGAGGACGCAGGGCATACAACCAGGCGGGACGGGCGCCTAACCCTACATGATCTAGATGGTTGTTTACCTTAGCTCCTCCAGTAGTAGTGGATCACTCCGTGATTCAAGGTATGGCAGTAGTTAGTAGTTCCTATGCCTTTGCATTGTTTGATTCTGGAGCATCCCACTCCTTCATATCTGCTGCATTCATATCTGCTACTGGCACATTAGTACAAAAACTGTCCACATCACTCACTATTGTATCCCCCGTCGGAGACACGTCATTGGGGCTTATATGCATAGCAGTGGACACTGAACTCACTGGATACAGATTTGAGTTCAAGTAGCTAGTACCTCGATATGACTGAGTACGACATTATCTTCGGCATGGACTGGTTGACTAGCGTTCAGGCCAACATCGATTGCCATCTTCGCAGGGTGAAATTTTGGTCACCCGAGGGGAAGCAATATGTGGTACATGCTGACAAACACAACATCCCTATAAGAAGAAGACTGCATGAAGGGTTGAATCACCTCGTATTGAACAATATCAGATTAAAAAAGGCACCGATGGATGAACTTCTGGCGATAGTGAAAGACTACGCGGATGTATTCCCAAAAGAACTCCTTGGCTTGCTACCCATGAGGGAGATTAATTTTGAAATCAAGTTGTACCTGTAACGCCCCGCCCTTTTTCACTCGCTTTTAGAAAATCAGAGTCTATTTTTTTTTTAAATAAAAGAGTGATAGAGAGCGGGACGTCACGACGCGAGCTAAGTCCGAACTTCTAAAGTCCAACCCTTAACTGGCCAACCCTACGTGTGCATAGACTAAGTCCATGAAAAACGGTTCACACGCAATAAGTTAACTTGCGGAATAAAAACGCAAACTGCGGATTATAATAGAACCTAGATCTATTCCTTTTTAGATAGCAAAGTACTTCAAGTCTTTAACCATAATTATACTTAACTTAAATATCCAACAAACCATTCAAACCATAGCAAAATTATCTAAGTTATTACATGCCCGGAATCTAGCTAATCAAATTACAAGTCCATGAGTAAATTAAATAAAATATAAACCAATCACATATCCAAGCTCCTATGCTTGGCTCCGATCACGTTCATCGTCCCTTTTCTTTCCTGTGTCATCCACTAGGGTAGAAGTAGGGCGTTAGAACAACGTGCCCAGTAGGAATTCAGTTTAGGGTCTACACTTGGTTAGTACAAATCATATATAATAACATAATGTCAAAGCCATATAAAAACAATGCCATGTCATGATGTCAAATGCAATGAGTCCCACCGATCACAAGTACATATCACCTCTTGATGGGATTCTCATCATCAAGGTACCCCCACATAGGTCTTTCGGACACTCCGACGGAGTGTGGCCCCTCCGGTTACCTCTTGATGGAATATGCACATCAAGGTATCCCCACAGTGGTCTTTCGGACGCCCCGATGGAGTGTGGCCCCTCCGCTTACATATCCTTCACCCCATGCCATGCATGAGATGCTAATGAAACACATGCTATTTTATATTATAAATATAGCATTAAAACTCACATTTGGAACATATCTTTTACAACATAAATTCATCAAAATAAGATAAAAACCAGCATACATAAACCTGTGATTTCAAAGAGGAAGAATCCTACCAAAGACCACTAAAGTGTCCTTGCTTTTTAAACCAGCAACCGCTCACGATTGCGCACCGTTTATGAGGTATCGTTACCTTATAACATATCCATGAATCAAACCAATAACCCATTTGATTTGCAATAATATCAAAGTCCAAAAATACACTTTGTGGGGTTCGGCCATACACTATGGCCGAACCTCACCTATTTGGTTTTAGCCCCTCTTTTGATTTGTTAATCATTCATATACAAGTAGACCACTTTAAAAACCTAGTCCACCAAATACACCTTAGTGGGGTTCGGCCATACAACATGGCCGAACCTCACCATCTTATTTTTAGCCCCTTTTTCAAGTCCTTTGATCTTTTAATTAAGTCCAAGACCATTCATCTTTTGATTCACTAATCTTATCACTTATGCAACAATTATTTAACATTAATAATAATCTAAGTCCACCAAACACATTCCTCATGTGGTTCGGCCATACACCATAGTCGAACCCATGATCTATCATTTTCTCCCATATTTACACATTTCCCATTATTCCCATCACTTCATGCTTAGGTCCAAAATTGATCATAACCTAGATACATAAGTGTTTAATAAATCATAACATAAAAATCTAATAATTCCCTTTATTCCTTGTTTTGATAATCCCTTCGTTTACACATACATAGAACCACAAATGACCCATTTAAGAAGGTTCATGGGGTTCGGCCATACACCATGGCCGAACCCGATGATGTCTAAATTCCAATTTCTCCATTGAATCCATTACCATTTTTAAGTCCAAAAACCAAGGTCCCTCCATGAGGTTTAGATTCATCCTTTTTGATCATCATTTACCATGATCTAAAAAATACTTAAGTCCATAAGCCATTACTAACACACTTCCATGGGGTTCAGCTATGTAACATGGCCGAACCCTATGGTTCCTTAATTTCTTTTAAAAAATCATGCAACTAAGATTTAGTCCTTTGATGGTTCTCATGCACACATCCATTTAAACCCTTTAAAAACCTTTTAAACTCATACCCATATGTCCATGATTTTTATCCCTCAAGATCCATTAAAATATAACCAATGTTCTTCCATGGGGTTTGGCCATACAACATGGCCGAACCCTATGGTTCATCATCTTCTCTTAAAAATACTTTGACCCATAAAAATTCCTTTCCATGGGGTTTGGCCATACAACATGGCCGAACCCTATGGTTCATCATTGGGTCTTTAGCCATAATAAAATTAGGGTTCGGCCATTCATGACCTTGACCACTTTCTTCTTATTTTTGCAATTTATCGAGCACTTACCAATTCCGCGTCTCCTCCAGTTTCTTTCACTCCTTCTTGCTCCTTTCCTTCCTTAGCCTCTTCCTCCTTTCTTCTTACTTCTTTGGCCGAGAGTAAAACTTGAGAGAGAGGGAGAGTTCGGCCTTGTGTGAGACTGATAGAACTTTGAGATGAAACTCTATGTCTTTGGTCTTGAGGAGTGATCGGCCAAGAGAGGGTTTGAGGGAGAGAAACAGCCAAGAGGGAGAGGGAGAGAGTGAGATGAATATCAAAATTGTTTGAATTTGAAATGTGTAACCATCCACCCCATTATCTCTCCATGTGGGAGTTTCATCCATGAGATGAAACTCCAAGGCCCAACGTGTGCCTTGTTTGAATTTGAAATGTGTAACCGTCCACCCCATTATCTCTCCAGGTGGGAGTTTCATCCATGAGATGAAACTCTAAGGCTCCAACGTGTGCCTTGTTTCAATTCGAAATGTGTAACCGTCCACCCCATTATCTCTCCATGTGGGAGTTTCATCCATGAGATGAAACTCCAAGGCTCCAACGTGTGCCTTGTTTGAATTTGAATTGTAAACCAAAACTCCCCACCTCTCCAACGTGAACCCTTGGATTGATTTTTGAAACAACAACCCTTCATCTTCACACTTCACTCACTCTTTAATTCAACTCACCACTTTAATTTAACTCATTTCAAATCAACTCAACTCACTTAACTCATCACTTTAAAGTCAACTCACTCACTTGATTGCATTCCCATTTTAATTCAGCCCCATTTAATTAGGCTTGAAATCACTTGGTGGTCAACCAAGTCAACCACGTCCCATTGGGTCCCAATTGGGCATTTTGACCCAAATAGCAACATTGACCCAATTAAGTGCACCTTACCCATTTACTTTAAATTGAACCTTATACCATAACCGTTGGGACCTAATTGGGCCATTGACCCAACACCTTACCCATCTAAGGTTCATATCCGTTAATTCATGACTAAAATGGCAAATTCCGTAAGTATTGATAACATGGAATTCTGAAGTGTTACAGTACCCTAGCACTCTCCAGTGTCATTACCACATTACCGGATGGCACCAGCTGAGATGTCCGAGCTAAAGAAGCAGATTGATGAACTGCTCAGACTAAGATGCATCCAGAACAGTACATCGTCTTGGGGAGCCTCGGTATTATTTGTGCAGAAGAAGGACAGTACACTCCGGATGTGTGTGGATTACCGAAAACTAAACCAGTTGACTGTCAGGAATAAATACCTTCTACCCAGGATCGATGATCTATTCGATCAACTTAGGGGTTCCAGCCATTTCTCAAAGATTGACCTGATGTCTGGCTACCATCAAATTCGGGTTAAGGATGAGGATATAGAGAAGACGGCCTTCAGGACACGGTATGGACTATATGAGTTTGTAGTCATGCTGTTTGGACTCACTAATGCACCGGCTGTGTTCATGGATCTAATGAACAGGATCTTCTGTCCTTACTTGGACCAGTTGGTGATTGTATTCATTGAAGACATCCTGATCTATTCCAAAACTCAAGAGGAACATGCTGAGCACCTGCGGATAGTCCTAGACACCTTAAGGAGGAACCAGTTATATACCAAAGCAAGCAAGTGTGAATTTTGGCTATCTGAGGTCAACTTTTTGGGACATGTTATATCAACAGAAGGTATAGCCGTGGACCAGGGCAAAGTGACGGCGGTGAGAGAATGGAAAGCACCGAAAAGTGTGACTGAGATCCGTAGCTTCCTGGGATTGGCTGGTTACTATAGGAAGTTTATCATGGACTTCTCCAAGATTGCATCTCCACTTGCTCGACTCACTCAGAAAGGAGTCAAATTTGAGTGGTCAGATGTGTGCAACCGGAGATTTGAGGAGCTGAAGGAGAGACTTACAACTACTCCTATCCTGATTTTTCCGGAAAGAGGCAAGGGCTATGAGGTACAATGCGATGCTTCAGGAGAAGGACTTGGGTGTTCTCTCAGTCAAAGTCAGTGTGTGGTGGCATACGGTTCAAGACAGTTGAAAATACATGAACGCCTCTACTCCACGCATGACCTAGAACTACCCGCAATGGTCTTCGCTCTCGAAAGCTGGAGACACTATCTGTATGGCGAGAAGTTTGAAGTGTTTTCAGATCATAAGAGCTTGAAATACTTGTTTGATAAAAAAGAACTCAACATGAGGCAGCGCAGATGGATGGAATATCTGTAGGATTATGAGTTCGCGCTTCGATATCATCCTGGTAAGGCGAACAAAGTGGCGGATGCCCTTAGTCGCATATCACATGCATCAGTGGTCAGTTTGATCAAAACAGAATGGAGATGCTGAATTCCATTCGAGAGTTCAATCTGTATATCAGTAACCATGGGAGTGTGTACAATCTGATCATATGATCCAACATGGTCTCCAAGATTGAACAGGAGCAGCGGACAGATCCGAAAGTGGAGGAGATATGTGCCAAGATGTCTACTGGTGTGGTCATACCGGAATGGGAATTACGACCAGGACAGGGTCTTGTATTCTGTGGTAGGACATATGTGCCTAAGAGCTGCAGAAGAGAGTTGTTGATTGATGCACACCAAAGATGTACCACGACCTAAAGAGACACTACTGGTGGCATGGACTCAAAAAAGATGTAGCAGAATTTGTTGCTCATTGCCTAACCTGTGAGCAGGTTAAGACAGAACATCAGAAGCCACCGGGGTTACTCAAACCCTAACCAGTGCCGGAATGGAAATGGGAACACATCTCCATGGATTTTGTGACAGGGTTGCCAAGGTCCTCCAAGGGCAACGATGCAATATGGGTCGTGGTAGACCGATTGACCAAGTCGGCACACTTTCTTCCCATCAAGATGACAGACTCATCTGAGACTCTAGGTCGACGGTATATCTGGGATATCATCAGACTACATGGTATTCCCCAGACTATTGTGTCTGACAGAGATGGCCAATTCACCGACAGGGTGTGGCAGAGCATGCAGTCGGCCATGGAGACAGATCTATTAACTAGCACAGTATTCCATCCACAGACTGAAGGACAGTCGGAGAGAACAATACAGACATTGGAGGATATACTGAAAGCATGTATACTAGATTTCAAGGGTGGATGGGAGGATCACTTGCCACTGGTGGAGTTTTCTTACATCAATAGTTATCAGGCAAGCCTCCAGATGGCTCCATTCGAGGCCTTCTATGGTAGACCATGTAGATAACCCATGTGCCGGACAAAGGCCGGTGAGCCTACACTAATTGGACCCGAGTTAGTTGCAGAAACTACAGCGCAGATTCAGTTGATACGGCAACACCTACTGGCTGCACAAAATCGTTAGAAGAGCTACGCTGACAAGAGGAGAAGGTTCCTTGAATTTGAGGTGGACGACTTAGTGTTCTTGAAAGTCTCGCCACGAAAGGGACACATGAGATTTGGAAAGAAGGGGAAGCTGTCACCTAGATATGTGGGGCCGTTCCCAATCCTGAAGAGGGTGGGGGAGGTAGCTTTTCAATTGGCACTTCCTTCATAGTTGTCATCTTTGCACAATATATTCCATATATCTATGTTGAGGAAGTATAATCCTGATCCCTCACATGTACTGAATGTACAAGACATAGAGGTGCAAAGCGACGTGACATACGTCAAAAAACCTGTCAGAATGGTGGAAACAGAACAAAGGGTGTTACGAAATCCAGAGATTCAGTCCGTCAAGGTGGTATGGGATCGACGTGGTAATGAGGAAGCCACTTGGGAACTTAAATCGGAAATGAGAACAACTCACCCTGAGCTATTTATGTAATTTGGTTGAAACCCTACTTTGCTCGATTTTTGGGACGAAAATTTAAAAAAGAGGGTTGTATTGTAACACCTCGGATTTTCATGTTATAAATATTTATGGAAATTGCCTATTTAATTTGTGAATTAATGGATATGGACCTTAGATGTGTAAGGTGTTGGGTCAATTGCCCAATTAAGAACCAACGGATGGTGGATACGGTTCAATTGAATTAAATGGGTGAGATTTATTTAATTGGGTCAAAATTGTCAATTGGGTCAAAATGCCCAATTAGGACCCAATGGGTCATGGTTGACTTGGTTGACCACCAAGTGAGTTCAAGCTTAATTAGGTTGGGGCTAAATTAAGTTGGAAATGGAATCAAATAATTGAGTTGATTTAAGTGAGTTAAATGAGTTGAATTAAAGAGGTGAGTTGAGTTAAAGTGATGAGTTGAGTGGAAGTTAATGGGACCTTAATCTTAAGTGAGTGGAGTTGGAAGGTGGAGAGATGCATCTCATGAGACCCAAGTCAAGACTACACGTTGGAGACATGGGAGTTTCATCTCATGGGATGAAACTCCAAATGGATCATTAATGAGGAGGTGAAAGGTTTTGGATGTTACACAAAGGCTTACACGTTGGATGAGATGGAGGGTTTCCATCTCAAGATGGAAACCCAAGGGTCAAATGGTGGGAGTGTTTCATCTCATGGATGAAATGTCCAAATGGATCATTAAGGAGGGAGGTGAAGGGGCATGGGAGTTACAAAGGGGTATCACCAAAGGACACCACATTTGGCCGACCGTCATTAACCAAGGAAAGGACTTTGGTTTCAGTTCACTCTCTCAAGCTTTCTCTCTTGGCCGATCCCCCTCTCAACGCAAGAACACTTAGAGAATTTTCATCTCACCCTCTCCCTCTCACACAAGGCCTACCACTCTCAATACAAAGGGAGAACACTAAGAGTTGTTATTTTAAATCTTCTCTCTTTCTCCCTCTCTCAAATCTATACCTCTTGGCCAAAACACTCCAAGTGATTTTATCAAGATCAATCTCGGCCAATGATCAAGGAGGAAGAAGAGGCTAAGGAAGAAGAAAATCAAAGGAACAAGAAGGAGTGAAAGAAATCGGAGGAGTCGCGAAATTAGTAAGTACATGATGAGATTGATAGTGTTTCATGATAAAAACCATTAAGGACAAATGAAGGGCTGGATGAGGTTTGGCCATGATGTATGGCCGAACCCCAATAAGGATTGAACATGGTTACATAATTTTCAAGAGGAAGTGATGAACCATAGGGTTCGGCCATGTTGTATGGCAGAACCCCATGGAAGGACATTAGTTATTTTTAATGGATTTGAAGGATGAAAATCATAGATGTATGTTTATGATTTTAAAAGGTTTTAAAGGGTTTAAATGGATGTAGGAATGAGAACCACCAAAGGATCAATCATGGATGTATGATGTGTTTTAATGGAAATGATGAACCATAGGGTTCGGCCATGTTGTATGGCCGAACCCCATGGAAGAGTATTAATGATTGTAGAAGATTTAAATGAAGTCATGTTGATGGACTTTGAGTTGTAAATAATGACCTAAGGGTATGATTAAACCCCCCATGGAGGGACTTGTTTATGAACTTAAGATGGTAAATTATTTAAAGAAGAAGATGGAGATAAGACATCATGGGTTCAGCCATGGTGTATGGCCGAACCCCATGAACCATTTGATGAACCATTTGTTGGACCATTTTAAAGGGTCATTTAGAGTTTTTATGCATGTTTAAATGAATGGATGATTAAGCTAGGAAATTGTAAAGCCCCGCCCTTTTTCACTCATTTTCCGATAATCAGAGTCTATTTTTTTTTTTTTTTGAAATAGAAGAGTGAGAGAGGGCGCGGACGCCACGATGCGAGTTAAGTCCGAGCTTCTAAAGCCCGGCCCTTAACTGGCCAACCCCACGCGTGCGCGGAGCTAAGTCCACGAGAACGGTTCACGCGTAGGAAGTAAGCTTGCGGATTATAATTATTGCGGAACATGATGATAGAGTCTATCCTACCGGTTTTTTTTTAGATAGAAGGGAAGATACAACATTGAATTACCAAAATGCCCCTAAGTTCATAATTATATCACAAAATGTAATCGTCCATAAGTAACGTCCAAACCATCGCAAGAATGTAAACTTATAGAACCCGACAAGCTAAGTTACTTTCAAATTACATCTCCAAAATGTAAACGTAAATAAAACTAAGACTGCACTGCCCAAGCTCCTAAGCTTGGCTCCTGTCATGTCCACCGCTTCCGCCATCCCCTCCGTCATCAGCTAGGGTAGAAGTAGGGCGTTAGTCAACGCGCCCAGTAGGACTCCGAGTAGGGCTAGCACATGGATTAGTAATAATACACATACCGATAAAATAGCATATAACAAAATAAGCATGTAATGAATGCTATGCCATGGGTGCTTATGTCATGTGTCCCACCCATCATCCGTATGATCATACAATGTATTATCCCCATGTTTGCTTCTCGGTCGCCCCGACGGAGCATGGACTCCGGTTATAGCCCTCAGGCTATCCCCATGTTTGATTCTCGGTCGCCCCGACGGAGCATGGACTCCGGTTATGGCCCTTAGGCTATCCCCATGTCTGATTCTCGGTCGCCCCGACGGAGCATGGACTCCGGTTTGTTTATTTTTTTCTGCCCATGCCATGCATGAGATGTAGTGCATTATGCTATGTAATATATATGTAACCCATATACTAGACATATCATACATAGCCATATAATGCATAATATTAAGATATAAACCATATGCTTCATAAACTTATAACTCATCATAAAATAAATCATAATCATAGATCTATCATAGGCCAAATCAAAATAATTTAAAACACCATTACATATCCATCGCTTACAAAAAGGTAGGAATCCTACCGAATACCGTGTCGCGTTCCATTACGTTTTCCGCTCGTTAATCCGGTCGCCGATCGCTTACCGTTTGCGACGTCCGATACGTTATTACATTTACCGAATTAGTCCATTCGTCATCCATGATTAAGTCCCTAACTTTGCCCATTATCCGTTAGTTTTAGACTCATACATAAATCCGATTTTTGGCCAAATTTAAAATTTCGATTTGCGAGCCTAAAACACAGCATCTATCCGTTTCATTTAAATCATTCGTCATATCCGATTCCATGTCTAATCCCCATAGGGTTCGGCCATGTACTATGGCCGAATCTATTGTTTTTTTAAATGTGGCACTTATTTACCGTTTTGCCATCCTTTCCTCCATGGTTAATCATCCATTCATTTGTGTGCATTCTAAGTCCAAGATTCATTCATACTTAGGTCCCTTCAATCATGACCTAGCATCATAAAATCAGCCACCTAATATTTAATTTTTGAAACCATTTACTCCCACACCTAATTCCATATTTTGGCCTAAGGTGTGGCCCACATATCATTTTTATAAATCCATCAAAATCTAGTATTCTTCTACATTATTTTCCATTTATTAAATCCACTAATCACTACCCTAAGGTTCACCTTTTTGGATACCATTTTCAAAAACTAGGTTTTGTCCCAAATAATCCAATTTAAAATCAATACTCCTCATTCATTTTGGCCCTAAAAAAATATCATACACTTTGTAAATCCATTTAAGTTTCATCATTAACTTAACCTAATTTCCATTTCGTTTAACCACATATATAAACCATACTTAGCCCATGAATGACCTAAAGACATGGGTCATGGGTTCGGCCATACACCATGGCCGAACCCATGATGTCTTTCCCTCATTTTTATCTTGGATTTTTAATTACATTTAAAATCCACTTCTACCACCCATCATTTCCTCATTACCTCCATAATTCAAAATTATTTACTCCACCACTTCCATCTTTCTATTCTTATAAAATAATTAACCATCACCATAGTTCCATAAAAATTCTAACACATCATTCATGGACTTCATCATAAAACTTTTTCCAAAAATTTGCCTACATTTAACCCTTGAAACCCTAACCATTCTCCATCATTTTCCAACCTTAAAAACCATTATTTAAGAACCCTGACCCTCATAATCACTAACCATGGGGTTCGGCCACCTTGTATGGCCGAACCCTATGGTCCATGATTTCTTTAAAATATCATATTTCAAATATTTTTAGGCCACTTAAAATCATCTACATACCTCATAGTTTTTTTTTTTCTTATTTAACACCTTTAAAACTTACCAACTTTTCAATCATTTTAAAATCTTGAACTCCTCATAAAAATCATTAAGCATTCTCCAACATTCTAAACCATATAATCTCAATTAAATTACCCATCATTCACCATCGGGTTCGACCATGCTACATGGCCGAACCCTATGGTCATCCATTCATTTAATCTTTCTCTCTCTGAGTTTATCCATTTCTTAATCTTCCATTGATGGATCTTAGATCCAAGGCCCATGATGTTTTTGGCCATTATCTAGTAAATGGATTCCTTTTTTAACCATAAACAAAAATCTAAACTCTTGTTTAGAACTACTTATGGATCCGACGGCTCCTCCGTTCTTTGTCGCTCCCGTCAATTTCCTTAGCCTCTTCTTTCCTTCTTCTTGGTCTTTGATCGGCTAGATGAGCTTGATCAATGGTGGGACATGTTTGGATCGGTTAAGGTAGAGCTAGGTTTGGGAGAGGGGAAGAGGGGAAGATGGTGGAAAACAAGATCTTAGCCTTTGATCTTGAGTGGATGGACCAAGACTTGCTCTCTCCTTCTCTTTTCTTCTCTTCTTCTTCTAAGCTCTCTTCTCTTCTCCTTTGCAAGGTGAGTGCCGTTTTTTCTTGTGTGTGTGGGGAGATAGAGTGGAGTTGGTTAGCTTGGAAAAGGGATGGAGGTGGTTGGAGTAGCCTTCACTCAAACATTAATTTCTTCACCAACCAAGCATGGGTTAGCTTGACTTGGGTGGTGGTGGTTGAGACCCAACCACCAAGCATGGCTCCCATGTCCTCTTTGACTTGTTTATGTTGACCCTAATTAATCAACCTAATTAATTAAGTTAAGTCCTCACTTAGGTTAATTAATTTCTATCCAATTTAATTCCATCAAATTATCTATCTAATAAATCCACCCATGGTTGACCAAGTCAACCATGGTGGACGGCCCCCACATGTACCTACCCCACTTGCCACCTCACTTGATGAGGTGGAGGTGGGCCCCACTTGGCCATGTTATTTTAATTCCATTAATTTTAACTTAGGTAATTTCACCATAATTTTAATCAATTTAATTTACCATAATCCACCTTAGTCATTCCTAAATTTATCCATGGTTGACCAAGTCAACCATGATGGTTGGTCTCACTTTTTCCTTGGTCCACACGCCACCTCAATGGGTGAGGTGGAGGTGGGCCCCATTTGGCCATATCACTTAATCTTGATACATCTTAACTTAGATAATTTTATAATTATCTAATCCATTTAATTTATCTTAATTGGATTACCATTGGGCCCATGGCCCAATTATATTTTGTCTTTCCATTTATTTTAGGGCTTACCTACTTTGGCCCATTGGGTCCCCTATGGCCCTTTGACCCAAATCGACTATCTTGACCCAATTACTTACCATTGACCCATTAATTGTATTAATTCCCATTCATGGTTTATTGGGTAAACATTGGGCCCATGGCCCAATTAAATTCCCTCCTTTTCCACTTACCTTAGGGTTTGAACCAATTTTGATCCATTGGGCCCCACATGGCTATCGGGCCCACTTTGACCATCGTTGACCCGATTAGTCCTCATTGACCCATTAAATGGATTTTATCCAATCCATGGCCCAATTGGGCCATCCTTGGGCCATTGTCCCAAAATTTGGTCCACTTGGCATTTTATTATATCAAGCTTCAAATTAACATGAATAAATGCCAATATATATATTTATCAAAAATTCGGGTTATTACAGAAATGAGGGATTTAATTATATATCTATGTTCCTGGATCTATGTTATGGACTTGAGTATGGGTAAGTAAATTAGGTGATTAACTATGGAAGGAAATAAATGGCCAAATGGTAAAATTGAACGACCATGGATTCGGCCATGGTGTATGGGCGAACCCCATGGATTATGTTATTGGATATGGATGTGTATAAGTGGCTTGGATGTATTATTGAATCATGGAAATGAAGGACCATGGGTTTGGCCATAGGGAATGTTTTATGGATTTAGGGTGTTAATAAGGTTAAATGATTAACTTATATGTGTTTGGTTTAATGAATCAAATATGGCATGATCTTGGACCAACATTGGTTAGAATGATCAAAGATCAAAAAGAGGGACTCAAAACCAAGTAAGTGAGGTTCGGCCATGTTGTATGGCCGAACCCCACTAAGACATATTTATGGACTTAAGTACGGTTGGAGATAAATGGAATGGTGTTTTGATTTATTGATATGTTATAAGGTAACGGGACCTCACAAGGGGTGTACGATCGTGAGCAGTTTCCGGACAAAAATGTAAGGACACTTTAGTGGTCATTGGTAGGATTCTACCTCTTTGAAACCATGGGACATGTAATATGATTTTAGTTCATGTTTTTGATGAATTATTTTGTATCAAATGTTATGTTCCAAATATGGAAGTTTATGCTATGATTTGTACTATTACATGTAACGCCCGCCCATTTTCACCATATTTCGGAGTCTATTTTTTTTTTGAACTAAATCAAAGTGACAACGGCGCGGACGTCACGACACGAGTTAAGTCCGAGCTTCTAAAGCCCTACCCTTAACTGGCCAACCCCACGCGTGCGCGGAACAAAGTCCACGAGTACGGTTCACGTGTAGGATGTAACACCCCGCCCTTTTCACTCTAATTTTCAGAGTTTATTTTTTTTTAAATAATGATAATCAATAAGTGATCGGGGCGGAATGTCACGACGCGAGTTAAGTTCGGATCTAAATCCGACCCTTAACTGGCCAAGCCCATGTGCGTATGAACTAAGTCCATAAAACTGATCCACACATGGTACATATATATCTAGCGGAATTAACTTAGTCTAGATCTAACTGAGGTTATAATAAAACCTATGATTAATCCAATTTTCCATTTTTAGATAGCAAAGTACCTTATTTATTCTCCAAAATTATTATATAACCTTAGTCTACTATTCATTCCAAACCATTCAAATAAATCCAACCATAGCATCTACTTAACTACTTATTACATGCCAACATCTAATTTAACAAATTACATTGTTCCAAATAAATCAACTAACAAGTCCATAAATAATCCATTCATAGTTCATCGCAATCATTCAAATCGCCCAAGTTTTCGTACTTGGTCCTCTTCTCCAATCACGTTCTTTCCTTTCCCTGCATCATCCACTAAAGATATAGATAGGGCGTTAGATCAACGTGCCCAGTAGTGTTTCCGAATAGGGCTACCACATGGTTAGTCAAAAACATGCAAATAGGATAATAGTTATACATGTGTGACAAATTCTATAAAAATATGCTATGTATGAAATGAATATGTAATGAGTCCCACCCATCACCATTCAACATAGCCATCACTTGACGGGATTCTCATCGTCAAGGTAACCCACAGTGGTCTTTCGGACGCCCCGACGGAGTGTGGCCTCCGGATTCCTCCTGATGGGACACTCATCATCAGGGTACCCCACAATGGTCTTTCGGACGCCCCGACGGAGTGTGGCCTCCGGTTACTTCCCCATCATCCCATGCTATGCATGAGATGTCTATGCAAACATGCCATTTGTAAATATAACATTTGATACAAATAACTTAAACAAATAACATAAAACAGCGAATAAGTTGTGTGGTTACAACAAGGTAGGAAACCTACAGTAGTTTACTTTGTTCGATCCTTCCTTTGGACCGTCTTCCGATCACGTCTCGCTCACCGTTCTAAAAATCCGAATACCCTATATACATGGCAGCAACTTAATCATTTATCCACCTAATTTCCAGCAAAGCTTTATGTTCCAAGAATCACCTAGTGGGGTTCGGCCAAAGCCATAGCCGAATCTCATCCATTAACACATTGGTCATTCATTTATTTAATTAAAACCTATCTAATTACCCAAACTTCTAAACGAACCTTAGTAGGGTTCGGCCATACATTATGGCTGAACCTTACCACTTTGGTTTTAGCCCATTTATCCCATCATATGATCATTTTATTTTTGATCATTTCAGCCATAATTACAATTGTGCCATTGAGACCAACCTTTGCTTTATATTAACTAACTTTCATCACCATACATAAAACCATCTTTAGTGGGGTGCAGCCATACACATGGCTGAACCTCATCACCTAATTTGATCCTTCTTTAACCCTCCATATCCTCATATAAAATCAACAATTATGTCCCACAATCATCATTAGTGGGGTTTGGCCATACACATGGCCGAACCTCACCAATGTGATTTTATACTCCATTTCCATCATTCATATTGGCCAATTACTTACCCATACTAACTCCATAAACAACATATATTATTCTTAAATCAAAGCATATAAATAATACCTAATGTTCATCATAAACTTAACCCAATTATTCCACAAAACAGTCCATGGATTTTCATGGTTTCCATGGGGTTCTCAACATGAAAACCCACACCGTTTTACATGGGGTTCGGCCCTCTATCATGGCTGAACCCAATGATTACATTTACTGTTTTTAAACCTTAATTAACCAGGTAATAACTGTATATCTAAATCAGGTTTTTAACCTTCAAAACAATCCTCCAAAATTTGCCCAATTTCCTAGGGTTCGGCCATGTATATTGGCCGAACACCATGAGATTAATTTTGAACATTTAGTCCTTCATCTTAGGTCTGAAACCAGCACCCAAATCCATGTTTTTAAACCATTGTAAAACAGGTACTTACATCTTAAAATAATAACCCAAAACAGTCCATCAACTTCATGATTTATTTGTTCCAAACACATCAAAACAAACCATTATTTGCATGGGGTTCGGCCCTCCATGGTGGCCGAACCCTATGACCTTTGGTTTTGAACTTATTAATCATTCATCTTGTCCAAAACAAACTTCCTTATTTATGTTTTAACCTTTTTAAAACACATACTTAAAATTATCTAAAAACAGTCCCAAATTTGTATGGTTTTAATTTCCAAAAACCATCTAAATAAATCCAACATTTCCATGGGGTTTGGCCATCCAATGGGCCGAACCCTATGGTCCATCTTTTGATCTCATTTATGTACTTCTAAACAACATTTAACCCTTGTTAGATTCAGCCATCCAATAGCCGGATCATATTTCTTAATTAAACAACATAGTTTATCGAACACCTACCGTTTCCGCGACTCCTCCACTTGATCTTTACTCCCGATTGTTCCTTCCCCTTTTGCTGATCTTGTCTTGATGAAAATGAATCAAACCAAGGACTGATTAACAACCAGCTACTGCTCTTGGTTTAGAAAGATAGAGAACGTCCAAGAGAGATAGAGAGATAGAGAGATAGAGAGAGTGAAAATCCTTTGCTTGACCAAAACCAAGGTTAATTCAGCCTTAACTCATCTCTCCATAATTAGAATCCTTTAAGTTCCTTGGGGTTTCATCTATGAAATGAAACACCAAGAGTTCCCAACGGTTTTGCTGTGTGCATTCCTCACACTATCCATTTTGCATTAATTTTGCATGTGGGAGTTTCACATGTAAATGAAACTCCCATGTGCTTCATCCTCCCTCCATTGGTTGTCTCTTTGAATACTTAAGCATGGAATAAACCCTCATGCCCTTTCCAACGTGTAGTCTAACCTTTTTGAATTTGAAAAGTCAAGGACCCCTTTTGTAACTCCATGAAACGGCAACTCCAATTGTCTCCATCTTTGGAGTTTCATGCATAGGCCATAATTTCCATGCAACCAAATAAAACTCCCATGTGCTGCACCGTCCTCCATTGTTTGCCTCTATGTTTTGGCCTAAGTAACAGCACCATTCCTATGTGTAACTCCACAAACAGCAGCTCCATTCAGCCCTCATCAACGTCCCATGTGGGAGTTCTATCATGGGAATAAAACTCCCCTCCTCCAAGTGTGAACACACTTTGTAACCCCCATTGGTTTAGTATCTAGTTTGAATTTGGAATGCCATAGAATGCCATAATCTATTGTGTGTAACTCCTCCAATAAGCTACCCATTTTATTCTCCAACCTTGGAGTTACATGCATGAACCATTACTCCATGCATTGGCTGTCTTTTGGAGACCCAAGCAAGGCATAAACCCTATACCATCTTCAATGTGCACAATGATTTGAAAACTCAACTCTCACCCATGTAACTCCATGTAACGTCATTTCCATTCTTAACTTGGGTGGGAGTTACATGCATATAAGTTTCCCATGCAGCCAACGTTTTTAGTGTTTGAATTTGAATCAGCCTACAATCCTTCTATCTCTACATCTTACTCATTTAAAAATACATATTCATTCAACTCATTTATTCAACTCACCCAACCTAACTCATTCATTTAATTTAACTAATAAATTCAACTCAACTAAACCCATCATTCATTTCAACTCAAACCAAACTCAAGAAATTAATAAACTTAAATTAACTAAGCTTGAACTCAATCCATGGTTAATCATGCCATTCACACGACCCATTGGGTCCCATCTAGCCATTTTGACCCATTTATCAAAATTTGACCCAAATATGATTCTTGACCCGTTTAAACTTATCTTACCCATTTATTTGTTTTGTAAACCAACTATCATCCTTTGGGTCTTCATTGAGCCATTGACCCATTTAAATTCAAATCAATTTTTATCACAATGGCAATTCCGTAAATATGAATATTTTCATATAAATTGATAACTTTGAAATTCCAGAGTGTTACATAGGAAGTAAGCTCGCGGAACATAGTTACATGTAGAACAATATAATAGGTACTACCCTACCGGTTTTTAGATAGAAGGGAAGATACAACATTAAATTACCAAAATATCCCCATGTTCATGATTTTGTCTCAAAATGTTAACATATAGAGTTTAATCCAAACCCTAGTAATAAATCCAAAATTATTACAATTCAACAAGCTATGCCACTTGAGTTACAACATTTCTAAAATAAAACTTTGATAAACAAAGTAGCTACTTTCCCACGCCCCTAGGCCTGACTCCCGTCACGTCCACCGTTTCCTCCGTCTCCTGTATCACCAGCTAGGGTGGAAGTAGGGCGTTAGTCAACGCGCCCGTAGGACTCCGAGTAGGGCTAGCACATGGATTAGTAATAACAAACATACTAATAGCAATATAATAAAATCATATGATGAATGCCATGCCATGGGTGTTTATGCCATGTGTCCCACCCATCGTCTACATCATTATGAAATATCATATCTCCCTTGACGGCAAATCCTCGTCAAGGTATCCCCATGTTTGCTTCTCGGTCGCCCCGACGGAGCATGGACTCCGGTGATACCATATCAATGTCCCCATGTCTATTCTCGGTCGCCCCGACGGAGCATGGACTCCGGTTTGTTTATTTTTTTTCCGCCCATGCCATGCATGAGATGTAGTGGATTATGCTATGTAGTATATATAGATAAACCATAATTTTGATATACCATACATAGCCATATAGTGCATAATGTTAAAACATAATCCATATGATTCATAGCTTAAAACTCATCATAAGATAAATCATAATCATAAATCCATCATAAGCCAAACCCAAAATAATTTAAAAATACCATCATATATCCATCGCTTACAAAAAGGTAGGAATCCTACCAAATACTGATAACGTCCTTTTCTGTTCTCGTCCGACAATCCCGGTCGCCGTTCGCGTACCGTTGCGATGTGCCAATACCTTATTATGTATTTCCAAGTTAGTCTATATCTTATCCACGATTAAGTCTCTAACTGATCGTAAACCTATGTTCATTAATGGTCCTTAACCACGTTACAAGATTAACATAATCATCCCTCAACTTATACTCCCTTCCCATTGATTAAAATACACACATAATTTAATCCATAACTGCTCCATACACTTAGGTCCATTAATGACTTACCAAATCATGTCGTAGGGTCATTAAAATCAGTCCCTTTAATTTAACATAATTTTCCATTTATCCTACCGGATTAATAGCGATCGCTGAAAATACTCAAAACCGTACCCTTCAATTCAGTCGACTGAATCAGGAGTTCAGTCGACTGAAACACAGATTCAGTCGGCTGACTTTGAATCAGCTTGTCTGTCTGTTCTGCCAGTTCAGTTTCAGTCGACTGAAGTATCCATTCAGTCGGCTGAAACATGGTTCGTACCCATTTCAGTCGACTGAATCATAGATTCAGTCGGCTGAACCATCAACCATCCATTTACGTGTTTAATACGCATTCCTTCAGTCAACTGAATCATATATTCAGTCGGCTGAAACTTCCAGAACGCTTTCCTTATCCGAGAAGTTTATGTTTAGTCGACTGAATCCATGATTCAGTCAACTGAAACCTCCAGAAACTCCTTCTGTAGTATATCATCCTTAGTTCAGTCGACTGAATCCCTTATTCAGTCAGCTGAAACCCCCAGAAGTTCTTTCATTATCAGTTATCATTGGTTCAGCCGACTGAATCCCTTATTCAGTCGGCTGAAACTCCCAGAAACTCCTTCTGTTTTCACTCATTATTAGTTCAGTCGACTGAATCCCCAATTCAGTCGGCTGAAACTCCAGAAACTCGATTCTGATTCTTCCATTATCAGTTCAGTCGACTGAATCCCTGATTTAGTCGGCTGAAACTCCCAGAACTTAGTTTCTGGTTCTTTCATTGTCAGTTCAGTCGACTGAATCACAGATTCAGTCGACTGACTGTTTGTCAGTCTTCTCCATGGCGTATTTTTGTACACCCTTCTTTCGTGATTTCTTTGAAGATATTCCATTTTTAAACCTTTAAGAAATTTAGTATCTTGTTTAGGGATACTTACAATCCTTGGTTCTCCCAGTTGTCTCTTGCTCCTCTTGTTCCTTCACCTTTCTCCTTCTTCTTCCTCCTTGATACTCGGCAATGGTGAGCATGGTCAAGGTAAGGTCACCAGGTTTGGTTCGGCCAAGGTGTAGCAGCTTTGAGAGGGAAAAACGGAGAAGGAAATGGGGAGATATCTCAAGTCTTGGGTCTTAGGAGTGATCGGCCAACACTTAGCTTCTTCTTCCCTTTCCTCTAAGTCTCTTTCTCTTTCTTTCCTTAGTGTATTCTTGGTCTTGCAAGAGGGAGGACGGTTTGGAGAGGAGAGGAAGAGAGTGAGAGAGAGGGATGGGTGTGATGATTGGTTTGACTCCCCCCACCAGCCAAGTATGGAGGGAGGTATGGGCTTGCATGCCCCCATTTTTAGGGTCTTTGTCTCTCTAGTGGAGGTGGTTGGGGATGAGTTTGAGTCACAACTCATTCCAATGAGTTTGGTGAGTCAAATAAGATGGAAACCATCTTGACTCACCCCATTATTTAATTTCTTTCTTAACTTAGCCCCTTTAATTCCTATTTAATTCCCTTCAAATCTTTCATGTATCCACCATGGTTGACCAAGTCAACCATGGTGGCCGGCCCTACCAAATCTTAGTCAACCCGCCACCTCACTTAATGAGGTGGGGTGGACCCCACTTGATTATGTCATCTTGATTATTTCCTTATTAACTTAGGTGATCAATTCAATCCATTCCCTTTATTGGGTCATCATTGGACCCATGGCCCAATTATATTTATTTTCTTACCATTTACCTTGGAGTTTGAATCAATTTTGATCCGTTGAGTCCCACATGGTTATCGGGCCCACTTTGACCATTATTGACCCTTCAATTGAATCCTATCAAATCCATGGTCCATTGGACCCTACTTGGGCCTTTGTCCAAATTTTGATCCATTTAAATTCCATGACATCAAAATTCCCATTTTTCCATTATTAAAACAAATAAATGCCATATACGTATTGATTTAAAAATTCGGGCTATTACAATAGAATCCTCTTTTGAAATTTTCGTCCCGAAAATTCGAGTGAAGTAGGGGTTCTAAGCAACTCATGTAAATAGCTCCGGATAAGCGGCTTTTATCTCCGACTCAAGTTCCCAAGTGGTCTCTTCATTGCCATGTCGTTCCCATACCACTTTGACGAACTGAATGGCGCGGTTCCGCAGTACCCTCTGTTCACTCCCGATTACTCTGACCGGTTTCTCCACATATGTCACATCGCTTTGTACATCGATGTCTTGAACATTTATCACATGAGAAGGATCAGGATTGTACTTTCTTAGCATGGACACATGAAACACATCATGTAGAGATGTCAGCTGTGGAGGGAGTGCTAACTGACAAACTACCCCTCCCACCCTCTTTAGTATCGGAAACGGCCCCACAAATCTAGGCGATAATTTCCCTTTCTTTCCGAACCTCATGTGTCCTTTCCGTGGCGAGACTTTTAAGAACACTAAGTCTCCCACCTCAAACTCGAGGAACCTTCTCCTCTTGTTGGCATAGCTCTTCTGACGGCTCTGTGCAGTGAGTAGAAGCTGCCGTATCAACTTAATCTGGGTTGTAGTCTCCGCAACCAAATCTGGCCCAATCAATGCAGGCTCACCGGCCTCTGTCCAACATACCGGTGATCTACACGGCCTACCATACAAGGCCTCAAATGGAGCCATCTGTAGGCTTGCCTAGTAACTGTTATTGTAAGAGAACTCCACCAGTGGCAGATGATCCTCCCATCCGTCCTTGAAGTCTAGCATGCATGCTCTCAGCATATCTTCCAGTGTCTGTATCGTCCTCTCTGACTGTCCATCAGTTTGTGGATGAAATGCTGTGCTAGTTAATACGTCGGTCCCCATAGCCGACTGCAGGCCCTGCTATACTCTGCCGGTGAATCGGCCATCCCTGTCGGACACAATAGACCGGGGAATACCATGTAACCTGATGATCTCCCGGATGTACCGTCGACCCAAAGTCTCTGATGAATCTGTCATCTTGATGGGAAGGAAATGTGCAGACTTGGTCAACCGGTCCACTATGACCCATATTGCATCGTTGCCCTTGGATGACCTTGGCGACCCTGTTACAAAGTCCATAGATATGTGTTCCCATTTCCATTCTGGCACTGGTAAGGGTGCGAGTAAGCCCGGTGGCTTCCGATGTTCTGCCTTAACCTGCTGACAGGTTAAGCAACGAGCAACAAACTCTGCCACGTCTTTCTTAAGTCCATGCCACCAATAGTGCCTCTTAAGATCATGATACATCTTGGTGCTGCCCGGGTGTATAGAGAGTTTGGTTTGGTGTGCTTCAATCAGCAACTCTCTTCTGTAATTCTTAGGTACATATGTCCTGCCTCGGAACATAAGACCCTGTCCTGGTCGTAGATCCCACTGCGGTACAACTTCACCGGTAGACATCTTAGCCCAAATCTCTTCCACTTCTGGATCTGTCCGTTGCTCCCGTTCAATCTCGGAGACCATGTTGGATTGTATGATTAGATTATATATGGTCCCATGATTATTGTGGTAGAGTTTAAATTCTCTGATGGTATTTAGCACCTCCCATTCCGTTCTGATCATGCTGGCTACTGTCGCATGTGACAAGCGGCTGAGGGCATCCACCACTTTGTTCGCCTTGCCAGGATGATACCGAAGTACGAACTCATAATCCGCCAGATATTCGATCCATCTACGCTGTCTCATGTTGAGTTCTTTCTGATCAAACAAGTATTTCAAACTCTTGTGATCCGAGAACACTTCGAACTTTTCACCATAGAGGTAGTGTCTCCAACTTTTGAGAGCGAAGACCACCGCTGCTAGTTCCAGATCATGGGTGGGGTAGTGGCGTTCATGAATTTTCAACTGTCTCGATCCGTACGCCACCGCACGATTACCTTGACTGACTGTACACCCCAGTCCGTCACTGGAGGCATCACAGTACACTTCATAATTTCTGCCTCTTTCCGGCAAGATTAGAATAGGAGCGGTCGTAAGCCTCTCCTTTAACTCCTCAAATCTCTGGTTGCACAGATTCGACCACTCAAACTTGACTCCTTTCTGAGTGAGTCGGGTAAGTGGAGCTGCAATCTTGGAGAAGTCCATGATGAATTTCCGGTAGTAACCGGCTAATCCCAGAAAACTGCGGATCTCGGTCACATTTGTCGGCGCTTTCCATTCCTTGACTGCTGCTACCTTAGCCGGGTCCACGGCGATACCTTCCTTTGATATGATGTGCCCCAAAAAGTTGACTTCAGATAGCCAAAATTCACACTTGCTGGCTTTTGCATACAATTGGTTATTTCTCAAAGTGGCTAGGACTATCCGCAGGTGTTCGGCATGTTCCTTCTGACTTTTGGAGTAGACCAGAATATCGTCAATGAATACGATCACAAACTGATCTAAGAAAGGGCGGAATATCCTATTCATCAGGTCCATGAACACCGTCGGTGCATTAGTAAGCGCAAACGGCCTGACTACATATTCATATAAGCCATACCGTGTCCTGAAAGCAGTCTTCTCTATGTCCTCCTGTAACGCCCCGCCCTTTCCGAGAATTTCAGAGTCTAATTTTTTTTTTTTAAATAAACATCGGAAGAGAGCGGGCGGCGTCACGATGCGAGTTAAGTTCAGACTACCCACGTCTGAACCTTAACTGGCCACCCATGTGTACATGGAATAGACCATGATAGTGAATCACACATGGAACTAACATCAACATACGGAATAATCTAGATTAATGGCGGAATAGAAAGACTAGATAGCAAGTACAGTCTTAAACATTAATTACATAAATCATCCATCCATTGTTAATATCCTAAGCAAACCATAGCAAGTAACTACTATATTACATGTCCATAATAAAGTATCAAATAACAACAATTATACATTCATTCCAGTATTCAAGCGCTTAGGCTTAGCTTAGCTCCCCTCCCGGTCAAGGACCTTTTCATTTCCTTTACTTGTACCTGCATTCTCCTCTGAGGATAGAATTAGGGCGTTAGATCAACGCGCCCAGTAGGTTCCCGAATCAGGGCTACCACATGTTAGTATATAAAACATGCATATACATATCATAATACATGATCATCAAAACAGGTAAAACAATGCTATGAAATATGCACATGCAATGAGCATCCCCCATCATGTACTTTCATAGCCATCACTTGACGTGCCTTGCACCGACAAGGTAAATTACAACACACCTTCATCTCTTCTATAAGCGATGTACATGTAATGAGCAACCCCCATCATGTACCATCGTAGCCATCACTTGACGTGCCTTGCACCGACAAGGTAAATTACAACAACATTCATCTCTTCTATACAATATGTACATGCAATGGGCAACCCCCATCATGTACAATCGTAGCCATCACTGTAGAACTTCATTCATTATCCCATGACTATGCATGAGATGCCAATGCCTGTATGCCATTTGTTAATGCATAATATATCATTTGAAACACATATATTAAAACAAGAATCTCATAAAGAAAACCAGGGTAAAAACTGTGGTTACAAGTAGGTAGGAAACCTACTGAAGAATCCCTTCAGTAACTGATCTTTCTTTCGCGTCACCCGGTCACGACTCGCACGTCGTTCGACTTCCGGTACCTTATCCATATACCAAACAGCAAGACGTATCATTATTTACTTATTCAATCACATCTACGACCCATCCGCATCATGTGGGGTTCAACCATGCCCTTGGCCGAACATCACCAACTTAGGACTTAACTTCCTACTTTATTTAATCAACTCTTAAGCACTTAACCCTTTTAAAAATGACATGGTTCAGCCCTATGTTGGCCAACCAATAATCAGCAAGTTAAACTTCCATAACCCACATCAAACACCATATTTTATATGGTTTAAAACTCACCAACTTCATCAAAATTAACATGGGGTTCACTTGATCTGGTTGATCCCTCTACTTCTCATGATTATACATGATTTAATCATGTTAACACAACCATGAATTACACATGGTTCAGCCACAGCCACCGAAACAGCAATTTAACTTCACCAAAACACATCACTTACTTACATGGGGTTCGGCCATCCAAGGTGGCCGAACTCAATGTCCATATCTTGGTCTTTTAACCATGCTTTAGGCATTATTTAAATATGCAATATCAGTATTATATTGCTGCCTTAAAACCTCTTAGAAACCATCTAATTAAATTCATTCACAACAGTCCATAAATGGTTTCCATGTTTCAAACACCTTAAAACCAACCATCATTTGCATGGGGTTCGGCCCTCCATGGTGGCCGAACCCAATGCTATGTTTGCTGTTTTTGAACCTCATATAAACATGCATAAACAGTATATTAATATCAAGTTTTAACTCTCAAAAAAAATCATCCAAAACAGTCCATAAAAAGTCTATGGTTTACATGTTTTTCCAACATGAAACCAACATTCTTTTACATGGGGTTCGGCCCTCTATGTTGGCCGAACCCAATGGTTATGTTTGCTGTTTTTAAACCTCAATCATCATGTAATTAACAACGTATTAACATCAGGTTTTAACTTTAAAAGAAACCATCCAAAAACCAACATGATATCATGGGATTCGGCCATCCAAGATGGCCGATCCCCATGGTCCATCTTCTCCAATTTTACTCCACTGATTAGACCACATATCTTCAGCCTTTTCTGATATCCAAACCCATGTTTTAACCCTCTTTAAGCATATATTTTAAATCTTAATAAAATATGTAAAAACAGTCCCAAATGGATGGTTTTAAATTTCAAAAACCATAACCATTAACCAACTCTTTTCATGGGGTTTGGCCACCCAAAGTGGCCAAACCCAATGGTTCATTTCATTTCTTTTGACACCTTCTTCCATGGTTTAGACTCTTGTCAAATTCGACCATGGTATGACATGCAAATTCATGTTTTCAATCTTTCCAAAGCATGTATCTTAGACCTCTAAAATCGGTCCTATTCTTGCATGGTTTAATCCTTACAAAACCATCAACACTAACCATAAAATTTCATGGGGTTCGGCCATCCAAAGTGGCCGAACCCTATGTCCATGCTTTCCATCTAATTGAGCATAAAGGAATCATATTTTAACCCTTTGATAGATTTGACCATCACATGGCCAAATCATGTCTTATTTTACCCATTTTATTAACCATAAATCAATGGGAAAAACTTACCACTTTCCTTTGCCTTTTGCTCTTGACTTTTAATCCTTGTTTCCTTAACTCCTTGCTGTTTTGTGCTTGATCTACTGGTACAAACACCTCTGCTATTCCAGTTAGGAAAAACGAATTTGAGAGAGGGAGAGAGAGAGAGATGGAAATTCTTGGATTTCCTAATGTGAAAAATGGCCAACCTTGTGTGCTTATTGTTTTTGTAGTTCAGCCCCCAAACTCCTCCACTCCCTCATAACCTCTTGCACAAACCAATGGGTATTGGGTGCCATCCAAGGCACCCCTTAGCAGCTACCAATGCAGCCATTCAAATCCCCAAGCATCTCATCCAATTTCCATGTATTCTCATTTAAAACCCATCATGAAAATCACCAAAACAAGTCCCCAACGTGTGGGACTTGTTTTGGTTGGTTTAAGACCAGCCAATCTCTTCAAATTCCCTCTCAACTCACTGATTTTACAGCCCCTTGAATTTCCATTTTGACTCACCCAACTCAAGGTATTTTTATTCCAACCCAACTCATCACATTTAATGCATTTGAGTTAACTCACCTTTTGATTTAATTCCAACTCACCTCCATCCCACTCAACTGATTTGAATCGTGTTTGAGCTCCCTTGAGGGTTCACACGGTCAACAATAGTCAACTCGACCCGTTGGGTCCACTTTTAGCTCCTTGACCCGTTTTTGACTCCATGACCCAAATATGGAATTTTGGTCATTTGTAAATGGTTTTCATACATGGATCAAGCCTACCCATTTCTTCTCCACTTGATTTCTAATCAAATAGGCTTAACCCCATTTAATTTAAATTTACAAAACGGTCAAATAATCCAATAAGACCCGATAGGTCCCATTTGGGCCCTTTGACCCATTTAGCCATTTTTGACCCAAATGATGAAAATTACCCAACCAATCAAACTTAACATTCATAATGTGCTCATATGATTTTATTTTGAGCAATGGGCCCCACTATTTCCTTACTTAACATCACAAAATAATTAATTTAACAACTCAGGGGCATTTTGGTAATTTTCCACTTCATTGAGAAATTACCCAACCAATCAAACTTGACATTTACAATGTGCTCATATGACCTTAATTTGAGCAATGAGCCCCACTATTTCCTTATCTACAATCATATTTATTGAATTCACCAATCCAGGGGTATTTTCGTAAATATTCATCTTATTGAGAAATCGGGGTGTTACAATATAACCCTCTTTTTAAAATTTTCGTCCCGAAAATCGAGTGAAGTAGGGTTCTAAATGATTCCATAAATATCTCAGAGTGTGCTATTCTTATTTCCGATTTCAATTTCCCAAGTGACTTCTTCATTACCATGTCAATCCACACCACTTTGACAAATTGAATCGCTTGATTCCGTAACACCTTTTGTTCTGTCTCATGTTATATCTTTTTCTCGTGAGCCATTTGTGATCTCACATAGATCAATCTACTCTGTTTCACTTTACCTGCTCTCATAGTGTTTTCCATACGTACCGGCTCAATATGTTCTTTTATCTACTCTCTGTGTGAGGTAGCCTGCCAATGCGAGCCTATGCTCAGAGCTTTTTCTGATTCCATTTCAACTAGGTTTCTAGTTGCACTCTCCTGGAATTCCATCGGTTAACTACAGAGCCAGGTGATCAGTCTAACTCGGCAGTCGTCCATAGTTTCCCATTCAAGTTTCACCAGACACTTATCTTTTCCGTTGAGTACATCTCCAAATTTTTGCACATCTTCATTTGCACATATGTCACTATGTGACTAACTACTTCTGTTCCAACTTCCACGATACCGATACCCGGCATCAATCCAAACCACCATGGAAATAATCACCTATGGTTAAATACATCCATCCCTGGTATCACTCTTTCAGTAAATATCATCTATCCCTGTTTAATAATCATCCATGAATATAACCCACTTATGGGTATAATCCATTCATGGAAACCATCCATCCTTGGTATCACTCTATCCATGAGTATCATATATCCATGATTAATATCCGTAAGAACAACATTCAAATGAATCACTATAAGATTGTGGTAACCATATCAAATCACAAATATATCCCGACCCCTTGCAAGACTTAGGGCTCATGACTTACCAAGCAAAAGACCCACGTCCAACGTGATCCGGTCTACCTCGCCCTGCATCCCTTCACCTCATAGGTGATTCAGTCAAGCTCTAAGGCAGTCGCTCCGCGTCTGACGAAGCTAGTACCACCCCCACCGGGTAAAATAGTACCTAGCTCTGCGCATTCCAGCACATCTAGTGTGCCAAATAGCCGTGAGAGCGCCCTCCAACGCGTAGCATGCGAGGGACCCACTCCTCAACGGTAGTCCTACGGGACCAAGTCTCCGTATTTCGTATCAAGGTTCCCACAGCCTCATAGCTACTCAAAGCCATACTCATGAAGTTTATATTCTTATCTCATCAATACCATGTGAGGGACGCACCCATACCACATCTCGATCATCAACATCACGTGAGGGACGCACCCATACCACGTCTCAATGTAATCAACATCACGTGAGGGACGCACCCATACCACGTCTCAATGTAATCAACATCACGTGAGGGACGCACCCATACCACATCTCAATGTAATCAAGTGACCTCGTCACCTATATCTTAGTGCCAAAAATCCTCTTAGAATCATAACATCGCATACTTAATATAACTTCATACTTCATCCTTGTACAAAGGTGGGTAGGGTGAAACAAACCCTATGTATAACCAAAATATACACCCTTGCAAAAATAACCCTCTTTTTAATACCCTTCATATTACTTCCTATCCTAGTCTTCCGTAGAGGATTCCGCATCATTAGCGAACTTGAAACGGTTATCAGGACACATCATCGCCGTGTGCCCCAATACTTCACATGTTGTGCAGGGTATTAACCCGGGTCCTCCTATGCTAGGACAATTAGTCCTCGCCTCTCCATGCCCGTGCAGTCCACAGACCGGACAGACAACTTCTAATGGATGAGGACAATACAACCTGTTGTGATCGTCCTGATTACACAACTCACAAGTATCGTAGGGATCTACCTCCCCCGCCGATTCCAATATTATAGGAAAGTCTTCCATAGGATCCTCATAAAAGAAAAATCCCAAATCATCCTCTTCCTCTTCAGGAGGTTCCACCATATCAGGAATGTCATCCATTAGATCCTCTGGAAGAGGCGCTAAGTCCACATCAGCTTCTTCAGGAGGTCCCTCCTGAAGATCCACATTAACTTCCATACTGATACTGTCGGAAGTTGATACCAAATCTACCGGACAACTTGGTGTCCCTTTATCCCATAACTCAGTGTATTCTTCGTTGCTTGACATATCTGTGCCACATCATTTCAAACACAAAAATATTCAACAATAATTCTAAATAAACCACACTTGGTTTCCAGGAAATTTGATCATGCATTATATCATGTACTTTGTTTGGGGAAGATTACCAAATCATCACTCTTTGTGTTCTTTTGTTTCAGGGGAAATCTCTAATTTCCTATTGTTTGTTTCTCAGTGTGGGAGTTTTAGGGAAGTACATCCTACTTTGCTATGTTTGATATGTCCAGTTATGATGACTGTACTTTACTTTGCTATCTTTCATTGTCGTTCTCAGATAGATTGTTCAGTCTGAGTCACTCGAAGTAAATTAATCCGGCCCCCAGTCAGCGGACTCCGAAGAGTCGGTCAGTTGGGATTCTTATCCGTCAGTGAGACATGAAACCGTCTTAATCTTACTTCGATGATTCAACTTCCCGTTTCGCTCTGATACCAACTGTAACGCCCCGCCCTTTCCGAGAATTTCAGAGTCTAATTTTTTTTTTTTAAATAAACATCGGAAGAGAGCGGGCGGCGTCACGACGCGAGTTAAGTTCAGACTACCCACGTCTGAACCTTAACTGGCCACCCATGTGTACATGGAATAGACCATGATAGTGAATCACACATGGAACTAACATCAACATGCGGAATAATCTAGATTAATGGCGGAATAGAAAGACTAGATAGCAAGTACAGTCTTAAACATTAATTACATAAATCATCCATCCATTGTTAATATCCTAAGCAAACCATAGCAAGTAACTACTATATTACATGTCCATAATAAAGTATCAAATAACAACAATTATACATTCATTCCAGTATTCAAGCGCTTAGGCTTAGCTTAGCTCCCCTCCCGGTCAAGGACCTTTTCATTTCCTTTACTTGTACCTGCATTCTCCTCTGAGGATAGAATTAGGGCGTTAGATCAACGCGCCCAGTAGGTTCCCGAATCAGGGCTACCACATGTTAGTATATAAAACATGCATATACATATCATAATACATGATCATCAAAACAGGTAAAACAATGCTATGAAATATGCACATGCAATGAGCATCCCCCATCATGTACTTTCATAGCCATCACTTGACGTGCCTTGCACCGACAAGGTAAATTACAACACACCTTCATCTCTTCTATAAGCGATGTACATGTAATGAGCAACCCCCATCATGTACCATCGTAGCCATCACTTGACGTGCCTTGCACCGACAAGGTAAATTACAACAACATTCATCTCTTCTATACAATATGTACATGCAATGGGCAACCCCCATCATGTACAATCGTAGCCATCACTGTAGAACTTCATTCATTATCCCATGACTATGCATGAGATGCCAATGCCTGTATGCCATTTGTTAATGCATAATATATCATTTGAAACACATATATTAAAACAAGAATCTCATAAAGAAAACCAGGGTAAAAACTGTGGTTACAAGTAGGTAGGAAACCTACTGAAGAATCCCTTCAGTAACTGATCTTTCTTTCGCGTCACCCGGTCACGACTCGCACGTCGTTCGACTTCCGGTACCTTATCCATATACCAAACAGCAAGACGTATCATTATTTACTTATTCAATCACACTATGACCCATCCGCATCATGTGGGGTTCAACCATGCCCTTGGCCGAACATCACCAACTTAGGACTTAACTTCCTACTTTATTTAATCAACTCTTAAGCACTTAACCCTTTTAAAAATGACATGGTTCAGCCCTATGTTGGCCAACCAATAATCAGCAAGTTAAACTTCCATAACCCACATCAAACACCATATTTTATATGGTTTAAAACTCACCAACTTCATCAAAATTAACATGGGGTTCACTTGATCTGGTTGATCCCTCTACTTCTCATGATTATACATGATTTAATCATGTTAACACAACCATGAATTACACATGGTTCAGCCACATAACCAGCCACCGAAACAGCAATTTAACTTCACCAAAACACATCACTTACTTACATGGGGTTCGGCCATCCAAGGTGGCCGAACTCAATGTCCATATCTTGGTCTTTTAACCATGCTTTAGGCATTATTTAAATATGCAATATCAGTATTATATTGCTGCCTTAAAACCTCTTAGAAACCATCTAATTAAATTCATTCACAACAGTCCATAAATGGTTTCCATGTTTCAAACACCTTAAAACCAACCATCATTTGCATGGGGTTCGGCCCTCCATGGTGGCCGAACCCAATGCTATGTTTGCTGTTTTTGAACCTCATATAAACATGCATAAACAGTATATTAATATCAAGTTTTAACTCTCAAAAAAAATCATCCAAAACAGTCCATAAAAAGTCTATGGTTTACATGTTTTTCCAACATGAAACCAACATTCTTTTACATGGGGTTCGGCCCTCTATGTTGGCCGAACCCAATGGTTATGTTTGCTGTTTTTAAACCTCAATCATCATGTAATTAACAGCGTATTAACATCAGGTTTTAACTTTAAAAGAAACCATCCAAAAACCAACATGATATCATGGGATTCGGCCATCCAAGATGGCCGATCCCCATGGTCCATCTTCTCCAATTTTACTCCACTGATTAGACCACATATCTTCAGCCTTTTCTGATATCCAAACCCATGTTTTAACCCTCTTTAAGCATATATTTTAAATCTTAATAAAATATGTAAAAACAGTCCCCAAATGGATGGTTTTAAATTTCAAAAACCATAACCATTAACCAACTCTTTTCATGGGGTTTGGCCACCCAAAGTGGCCAAACCCAATGGTTCATTTCATTTCTTTTGACACCTTCTTCCATGGTTTAGACTCTTGTCAAATTCGACCATGGTATGACATGCAAATTCATGTTTTCAATCTTTCCAAAGCATGTATCTTAGACCTCTAAAATCGGTCCTATTCTTGCATGGTTTAATCCTTACAAAACCATCAACACTAACCATAAAATTTCATGGGGTTCGGCCATCCAAAGTGGCCGAACCCTATGTCCATGCTTTCCATCTAATTGAGCATAAAGGAATCATATTTTAACCCTTTGATAGATTTGACCATCACATGGCCAAATCATGTCTTATTTTACCCATTTTATTAACCATAAATCAATGGGAAAAACTTACCACTTTCCTTTGCCTTTTGCTCTTGACTTTTAATCCTTGTTTCCTTAACTCCTTGCTGTTTTGTGCTTGATCTACTGGTGCAAACACCTCTGCTATTCCAGTTAGGAAAAACGAATTTGAGAGAGGGAGAGAGAGAGAGATGGAAATTCTTGGATTTCCAATGTGAAAAATGGCCAACCTTGTGTGCTTATTGTTTTTGTAGTTCAGCCCCCAAACTCCTCCACTCCCTCATAACCTCTTGCACAAACCAATGGGTATTGGGTGCCATCCAAGGCACCCCTTAGCAGCTACCAATGCAGCCATTCAAATCCCCAAGCATCTCATCCAATTTCCATGTATTCTCATTTAAAACCCATCATGAAAATCACCAAAACAAGTCCCCAACGTGTGGGACTTGTTTTGGTTGGTTTAAGACCAGCCAATCTCTTCAAATTCCCTCTCAACTCACTGATTTTACAGCCCCTTGAATTTCCATTTTGACTCACCCAACTCAAGGTATTTTTATTCCAACCCAACTCATCACATTTAATGCATTTGAGTTAACTCACCTTTTGATTTAATTCCAACTCACCTCCATCCCACTCAACTGATTTGAATCGTGTTTGAGCTCCCTTGAGGGTTCACACGGTCAACAATAGTCAACTCGACCCGTTGGGTCCACTTTTAGCTCCTTGACCCGTTTTTGACTCCATGACGCAAATATGGAATTTTGGTCATTTGTAAATGGTTTTCATACATGGATCAAGCCTACCCATTTCTTCTCCACTTGATTTCTAATCAAATAGGCTTAACCCCATTTAATTTAAATTTACAAAACGGTCAAATAATCCAATAAGACCCGATAGGTCCCATTTGGGCCCTTTGACCCATTTAGCCATTTTTGACCCAAATGATGAAAATTACCCAACCAATCAAACTTAACATTCATAATGTGCTCATATGATTTTATTTTGAGCAATGGGCCCCACTATTTCCTTACTTAACATCACAAAATAATTAATTTAACAACTCAGGGTCATTTTGGTAATTTTCCACTTCATTGAGAAATTACCCAACCAATCAAACTTGACATTTACAATGTGCTCATATGACCTTAATTTGAGCAATGAGCCCCACTATTTCCTTATCTACAATCATATTTATTGAATTCACCAATCCAGGGGTATTTTCGTAAATATTCATCTTATTGAGAATTTGGGGTGTTACACCTCCTCTCTAACCCGAATTTGATGATATCCGGACATTAAATCAATCTTGGAAAAGTGAGAGGAACCCCTAAGCTGATCAAATAGATCGTCAATCCGGGGTAGGGGATACCTATTCCTGACAGTCAGCTGATTCAACTTTCTATAATCCACACACATTCGCAGAGTACCGTCTTTCTTCTTCACAAATAATACCGGGGCTCCCCATGCGGATGTGCTGTTCCGAATAAAACCCAGTCTGAGTAGTTCATCAATTTGAGTCTTCAACTCGGTCATCTCAGCTTGTGCCATTCTATAATGGGGTAATGATACTGGAGCGGCGTCGGGGTATAATTTGACTTCAAAGTCTATCTCCCTCTTGGGTGGTAAACCAGGGAGCTCTGTTGGAAATACCTCGGCATAGTCTGCTACTACCGCTGGAAGTTCGGTTATTGGTGCCTTATCTAATCTGAGACTGTTCAAGGCAAGATGGTTCAATTCCTCCTGCAGCCTTCTAGGGATAGCCTGCCTGTCAGCGTGTACCACATACCGCTTTCCCTCGGGTGACCAAAATATCACCCTACGAAGGTGGCAATCAATATGAGCCTGATACGTAGTCAACCAATCCATGCCAAATATGACATCATATTCCACCATATCGATTACTAAATAGTTGAACTCGAATCTGAATCCCGCAAGTTCTGTGTTCAATGCCGTACATATAAGTCCTAATGATGTGTCTCCGACAGGGGATACAATGGTGAGTGATGTGGACAGGTTTTGTACTAGTGTACCCGTGGCGGATATGAATGCAGTAGATATGAATGAATGTGATGCTCCAGTGTCAAATAATGTAACAGCATAGGAACTACCAATTACAGCCATACCTTGCATCACCGATCGATCCACCGCTACTGGATTCGGTATGGTGAAGAGTCGTCCAGATCCGGTAGGGGTTGGCGCCCGTCCTGCCTGGTTGTATGCTCTGCCCCCCCGCGACTGAGTCGATCTGGATGGAGGGCGGAAGGCACCCCTGGAGTAGGGTCGGTTGATCTGTGGGCAATCCCTCTTGAAGTGGCCCTGTTGGCCACACTGATAACATGTGTTCCCACCTCCGGGAACCTGTGTGACTGATGTTGATGAGGAGGGCTGATTGGGGCGAAAGCCCCCCGTAGAGCCTGTGGAGAGTGAGGGTCGGCTAGAGTTTGGGCGGAATTTCTTATTGGGTTGGAATGTACCACGCCCACCTTGCCCTCGGCGGTTGTCAAACCGCATTATTTCGTTCAACTCTCCCTCTGCTATGATGGCCCTGCTGACCACTCCTGCCAATGTGGGCTCTTTGAAGATGGTCACTCTAGCCTTGATGCTTGGCCGAAGGCCACGTTCAAACTTGCGGGCCCTTCGGTGTTCAGTATCCACCATGTAGAATGTATAGACGGACAACTTAAGGAATTCCCTGTGGTATTGCGCTACCGTCATGTTGCCTTGTACCAATGAGATGAAGGCTTCCGTCTGACTCTCTCTTTCTTCCTCCGGGAAGTATTGTTCTAGGAAGGTGGCTGAGAACCATTCCCATGTCATGATGGTCCTTTCCCCTTCTGGCACCAGGGCTTGTTGCTTTTCTACAACTTCCCACCAACCACTGGCATCTTCGATCAGCTGAGAAGTGGCCAGTAAAATTTTATCAGTAGGACTGGAAATTTGGAGCAGATTAAAGTTCTGAGTGATCCTTTTTAACCAGTGTTCCGCTCCAACAGCCCCTTCTATTCCCCTGAAGTAGGGAGGGTGCTGTTGTTGAAAATCATTGACCATTTTCTGTTTATTGGGGTCGCTGGCAGTCGCATTTCCGCTTGAGTGTTGTTGGAGAGCAGAAGCGACTGCCGCTTGAACCACATCCCTTAACTCGGGAGGTACGCCTTGTATGTTTATACTGTTTTGTCCCTCGGCTGTATGAGGTGGTGGCACCTCCTCTTGATGTGGTGGGTGCACTTCCTCTTGATGAGGCGGTGGTACCTCCTCTTCTACCCAGGGATTTATGCGAGTTCTTCTTCTTGGTGGCATTTCCTAAGTCATTGAAAAAAAATATTAACTTAGTTCTTTTCATAACATTGGTGCGTTCATATTTATCTTTGAAGACATTGCCAATATACCCATACTTAGTTTTGAGGGGATAATTCCTAAGGATTACGTATCGTCTCTCATATTGGGGAAAATTGCCAAATATGCATATTTGGTTTGAGGAAGACTTCCCAAATAACTATGTTTGTCCATTTTTGTGAAGTTGGGGAAAATTTTCCTATGTCTGATAAATCCATCAACGTTATAATGATTGTACTTCCCCTACTATCATTTTTCTTACGTCAGATGTGACACTCAGATTGAATGTTTCAGTCTGAGTCAATCGAAGTAGATTAATCCAGCCCCCGTGCAGTGGACTCCGAAGAGTCGGTCAGTTGGGATTCTTAGCTATCAGTGAGACATGCAACCTTCTTAATCTTACTTCAAGAGATTCATTCTTTCTCGATTTCGCTCTGATACCAACTGTAACGCCCGCCCATTTTCACCATATTTCGGAGTCTATTTTTTTTTTGAATTAAATCAAAGTGACAACGGCGCGGACGTCACGATGCGAGTTAAGTCCGAGCTTCTAAAGCCAGGCCCTTAACTGGCCAACCCCACGCGTGCGCGGAACAAAGTCCATGAGTATGGTTCACGCGTAGGAAGTAAGCTCGCGGAACATAGTTACATGCGGAACATTATAATAGGTACTACCCTACCGGTTTTTAGATAGAAGGGAAGATACAACATTAAATTACCAAAATATCCCCATGTTCATGATTTTGTCTCAAAATGTTAACATATAGAGTTTAATCCAGACCCTAGTAATGAATCCAAAATTATTACAATTCAACAAGCTATGCCACTTGAGTTACAACATTTCCAAAATAAAACTTTGATAAACAAAGTAGCTGCTTTCCCACGCCCCTAAGCCTGACTCCCGTCACGTCCACCGTTTCCTCCGTCTCCTGTATCACCAGCTAGGGTGGAAGTAGGGCGTTAATTGTAAGGTCTCGGAATTTGGGAATTAATATAAATGTGAATATTAATTATTTTAATGATGGAAATTAGAAAATTGGTGGAGTAAATGGTAAATGGGCCAAAATTTGCATAAAGGCCCAAGTGTGGCCCAATAGACTATGGTTTGGATTTAAATTTATTTAAATGGGTCATTAATGGACCTGAATCCATGAATGAATTTTTAGACAAAGAAATGTATATAATTAAGTTAATGTTTAACTATAGGGGAGGTAGTGGCAAAACCGTAAATATTAATCAAAATGAAGCAACCCACTAAGATATGATGTATGGGCTTAGAAATGGTTAAAATATGAACTAATTATGTGTATGTAATAAGGTATTGGATATCGCGAGCGGTACGCATGTCGGAAGCCGGATTATCGGACGAAGCCGAAAAAGTACGCGAGTCGGTATTCGGTAGGATTCCTACCTATTTGTAAGCCATGGATGTGTGATGGTATTTTTGTCATATTTTATTGATTTTGGTATTTATCTTATGATGGGTTTTTACAATTATGGATGCTATGTTTAAGATGGATTTTATTTAATGGCTATGAACTATGATTAAGGTTATGCATTATAAATTAAGGCTATGTATGATATCTTAAGGTTATGAGTTATAAATATTACATAGCATAATGCATTACATCTCATGCATGGCATGGGCGGAAAAAAAAAATAAACAAACCGGAGTCCATGCTCCGTCGGGGCGACCGAGAACAGGCATGGGGACACCTTGACGAGGGTTTGCCGTCAAGGGGGATATTTTGCGGTTGGACATATCTTGACGAAGTTTTTCCGTCAAGAGGGATATGACAGTATAATGGCATTTTCGTAATTAATTGGGTATTTCTTCCCTGCTATCTGAAGAACTGGTAGGATAGTTCTATGATCATCCGCATTTATTTTTATGTTCCGTGAACTTACATCTACGCGTGAACTGTACTCGTGGACTTGGCTCCACGCACGCGTAGGGTTGGCCAGTTAAGGGCCGGGCTTTAGAAGCTCGGAACTTAACTCGCGTCGTGACGTCCGCGCCCTTTGTCACTTTTATGGGAAAAAAAAAATAGACTCTGATTTTCGGTGAAAAAAGGGGCGGGCGTTACATTAATAGACGCGCCCAGTAGGACTCCGAGTAGGGCTAGCACATGGATTAGTAATAACAAGCATACTAATAGCAATATAATAAAACCATATGATGAATGCCATGCCATGGGTGTCTATGCCATGTATCCCACCCATCGTCTACATCATTATGAAATATCATATCCCCCTTGACGGCAAATCCTCATCAAGGTAACCCCATGTTTGCTTCTCGATCTCCCCAACGGAGTATGGACTCCGGTGATACCATATCAATGTCCCCATGTCTGTTCTCGGTTGCCCCGACGGAGCATGGACTCCGGTGATACCATATCAATGTCCCCATGTCTGTTCTAAGTCGCCCCGATGGAGCATGGACTCCGGTTTGTTTATTTTTTTTTCCGCCCATGCCATGCATGAGATGTAGTGCATTATGCTATGTAGTATATATAGATAAACCATAATTTTGATATACCATACATAGCCATATAGTGCATAATGTTAAAACATAATCCATATGATTCATAGCTTAAAACTCATCATAAGATAAATCATAATCATAAATCCATCATAAGCCAAACCCAAAATAATTTAAAAATACCATCATATATCCATCGCTTACAAAAAGGTAGGAATCCTACCAAATACTGATAACGTCCTTTTCTGTTCTCGTCCAACAATCCCGGTCGCCGCTCACGTACCGTTGCGATGTGCCAATACCTTATTATGTATTTCCAAGTTAGTCTATATCTTATCCACGATTAAGTCTCTAACTGATCGTAAACCTATGTTCATTAATGGTCCTTAACCACGTTACAAGATTAACATAATCATCCCTCAACTTATACTCCCTTCCCATTGATTAAAATACACACATAATTTAATCCATAGCTGCTCCATACACTTAGGTCCGTTGATGACTTACCAAATCATGTCGTAGGGTCATTAATTTTAGTCCCTTTAATTTAACATAATTTTCCATTTATCCTACCGGATTAATAGCGATCACTGAAAATACTCAAAACCGTACCCTTCAATTCAGTCGACTGAATTAGGAGTTCAGTCGACTGAATCAGGAGTTCAGTCGACTGAAACACAGATTCAGTCGGCTGACTTTGAATCAGCTTGTCTGTCTGTTCTGCCAGTTCAGTTTCAGTCGACTGAAGTATCCATTCAGTCGGCTGAAACATGGTTCGTACCCATTTCAGTCGACTGAATCATAGATTCACTCGGCTGATTTTGCATCAGGTTATCTGTTTGTTCTGGCAGTTTATTTTCAGTTGACTGAATCATAGATTCAGTCGGCTTAACCATCAACCATCCATTTACGTGTTTAATACGCATTCCTTCAGTCGACTGAATCATATATTCAGTCGGCTGAAACTTCCAGAACCCTTTCCTTATCCGAGACGTTTATGTTTAGTCGACTGAATCCATGATTCAGTTGACTGAAACCTCCAGAAACTCCTTCTGTAGTATATCATCCTTAGTTTAGTCAACTGAATCCCTTATTCAGTCGGCTGAAACCCCCAGAAGTTCTTTCATTATCAGTTACCATTGGTTCAGTCGATTGAATCCCTTATTCAATCGGCTGAAACTCCCAGAAACTCCTTCTGTTTTCACTCATCATTAGTTCAGTCGACTGAATCCCCAATTCAGTCGGCTGAAACTCCCAGAAACTCGTTTCTGATTCGTCCATTATCAGTTCAGTCGTCCGAATCCCTGATTCAGTCGGCTGAAACTCCCAGAACTTCGTTTCTGGTTCGTTCATTGTCAGTTCAGTCGACTGAATCTGTGATTCAGTCGACTGACTGTTTGTTAGTCTTCTCCATGGCGTATTTTTGTACACCATTCTTTCGTGATTTCTTTGAAGATATTCCATTTTTAAACCGTTAAGAAATTTAGTATCTTGTTTAGAGATACTTACAATCCTTGGTTCTCCCGGTTGTCTCTTGCTCCTCTTGTTCCTTCACCTTTCTCCTTCTTCTTCCTCCTTGATACTCGGCAATGGTGAGCTTGGTCAAGGTAAGGTCACCAAGGTTTGGTTCGGCCAAGGTGTAGCAGCTTTGAGAGGGAAAAAAGGAGAAGGAAATGGGGAGATATCTCAAGTCTTGGGTCTTAGGAGTGATCGGCCAACACTTAACTTCTTCTTCCCTTTCCTCTAAGTCTCTTTCTCTTTCTTTCCTTAGTGTATTCTTGGTCTTGCAAGAGGGAGGACGGTTTGGAGAGGAGAGGAAGAGAGTGAGAGAGAGGGATGGGTGTGATGATTGGCTTGACTCCCCCCACCAACCAAGTATGGAGGGAGGTATGGGCTTGCATGCCCCCATTTTTAGGGTCTTTGTCTCTCTAGTGGAGGTGGTTGGGGATGAGTTTGAGTCACAACTCATTCCAATGAGTTTGGTGAGTCAAATAAGATGGAAACCATCTTGACTCACCCCATTATTTAATTTCTTTCTTAACTTAGCCCCTTTAATTCAATAATTTAATTCCTATTTAATTCCCTTCAAATCTTTCATGTATCCACCATGGTTGACCAAGTCAACCATGGTGGCCGGCCCTACCAAATCTTAGTCAACCCGCCACCTCACTTAATGAGGTGGGGTGGACCCCACTTGATTATGTCATCTTGATTATTTCCTTATTAACTTAGGTGATCAATTCAATCCATTCCCTTTATTGGGTCATCATTGGACCCATTGCCCAATTATATCTATTTTCTTACCATTTACCTTGGAGTTTGAATCAATTTTGATCCGTTGAGTCCCACATGGTTATCGGACCCACTTTGACCATTATTGACCCTTCAATTGAATCCTATCAAATCCATGGTCCATTGGACCCTACTTGGGCCTTTGTCCAAATTTTGATCCATTTAACATCCATGACATCAAAATTCCCATTTTTCCATTATTAAAACAAATAAATGCCATATACATATTGATTTAAAAATTCGGGCTATTAAATTACATAGCATGTGGACATTTACATCTCATGCATGGCATGTGAGGGATGATTTGTAACCGGAGGCCACGCTCCGTCGGGGCGTCCGTAAGGCATTCGTGGGAAGACCTTGTTGTGCATTATTCATCAAGAGGTAACCGGAGGCCATACTCCGTCGGGGCGTCCGTAAGGCAACTGTGGGGATACCTTGATGAGGAGATTCCATCAAGAAGATATTATGTTTGTGACATGGGCGATGGGTGGGACTCATTGCATATGACACCATGGCATGGCATTGTTTTACAAGGTTTTAATATTATGTTATCTATATGATTTTGTACTAACCATGTGTTAACCCTAATTGGAGTACCTAATGGGCGCGTTGTCTAACGCCCTATTTCTACCGTAGTTGATGACATAGGGATTGAACGGAATGATGAACGTGATCGGAGCCAAGCTTAGGAGCTTAGATGTTTCTTTAGTTTAATTTTGTTTAAGTTACTCATGGACAATGTTATTTGAGTAGCTAGCATTTAGGCATGTAATAACTTAGATTATTTGCTATGGTTTGAATGTTGATTTTAGATATTTCAATTTAAGTTAATTATGGTTAAGTGACGAACTACTTTGCTATCTAAAATGGAATAGAATTTGGATTCTATTATAATTCTGCACTTATAATTTATTCCGCATGTATAACTTATTGCGTGTGAACCATTTTAGTGGACTTAGTTCATGCACATGTATGGTTGGCCAGTTAAGGGTCAGGCTTTAAAAGTTCGGACTTAGCTCGCGTCGTGACGTCCCGCTCTCTCTCACTCTTTTACTTAAAAAAAAAAATAGACTCTGATTTTCGGCGAGTCGAAAAGGGTGGGGCGTGACAGTAAACCCTTTCCGGAGAATGTGTTTGTCATGAAAAAATTTCATTTGGTCTTTGTACTTTCTGGATATATCATGGGCTTCATTCTGTATTTCTTCCAACTCAGCCAGTTGAAGCTTTCTGAGTTGTCCAGCCGAGTCTAGCGGAAAATTGAAACGCTTGATAGCCCAATAGGCTTTGTGTTCTATTTCAATTGGAAGATGACAAGCATTGCCATACACTAAGCGCTAGGGTGACACTCCTTTGGGTGTCTTGAACGCAGTTCGATATACCCATAGTGCATCTGTGAGTCTGGAAGACCAGTCTTTCCAAAATGGGTTGACTGTCTTCTCGAGAATATGTTTAATTTCTCTATTTCATATTTCCACTTGTCCTCTTGTTTGTGGGTGATAGGGAGTAGCTACTTTGTGAATCACCTCATATGATTTCATCAATTTCTCGAACGGATGATTACAAAATGCTTACCACCAACATTGATGATAGTTCGTGGAACACCAAATCTAGAGAAAATGTTTTCATTCAAGAAACGGGTGACAACCTTGTGTTCATTGGTTTTGCCATCGCTTTTACCCACTTTGATACATAGTCAACACTACGAGGATATATAGATTGTCAAAATAATTGGCAAAGGGTCCCATGAAATCAATGCCCCAAACATCAAAAAGTTCAACTGTTAAGATTGGGTTTAAAAGCATCATTTTTCGTTGAGATATGCTTCCTAATTTTTGACATTTATCACATGAAATACAGAAGGTATGGGTATCACGAAACTATGGAGGGCCAGTAAAATCTACACTGCAAGATTTTTGCAGTTGTCTTTTTAGCACTAAAGTGACCTCCACAGGCTTGATCATGACAGAACCAACTAGGTAAGATCGAAATTTGTCTAGTGCAAATATGATAGCTAACTGCTCTTTTTTCATGGTGGAGTAATGAAGCTGAGCATCATTCAACGTTTTACTAGCATAATAGATAACATGAGGTAAGGTTATGACACAATTTTTGTAAAGTCCCATCCCGCTATGGGGGCGTTATCTCTAAAACAACTCAAAACATTATTGAAAAATAGGATATCGAGCATTTTTTTTTTTTTTGAAACGGGGTAACGACCTCCCGCTCAACAATCTAACAAAAGTCAAACAATATAGTAATAACACAACAAACTACTACCGATTGTTCAAAAGGTTATACAGTTGTCCAAACAAAACATATGATAACGAGTTCATATAAACAAGAGTCTCTACAAAACTAAAGCATGAGCATAATACATGACATTTAACTGCTACTACTCCTCTCCAGGTATCTCCTCAAGGGCCCACCTGGCCTCTTCACAATCGGGACCTGAAAGGTAAGTGGTGAGCTAACTAGCCCAGTGAAGAGATAATGTTTATCACAAGTTAGCAACATAAATAGACATCACATGTACGAATGGAAAAATATCATAATAACAAAGGTGTTCATATGCACAATATTCAACCACACTACCAACTAATGGTCCATCGACCAAATCTGAGACATCATCTCGATAGCCCACCTCAGGCCCTCCAACAAGCTCCAGTCTCCCTACCAAAAGGTAAGGGGGGAGCTAACCAGCTCAATGAAAAGATAAAGCATATCACATGTCGACAACATAAACATATATCATGTATGAAATTTTACGGACGTCATAATAGAATGGATACCTACGTACATGAGTACTCAATCGTACTACTACCAACCAGTGGTCCCATTGTTCAGTCAGGGACATCGCCTCCATAACTCACAACAGTTCCCCAACAACTTTGGTCCCCCTGCCAATACAAATGGGAGACCACACAATACACAACCGCCTCAACTGCCGGAATGCAACAGGGAAACCTGCATCCTCTATGGGGCCTCGACTGCCGGAGAATAATGGGGAAGCCAATCTCAAGGGCAGACACCTCAACTGCCTGAACGCAACGGGGAAACCAGCATCTCCTATGGGGGTCTCGACCGCCGGAGCGTAACGGGGAAGTCCTCCCAACAACCAAATCATCATTTCATCAAAACATACACACAGATACACATATAAACCATTCCTCAATCTCAACACCCAATGGCACACTGACTGTTGCGGTTTACCTTCCCGGTATACAAATAATGTCAGGATCAAGTTTAACAATATAAACATGTTTTGTCCTCCTAACAACAAAATCATCATCTCATCATAAACATACACACATATACACATATAAGCATTTCCTCAATTTCAACACCCAACAGTACACTGTTCGTTGTGGTTTACCTCCCTTGCATGCACCTAATGTCAGGATCAAGTATAACGGTATAAATGTTTTCTAATATAATAAGCCAAAATCAATAAGATACCTCATCATGCGGTCCAAAATGTCACATTAGAGGTTCTTAAACACACCTCTATGTCCAACATGGTTGCATTTGCATCTTATGCGTAAACACGCAGTGCATCATAACGTCCTCCAAAATTCATATTTAATATCAATTTATCAAGTTAAAGTTTCTCACAAATGCATATAATTGAAAGGAGTACACCCGAGCGGACCCTTTGCCACATCTTTTTTATGTCAACAATTTTCCCTTACCTAGTGGCTAAATAAATAAAGGGTTACGCGCTGGTTATTCCATGTCCAGAGATACATATTTGATATATGCAATGCATGTTAAAACTGGCATAAATCTCCTCACCTACGTGTGTTTTTGAAATCCAAGTGATGAAAACAGGTCGAAGGATTGAAGGAAGAGACACACGAGCAACCGGGCCTGAGAAGTTGGGGTGGAATGGCAGAACCCATGATCTTTCATTTTCAGCCTATATTACAATATTGCCATTACCTCCAACAACTTATGTTTAGGTTCCATAAATTTAGGCATTACATACATGGATCCACCAATGATCCACAACCATACAACCATAAATAAAACCCAAGTGGGGTTCGGCCATACACCATGGCTGAACCTTATGGTTCAAAATCTTCTCTTTAAAAATCATCCATCCTTGATCTTCCATGATCTAAATACATGTAACCAATTCTATATTTCTCCATGTAAAACCTTTTAAGAATATGAATAATTTTCCATGGAGTTCATCCTTCAAAAAACCATAATCATTACCAACACACCTCCATAGGGTTCGACCATGAAACATGGCCGAACCCTATGGTTCTTTAATTTCTTACATTCATCCAAACCTTGTAAAACCTTTTAAAACCATAAGCATAACTCTATGATTTTCATCCTCCAAACTTCCATTAAAAATCACCAAAGTCCTTCCATGGGGTTCAGCCATACAACATGGCCGAACCCTATGGTTCATCCTTTTTCATTAAAACACCATAATTATTCCCTCAATTTTCTTCCAAGGTGTTTGGCCATACACCATGGCCGAACCCTATGGTTCCTTTCTTTAAACAAAATTATCAAAATTACTAACCGGTTCCGTGACTCCTCCGATTTTCCTTCGCTTATTCTTGCTCTTCCAATCCTTCTCTTCCTTGCACACTTGCTGGCTGCCCTCTCCTTCTCTTGTTATGTTGTGCGCCCCCTTGTGTCTCTTCTTTATAAAATTCCACTCGGTCCTAACTTACTAAAGTAGCAATTGCCATTCCTCCTTTTCAGCCAATGTAATATACATAGAAGTTGCCAAGACCCTTCTAGATTTTGTGTGTGCCGTGCGCCCCTTCCTTGTGTCTTAATTAGAAGTTACCGACCCTTCAATTTAGTAGTTGCCTAATGTCGTTTTTATCCAAGGAAATAGACACCTTTTAGCGCCTCCTCATGGATATGCCAATCTCTCATGCGGCCAAGCAACCTTCTTTATTTAGCAATTCCCCTAGTATCACTCTTAATCAAGGGAAAGGACCCTTTTTAGAGATACTCTAGCACATGCTCATATCTCCTATGCACGGCCAAAGATCTTTATTTAATCTTAGACATCTTATTTATTTAGCAATCCCTTTTTTTTTTTTAAAGATATTCTAGCACATTCATGTGGATGTGCATATCTTCATATACGACCATGCAACTCCTAAAATCTTTCCATGTTCCCATGTTAACCTCACATACACGGCCAAAGCTATCCAGATTTAATTTTTAAACATATTGCATTACCTTTTTAATTCAGCCCCATTTAATTCTATTGAAACCATTTCCACAATCCGTTGGGTCTTAATTGGGCAATGACCCAACACTTTACCCATCTAAGGTCCATATCTAATAATTCACAATTTAAATGAGTAATTTTCATATATATTTATAATTTGAAAATCCGGGGTGTTACAGATCATTAGATTATTTCACCAACCAATCATGAGATTACACCATGATTTTAAATAATCTTTTGAGTTCACCGAAATTCTCAAAATGGTTTCCCAAATCTTTCAAAACAGTGATTTACTTAGAGTTTGCACGTGATTGTCAATCACACAAGTGTATCCTTAGACAAATTGAGGAGCCTTTCCAAACCAGTAAAAGATAGCCATCCATGATGCTAGGTTCCAAAAGATTTGTTGAATCTGTGTGAGGTGGCAACTGGAGTTTCATTCTAAAGAGGACCCTTGTAGATATTCCTTATTTCCATAAAACTCCCAATTTAGGATTTTTCAAAATAGAAAAAAACCTTTCAGATTTATCTAACTAAATCTGTAAGATACTCAGTCAAAGGACACTTGGCCTTGTGGTCTCTCGCTAAATTACAGAGGTCACAATTTTCACTCAGCTAAGAACAGTCTTTGAGGCCTTGACAAACTGCTTGAGGCCTCGACGCTGGAAGTCAACCATTTTCTAATTTTTCAGTTGCTAAACTATTGACTTGTAAGTTATTGGGCTTAATCTAAGGTCTACTAAGGTTCACTTACCTATGTGCCAATAACAAATTTGGGTGGAGTATTCAATGCACAGTAGAGCTTCTGTCATTTTCATATTCTTCCAAGGCAATATCCAAAGGAGTCACGTAATTGATAATATGGGTGACTCGGACGAGCTGGGGCACTAATAATCTAAAGGTTAGTCGAGTAAACCCTAATCGGGTAATCAGTAATTCCCACATATATGTTTGAGATTGTGACATAATGGTGTGACCATGATTGAAACCCTAGTTTTATTTAGAACTTCTAAAAATAGAAATTTTCTAAATTTGGAAGTTGTTAATTTTGGAGAGTTTCTAAATTTAGAATTCGAATTATTTCGAAACTTGTACTTTTATTTTTATTGTTTGCACCATTGAGATATTGGTGTCTAGGTTATAAAAGTATGACCTGGAAGAGATGTTGCAAAAAAATCATAAAGGAAACCATGTTTGAAATATTCGAATCTTGTGGTTTAATAAATTAACTACTTGAAAATAAATATCTAGAAAAACAAAATAACAATAGTAAATAAGTATAATAACAAAGTCGAGTGGGCCCCACCTTGGGTGTGTTTGGAAAGAGGAAACATGAGTTAAATTCGAATTTGTGCTTGAACCCTAGCCACCTCCTTGATAAATTGAGCATTTACTAATTTACCCCTCCTAACTAGTATTTAGGGTATGGAGGTGAGGGAAACTAAGTAAATAGCATAGGGAGAAGCCTATAAATAAACCGCTAAGGGCCATACATTAATTTGCAATAGTGGAGGCCTTTGGAACACAAAATCATTAGAGCTCTCTCTCTATGCCTCCCCTTCTACTTGGTGTTTTGTCAAAAAAAGGTTAGTATTTTATTTATTTTCTTATTTTCCTTCATACTTTGATTAGTTTAAAATAATTAGAAGGGAAGAAGGGAATAAAAACTAGAAAAAAAATAACTGGAGGATTCGAATTAGTTTGATCAAATTTGGATCTAAATTATTTGGTTAAAAACGAGCAAGGCTGTCTCTCAGATCTGCTCTGCACATTGTCACAAAAAATTAATATCTGGAGTTCCAAATGGAGGTTTTTGACGAAATTTATTTTGTTAAATTCCAATTTCATATATCTAGTTTCTATCCGAATTTGGAGGCAAAATAATGTGATTTGATGCCCCAGATATGATCTGAAACACGAACCAAAATCTAGTTCAGATCCGAGACACAATTTCTTTTGGTTTTACTAAATAAACCATAATTTGTACTTATTTCGTTGAAACAACTTAAAATTGGTTCCTATTCTGATAAAAATGACGTGACCTATCTCCAGTTAAAATATGATGAATTTTAAATGAGGTTTGATACCCAAAACCAAGTTTGTAAGTCCGGCCTAGTTGTAGACTGCTGAAAAACAGACAATTTTATAGCATTGGATTGTGGAATATTTATCTCGGTCTCTGATCAATGAAATTGTAACGTCCCACCCTTTTTCACTCACTTCTTCTCGTAAATCAGAGTCTTTTTTTTTTATAACAGAGTAGAGTGATAGAGCGCGGGACGTCATGACGCGAGCTAAGTTCGAACTTCCAAAGTCCTACCCTTAACTGGCCAACCCTATGTGTACATGGCGTAAGTCCACAAAAAAGGTTCACACATAACAATATCAATTTGCGGAATAAAAATCATAACTGCGGAATCATAACATGCGAATAATAATAGAATCAAGTTCTATTCCATTCAGATAGCAAAGTACGTCAAGTCCTTAATCATAATTAAAACGTCATAATCATCCATAAGTAACTTTATTCAAAACATATAAAATAAAGCATATAAAACATATAAAATAAAGCATCCAAACTCCTATGCCTGGCCCTCCTTGCACTCATCGTTCCCCTTGCTTCTTGTATCATCAACTAGGATAGAGGTAAGGCGTTAGAATAACGCGCCTAGTAGGTATTCCAGTTACGGCTAACACATGGTTAGTACAAAACATATATAATAACGTAATGTCAAAAACCATATAAATCCATGCCATGCAATGATGACAAATGCAATGAGTCCCACCCCTCATATGTACATAAAAGTACCCACCACATAGGTCATTCGGACGCCCCGACAGATTGTGGACCCTCCGGTTTCTTCCTAATGGAAAAACACATCAAGGTACCCCACATAGGTTTTTCGGACTCCCCGACGGAGTGTGGACCCTCCGGTTACAAAACCTTCACCGCATGCCATGCATGAGTTGCCAATGAAACACATGCAATTTTATAACATAAACATAGCATTTAAAATCACCTTTTGAAACATATCCAACACATGCTATTTATACAAATAAACATAGCATTTAAAATTCAATATAAAGCATATCTTTTGAAACATAATTTTATCAAAAATAAGATAAAACAAATGTACAAAAACCCATGGTTTCAAAGAGGTGGAATCCTACCAAAGACCGCTACGTGTCCTTGTGTCTTTCGTCCGGTAACCGCTCACGATCGTACACACCTTGTGAGGTCCCGTTACCTTATAATATTCAATTAATCAAAAACCAAGTCCCACTTTATTTAAAATATTTAAAGTCCATAAACCAATCCCCATGGGGTTCGGCTATACACCTGGCCGAACCCATGGTTTACCATTGTTTGACCAAAATTACAATAATGCCATTCTTACCATAGCCATTTACCTTCCTTATTTCCATAAGACTTAAGTTCTAAAATAATCCATACAATAGTTCATTAATTCTACGTAATTACCAAAATGCCATCCATGGCTAACTTAACCCATCATCCAATCCTTTCAAACATTAACACCATAAATTATTCCCCATGGGGTTCGGCCATACGCCATGGCCGAACCCATGGTCTATCATTTTCAAACCTTCCCTTCATTAACACATGAATATATTAGATCCAAGATTGATTCATGGGGTTCGGCCAAACACCATGGCCGAACCCTATGATGTCTAAGTTTCCATTTTCATCAACTTAGCAAATCCATAATTAACAAGTCCATATTTAGAAACTTTCTAAATTAAATATCCTCCTTCTATTTTTAAATCCTTTCTAAATTAAACTCCACTTTCCATATTTAGAAGGTTTCCAATTTAGCACCCATCCTTCCATAATTGGAAGCTTTCCAAATTTAGCAACCAACTTCCATAATTAGAAGCTTTCTAATTTAGCCAATCAAATTCCATCAACCATACCAAAACAACTCTATGGTGTTCGGCCATACACCATGGCCGAACCCTATGGTTCACAATCCTCCTTCTATTTTAATTAATTAAGATACATTAACAATATACCAAACCAACTCCATGGGGTTCGGCCATACACCATGGCCGAACCCTATGGTTCTTTAATTTCTTTAGAAATCACACATTCCCATTCATCCATTAATTTGTCTTTCCATGGATCTAAAACCATCAACCATATTTCCATTTAAAAATCCTCTTAAAACATAAACATAAATCCATGATCTTATCACCTTATTAATTTCCTTTACATTGGGTTCGGCCATACCCATAGCCGAACCCTATGGTTCCACTCTTTTCCTCTTTTCAAATGCAATCAAAATAACATAACCCTCCATGGTTTTCAATCCTCAAAACCCATGAATTAAACATGTCTTTCCATGGGGTTCAGCCATGCACTATGGCCGAACCCTATGGTTCTTTCTTTCCTCATCAAACCATCTCCCAATCTTCTTCCATGGGGTTCGGCCAAACACCATGGCCGAACCCTATGGTTCTTTAATTTCAAACAAAATTTATCAAATAAAATACTAACCGGTTCCAATTGATTTTTGCTCTTCCAATCCTTCTCTTTTCTTCTTGATTCTTTCTCCAAACCAAGAACACCTCTTGCTGGCTGCCTTCTTCTTCTCCTTTCTTCTTACCGTGAATGAGAACTTGAGAGAGGGAGAGTGAGAAAGAAAATTGGAGAAAGAGATGCGCAATTCGTGCGCCCTTGTCCTTCTCTCCTTTTTAATAACTCCCTCTTGATCTTAGTTTAGAAGGTGCTTTAGATACAATTTCCTCTTAGGGCCGTGCACCCCTTATATCTCTCCCTTTATCATTCCACTCAATCCTATTAAGATAGCACTTGCCGACTTTGGCTTCCCATATTTAGAATGTGCTTAAGATAAACAATACCCCCTTAGGCCGTGCGTCCCTTGTCTTAATTAGTAATGCCGTGTGCCCTTGTGTTTAATTTGCCATTGCCGTGTGCTCTTCTTTTAGAAGGTGCTATGCGCATAACACTAATCATAGCCTAAGCAATCTTTTAATTTAGACACTTCTTTATTTAATTTTAGACAATATGCATACCCTTTTTAAAAGATCCTATGCACCTATCATAGATATGAATCTCTCTATACACGGCCATGCAATATTATCTCCTTCCTTATTTATATAATATTGCAATACCAATTTAAATTCAACTCCATTTAATTTTTACTGAAAACAATTTCAAAATCGTTGGGTCCTAATTGGGCCAATGACCCAACTCTTTACCCAATTTAAGATCCATAACTAATGTTCACAAATTAAATGGCTTACTTTCATACAAAATATTAAATTGAAAATCCGGGGTGTTACAAAAACGGTACAAAATTTTTGTCTAAACTAAATCTCATAAAGATATATACCTCAAATTAAAATCTTAGAGCGAGAATCATCGATTTTAAGGGTCAAATGTAGTCTGTAAGACAGAAACCTCGGATGAGACTGCAAACTGTTGAGCAACGTACATGTCTGAATATTTTGATTACAACTCAGACTACGAATATCCGTTTTAAACGAACAAGATATTGTTGTAATCCTCTCTTAGATACCTATCCACTGTACAAATAAAAGACCCTGTTTTAATTCGAGATGATACCAGAAATTTCTGCAAGATAGGTCAAATTTTGCTTTGTTTAACTCTTTTAAACCTTAGACTAATTGTATTTTGTTTAGTACCCCTTAGATTTGATTTGTTTGAACATAACAAATTGGGTATATTTTTTCAATTCCTTGATTTAAAAAGGATTTGAATAAAATAAAGTTATAATGGTCCAAAACTCTAATCAATGATAATAAATTCGGGGACTTGAAGCTTGTTGGAGCTTGGATTTGGTGGTGTCTGAACTTTATAAATTGCGAAGTTTAGGTGAGGGAAACTTAACCTCGTTTATTGAATAATTTTGATTATGTTTTATCGTTCGGAAATTCGATTTGAATGTTTTGATCGTTTGTTGAGTTGTTAGTATGAGCATCTTGTGAATGCCTTAGTTGGATATCTTGTGTATATTGAAATTTTCGACACATGTAATATTTATTATTCGTCTTGTGTTCATTGAATTGATTAATGATGTAATACTTGTTATTCGTCGTGTGTTCATTGAAATTATTAACACATGTTATATTGGTCATTTGTTTATTGGATTTGTTAACACATGTTATATTGTTAATCGTTTATTATGATCATGTTAATGGCATACATAACATGGCATTCATGCATGAGATATTTGTTGATTCATCATGCATGAACATCCACGTTTGGGTGGGTGATTTGTATTGTTGATTCGGGTCATTAACCCTGCACTCCTTTAGGGACATTCGTCGTGCACATTCGTTTGGCTCTTGTTTGGATTGCCTTGCACTCCCTTACGGACATTCTTCATGCACATTCGTTGGGTTATGACTATTTGTGCACATGTGCTATGCTTAGCTAATTCGAGCTTTGCATGATTCATTCGTTGAGATACATGGGAAAGGGACACATGCATCATAATTGCATTATAGCATGGCATGCGTTTTGAAAAATAATATTTGAATTTATTTGGAATTATTGTTGCATGCCTAGTTTATTATTAATATATGCATATTATTTGTATGGTTATTTTCCTTCACTGGGCATGGAGCTCATCCCCCACTTTTCAAGAAAACCATTGGAAGGAGAAGCCCGTCAGGCAAATCCATAGGAGGAACTCTATTGGTAGCGTTGGCTTAAATAATATTTGTTAATTTGTTAATGTAACGCCTCGCCCTCTCCGAGAAATCAGAGTCTAATTTTTTTTTTAAATAATAATAATAAAACATCGAAAGAGAGCGGGCGGCGTCACGAGGCGAGTTAAGTTCAGACTACTCATGTCTGAACCTTAACTGGCCACCCATGTGTACATGGACTAGACCATGATAATGAATCACACATGGAACTAACAACAACATGCGGAATAAACTAGATTAACTGTGGAAATAATATGAAAAGATAACAAGTAACAGTCCCAAATGATAATTAAGATAAACAACCATCCATAGTTAATAGTCTAATCAAACCATAGCAAGTAATAACTTATTACATGTCCATCAAAATATAATTCAAATGACAATAGATAAGTAATCCTGTTCATCATTCAAGCACTTAGGCTTGGCTCCCCTCCTGGTCATCGACCTTCTCTTTCCCTTTCCTTGTACCTGCATTCTCCTCTGAGGATAAAATTAGGGCGTTAGATCAATGCGCCCAGTAGGTTCCCGATCAGGGCTACCACATGATTAGCATATAAAACATGCATATATATCATAGTACATGATTAGTAAAAACAGGTAAAACAATGCTATGAAGTATGCACATGAAATGAGTCTCTCCCATCATGTACATTCATAGCCATCACTTGACGTGCCTCGCACCGTCAAGGTATATCACAATACACTTCCATCTCTTCATCATTGAGTTGATTCATATCACCTATTAGTCCTCCTGGCAGGACTCTCATCGCCTAAGGAGACCAATGTGACTATGATCATCATGTTACTCCTCCTGGTGGGACTCTCATCGCCTAAGGAGGATGTAACTCATAATTGCAACATTGTAGAACCTCAGTCATCATCCCATGTCCATGCATGAGATGCCAATGCTTTGTATGCCATTTGTAAATGCATAACGTATCATTCGAAACCATATAAAAACATACAAGAGTCTCATAAAAAACTAGGGTAAAACTGTGGTTACAAGTAGGTAGGAAACCTACTGAAGATTCACTTCAGTACTTGATCTTTCTTTAGCGTCACCCAATCACGACTCGCACGTCATTCAACTTCCAGAACCTTATCCATATATCAATCAGTAATTCATAACATCATTTACTTATTCAATCACATCTACGAACAATCCACATCATGTGGAGTTCTTCATTCATCACCTTTAATCCCATTTATTACTTAACCCAATTCCATCAAATAATTATTGATGGGGTTCGGCCACACTACATGGCCGAACCACATCCTATGGGTTTTTATCCCACTTTCTTTCATCAACCATGATTTGTTATTTGTTTACACTAAGTTCACTAAATTTCGTAACTTAGAAACTTTTCAATCAAATAAAATGGTCCATGGGGTTCGGCCATACATATGGCCGAACCCAATGGTTCCCTTGGTTCCATAACTCCAACATCCATGCGCTTTTTTTGGTTATGATTGCTACATGATTCAACCCTCTATTGGCCAACCAAAATCAGCAAGCTTATTTCCATTCAACACACATAAGAAAACCCATAAACTTGGTCCATTCATCCCAAAAATAGCCCAATGGAGTTCGGCCATGTACATGGCCGAACCCAGTGGTTCTCTTGATCTGATTGATCCATCAATTACCCATGCTTTGAATCAGTAACTTAACCCTAATATTGACATGGTTCAGCCCTACATTGGCCAACCAATAACAGCAAGTAGAACTTCACCACATCACATCAAACACCATATTTTATATGGTTTTAAACTCATCAAAATCATCAAATACTAACATGGGGTTCGGGCATCCAAAGTGGCCGAACCCTATGTCCATGTTTTGGTCCTCTTTAGCATGTTTTAAGTGTCACTTATTCATATGAAAATCAATACATCATTGCTGCATTTTTACCTCTCAAAACCATCCAATAAATTCATCACTTTGTCCAAATGACCATAACCCCTCATGGGATTCGGCCATCCAAGATGGCCGATCCAAATGGTCCATTTCATCAGTTTTAAACCACTGTTTTAGACCCAAGATACCTTCAGACCTTATGTCATTCAGATCCATGTTTTTAACCCTCTTTAGAACATGCAATTGAGTCTTAATGAAACATCAAAAACAGTCCACCAACTTCATGATTTATATGTTTCAAACACATCAAAACCAAACCATCATTTGCATGGGGTTCGGCCCTCCATGGTGGCCGAACCCTATGACCTTTGGTTTTGAATTTCTTAATCATTCATCTAGGTCTAAATCAAACTTCCTTATTTGTGTTTTAACCTTTTTAAAACATACACTTTAAATCATCTAAAAACAGTCCATAAAACTCCATGGTTTCCATGTTTCAAAACATGAAAACCAACCAATCTTTTACATGGGGTTCAGCCCTCTATGGTGGCCGAACCCAATGGTTATTTTTACCACTTTTAAACCTTTATTAATCAAGGTTAAAACCTTGGTGTATTTGGCCATAACCATGGCCCAATACACACACCATTTGTTCCATGTTATTAAACCAAAATAACATATAATTACTTACCAAACTTCCAATCTTTCTTCTTGCCTTTGGTCCTTGGTTTCTCCCTTTTATTTCTTCCTTTCTTTTGCTGTTTTGTGTTTGATCTACAGGTACAAACACCTCTGATGTTCCAGCTAGGAAAAACGAATTGGAGAGAGGGAGAGAGAGATGGAAATTCTTGAATTTCCCAGGTGAAAAACGGCCAACCTTGGTGTTTGTTTCATTTAGTAATTCAGCCCCCAAGGCCCCTCCATTCCCTCATCAATTCTTATAAAAAATGATGGGTCTTGGGTGCTATCCAATACACCCCTTGGTACCTGCCTATGCAGCCTTTCAACTCTCCAAGCAACACCTCCAATTCCCATGCATTTCATTTAAGATTTAACATGGAAATCACCCCAACAAGTCCCCAACGTGTGGGACTTGTTTTGGTGGTTAAGACTGAGCAAAACTACTCCTATTCCCTCTGAACTCACTGATTTACAGTCCCATTAATTTCCATTTTGACTCACCCAACTCACATGTCCAACTCACCTCATTAATTGACAATCATTTAATGTATTTGAGTCAACTCATTCTTAATTCAAATTAAATAAAGTCAGTTCCACGTAACCTGATTTAACTAACCATTGAACTCATTTGTGGGCCCACACGATCGACTGTGGTCAACAAAGTCAACCCGACCCGTTGGGCCCCCCTTTAGCTCCTTGACCCGTTTTTCACTCCATGACCCAATTATGGGTATTTTGGTCATTTGTAGTTGGTTTTCACATGTGCATCAGGCCTACCCATTTTTACTCCACTTGATTTCCAATCAAATTAGCTTAACCCCATTTAATTTAAGTTCACACAACGGTCAAATAATCCATTAAGACCCGTTGGGTCCCATTTGGGCCCTTTGACCCATTTAACCATTTTTGACCCAATTGATGTACATTACCCATCCAATCAAACTTGACATTCATAATGTGCTCATATGGTCTTAATTTGAGCAATGGGCAGGCCCCACCATTTCCTTACTTAACATCACAAAATAATTAATTTAACACATTAGGGGCATTTTCATAATTATCAACTTCATTGAGAAATTGGGGTGTTACAATACAACCCTCTTTTTAAAATTTTAGTCCCGAAAATCGAGCGAAGTAGGGTTCTCAAAATAAATTACATAAATAATTCGGGGTGAGCTGTTCTCATCTCCGACTCAAGTTCCCATGTGGCCTCTTCATCACCATGACGGTCCCATACCACTTTTACGAACTGAATCGCTCTGTTTCGCAACACCCTTTGTTCGTTCTCCACTATCCTGACCGGCTTCTCGACGTACGTCACGTCGCTTTGTACTTCAATATCCTGAACATTCAAAACATGGGACGGATCCGGATTATACTTTCTTAGCATTGACACATGAAACACATTATGTAGAGCTGCTAACTGCGAAGGTAGAGCTAACTGGTAAGCTACATCCCCCATCCTTCTTGTGATGGAAAATGGTCCCACATATCTTGGCGACAGTTTTCCTTTCTTGCCAAACCTCATGTGTCCTTTCCGTGGCGAGACATTTAAAAATACCATGTCTCCCACTTCAAATTCCAGAAACCGTCTCCTTTTATCAGCTTAGCTCCTTTGCCGACTCTGTGCATTCAATAAATGTTGACGTATCAACTTAATTTGTTCGGTATTCTATGCGACTAGTTCGGGTCCGATCAATGCAGGCTCTCCAGCCTTTGTCCAACATACCGGTGACCTACACGGTCTACCATATAATGCCTCGTATGGAGCCATTTGAAGGCTTGCCTGATAGCTGCTATTATACGAGAACTCCACCAGTGGTAAGTGGTCCTCCCATCCACCCTTGAAATCTAACATACATGCTCTCAGCATGTCTTCCAAAGTCTGTATTGTCCTTTCTGATTGTCCATCAGTCTGTGGATGGAAAGCGGTGCTAGTCAATAAGTCTGTCCCCATGGATGACTGCATGCTTTGCCATACTCTGCTGGTAAAATGGCCATCTCTGTCCGATACTATCGTTCAGGGAATACCATGTAGCCGAATGATCTCTTTAATATACCGTCGATCCAACGTTTCAGATGAATCTGTCATCTTGATAGGAATGAAATGTACGGACTTGGTCAGCCGGTCGACTACGACCCATATGGCGTCATTGCCCTTTGGAGACCTCGGCAACCCCGATACAAAATCCATGGAAATGTGTTCCCATTTCCATTCTGGCACTGCTAAGGGTTTGAGTACCCTGGTGGTTTTTGGTGTTCTGTCTTAACTTGCTGACAAGTTAAACAATGTGCCACGAATTCCGCCACATCCCTTTTTAGTCCATGCCACCAATAATGGGTCTTTAAATCATGGTACATTTTGGTGCTTCCCGGATGGATAGAGAGCTTGGACTGATGTGCCTCAATCAGTAGCTCTTTCCTGCAACTCTTTGGCACATATGTTCTTCCCAGGAATAAAAGACCTTGTCCTGGCCGTAATTCCCATTCTGGTACAATGGTGCCAGTAGACATCTTGGCCCATATGTCCTCCACTTCTGGATCCATACGTTGTTCTTGTTCAATCTTGGTAACTATGTTGGATTGTATAACCAGATTGTATATGGTCCCACAGTTGTTATAGTAGAGTTTAAACTCTCGGATGGTATTCAACATCTCCCATTCCGATCTGATCAAGCATGCCACGGATTCATGTGGTATACGGCTGAGGGCATCCGCTACCTTGTTTGCCTTGCCTGGATGATATCTAAGCGCAAATTCATAATCTGCCAAATACTACATCCATCTTCGTTGCCTGAGATTGAGCTCCTTCTAATCAAAAAGATATTTTAAGCTCTTATGATCAGAAAATACCTCAAATTTCTTGCCGTAGAGGTAGTGTCTCCAACTTTTAAGAGCGAAGACCACTGCAGCTAGCTCCAAATCATGTGTGGAATAGAGACGTTCATGTATTTTTAACTGCCTTGAACCATACGCCACCACACAATTACTCTGACTGAGTGTACAACCCAGTCCCTCTCCCGAGGCATCGCAATATACCTCGTAACACTTGCCACTTACCGGCAAAACTAAAATAGGGGTAGTGGTAAGTCTTGTCTTCAGCTCCTCAAACCTTTGATTACATAGATCTGTCCACTCGTACTTGACTCCCTTCTGAGTGAGTTGAGTCAATGGAGATGCAATTTTGGAAAAATCCATGATAAATCTTCTATAATAACCAGCCAATCCCAAGAAGCTACGAATTTCAGTTACATTCTTGGGCGCTTTCCAATCTTTCACTGCTGCCACCTTAGCCAGATCCACGGCTATACCTCCCTCAGATATCACATGTCCCAAGAAATTGACCTCGGATAGCCAGAATTCACATTTACTGGCCTTGGCATATAGCTTATTCTGCCTCAAAATATTCAAAACTATCCGTAAGTGCTCTGCATGTTCTTCCTGACTCTTGGAATATATCAGAATATCTTCAATGAATACGATTACAAATTTATCCAAATAGGGACGGAAGATTCTGTTCATCAAATCCATGAATACTGCCGGTGCATTTGTGAGTCCAAATGGCATGACTACAAACTCGTATAGTCCATACCGTGTCCGGAAGGCCATCTTCTCTATATCTTCCTCCCTAACCAGTATTTGATGATAACCAGACATCAAATCAATCTTTGAAAAATGGCTGGAACCCTTCAATTGATCGAATAAATCATCGATCCTGGGTAGATGGTACTTGTTCCGGACTGTTAGCTGATTCAGCTTCCGGTAGTCCACGTACATCCGAAGTGAACCATCCTTCTTCTTCACAAACAGCACTGGTGCTCCCCATGATGAGGTACTGTTCCGGATGCAACCCATCCTAAGCAGTTCATCAATCTCCTTCTTTAGCTCCGACATCTCTGCTGGTGCCATCCGATAGTGTGGTAACGACACTGGTGCTGCGCCAGGGTACAACTTGATCTTGAAGTTAATCTCCCTCATAGGTGGTAAACCCGGGAGTTCCTTTGGAAATACATCCACGAATTCTTGTACAATTGCCGGAAGTTCAGTAACTGGAGCTTTATTTATGGTGATATTATTCAATACCATGTGGTTTAACCCTTCCTGCAATCCACTTTGTTTATCTGCACGGACTACGTATTACTTGCCCTCGGGTGACTTAAATGTCACTCTTCGACGGTAACAGTCGATGTTGGCATGAAACTTCGCCAACCAATCCATACCGAATATAATAATATCATATTCAGACATGTCCAGCACTAGGTAATTGAACTCAAATCTGAGTCCAGCTAACTCAATGTTAATCGCCGTACATATAAGTCCCAATGCCGAATCTCCGACAGGGGATACAATAGTAAGTGTTGTGGCTAATCTTTGAACTAATGTACCAGTAGCAGTAATAAATGATGCAGCTATGAAGGAGTGTGATGCTCCAGAATCAAATAGTACATATGCATAAGAACTACTCACTACCGCCATACCTTGTATCACTGCATGGTCCTCTTCCTCTGGAGAAGTTAGAGTAAATAATCGTCCCGCTCCAGCAGGGTTAGACCTTCGACCTCCCCGACTTTGCATTCTGCCTCCTCTGGAGTTTACCGGTCTAGATGGCGGACGAAATGATCCTCTGGAGTATGACAACCTGTTGAGCTTTGGGCAGTCCTTTTTGTAGTGACCTGGTTGATCACAGTGAAAACAGTTACTCATTCCTCTAGATGCCTGAATGACTGATACAGACTGGGTTGGCTGGTTGGGGCGAAAACCCCCACTAGATCCAACAGACGGCGAGGGTCTGCTGAAGTTTGATCTAAACCTCTTGTTGGGTTGGTACGCACACCTCCCACTCGGAGCTCGGCGGTTGTCCACTTTTGCAAATTCTACCATTTCTTGTTCCACAATGGTTGCCCTGCTGACCACTTCCGCCAGCGTGGCTGCTTTGAACACGGTTACCCTGGCCCTTATGTTTGGCCGTAACCCACACTCGAACTTGCAAGCCCTCCGATATTCCTTGTCCACCACATAAAATGCATAGATTGACAGGTTGAGAAACTCTTGGTGGTACTCAGCCACCGTCATCGAGCCTTGCACTAATGTCATAAAGAACTGAATCTGACGTTCCCTCTCTTCCTCTGGGAAATAAAGCTCTAAGAATGTCGCTGAGAATTGCTCCCAGGTCATAGCAATTCTTTCTCTTCTTGGCACAAGTGCCTGCTGTTTCTCCACTACTTTCCACCATTTGGCAGCGTCATCTATCAGCTATGTCGTGGCCAATAGGATTTTGTGAGCATGACTCTTGATATTCAAAAGAGTCAGTATGTGAGAAATCTTCTCCAACCAGTTCTCGGCTCCGACAGGCCCTTCTTTGCCCTTGAAGTAAGGTGGGCGCTGTTGTTGAAAATCTCTGACCATATTACGGTCATTATTTTCACTCGTGCTTCCCCGTCCGTTCATATGTTGTTGGAGGACAGATGTTACTACAGCTTGCACCAAGTTGTACAGTTCAGGAGGCACATAGGGTACAGTCAGGTTGTTGTTCTCTTCCTCCTCTCGTCGATATGACGAGTCATATTCCTCCTCCTCGTCCTGTTGATACGTATGGTCACTCTCCTCCTCCTCCCGCCGAGAATGATGTGCGTTCATGAATTGACCTCTCATCGTCATGAATTGATGGCTCTCTGTCATGTACCGATGGCACCTTCTCATGTACCACCTTCTCTCGTTGGAGAAACACTTTCCCTTGCGGCGTGATTATTAACACCTCATCCTTCTTTCTACTGTCTTGTCGGGTCCTTCTCTTTGATACCCCCTCACCTAATCCGATTTGCAAAACTTTTTCCTTTCCCTTCGAATTCTTTATAACCTTTTTCTGTGGCGCCATTTATTCCTAATTCATGGAAACATCATAGACTTAGTTTCCATTAACAATATGCATTAAATGCCATAAATCCTCATAAAATCATAAAATCGCATACTTTATATAAATTCATACTTCATCTTATACAAAGGTGGGTAGGGTGAAACAAAACCCTATGTAAAAATATGCACCCTTACAAAATAACCATCTTTTTAATACCCCTTCATATTACTTCTAGCCTAGTCTTCCGTAGAAGATTCCGCATCATCAGCGAACTTGAAACAGTTATCAGGACACGTCATCGCCGTGTGCCCCAATACTTCACATGTCGTGCAGGGTATTAATCCAGGTCCTCCAATATAAGGACAATTAGTCCTCGCCTCTCCATGCCCACGTAGTCCACAGGACGGGCAGACAATGCCCAGCGGGTGAGGACAAAAGCTACAGTTGTGCCCATTTTGGTTGCACAACTCACATGTATCGTAGGGATCTATCTCCCCAAGCGATTCCAATATTACAGGAACATCTGCCATAGGATCCTCCAGAAAAGGTTCTAGATCCTCTTCTTCTTCCTCAGGAGGTTCCACCATCCCAGGAATGTCATCCATCAAATCCTCTGGAACAGGTGCTAAGTCCATATCATCTTCCTCAGGTGGTCCCTCCTGAAGGTCCACACTAACTTCCATGCTGATACTGTTGGAAGTCGATGTCAAATCTACCGAACAACTAGGTGTCCCTTTATCCCATAATTTTGTGTATTCCTCGCTGTTTGCCATATCTGTGCCACAACATTTAAAACACAAGAATATTCAACAATAATTCTAAATAAACCACTCTTGGTTTTCAAGGAATTTGATCATGCATAATATCATGTACTTTGTTTGGGAAGATTGCCAAATCAACACTCTTTGTTTTCTTTTGTTTCTGGGGAAATCTCTAAATTCCTGTTGTTTGTTTTTCAGTGTGGAGTTTCAGGGGAGTGCATCCTACTTTGCTATGTTTGATGTGTCCAGTTATGATGACTGTACTTTACTTTGCTATCTTTCACTGTCGTTCTCAGATTGATTGTTCAGTCTGAGTCACTCGAAGTAAATTAATCTGGCCCCCAGTCAGCGGACTCCGAAGAGTTGGTCAGTTGGGATTCTTATCCGTCAGTGAGACATGAAACCGTCTTAATCTTACTTCGATGATTCAACTTCCTGTTTTGCTCTGATACCAACTATAACGCCCCGCCCTCTCCGAGAAATATCAGAGTCTAATTTTTTTTTTAATAATAATAATAAATCATCGAAAGAGAGCGGGCGGCGTCACGACGCGAGTTAAGTTCAGGCTACTCAAGTCTGAACCTTAACTGGCCACCCATGTGTACATGGACTAGACCATGATAATGAATCACACATGGAACTAACAACAACATGCGGAATAAACTAGATTAACTACGGAAATAATATGAAAAGATAGCAAGTAACAGTCCCAAATGATAATTAAGATAAACAACCATCCATCGTTAATAGTCTAATCAAACCATAGCAAGTAATAACTTATTACATGTCCATCAAAATATAATTCAAATGACAATAGATAAGTAATCTCGTTCATCATTCAAGCACTTAGGCTTAGCTCCCCTCCTGGTCATCGACCTTCTCTTTCCCTTTCCTTGTACCTGCATTCTCCTCTGACGATAAAATTAGGGCGTTAGATCAACGCGCCCAGTAGGTTCCCGATCAGGGCTACCACATGATTAGCATATAAAACATGCATATATATCATAGTACATGATTAGTAAAAACAGGTAAAACAATGCTATGAAGTATGCACATGAAATGAGTCTCTCCCATCATGTACATTCATAGCCATCACTTGACGTGCCTCGTACCGTCAAGGTATATCACAATACACTTCCATCTCTTCATCATTGAGTTGATTCATATCACCTATTAGTCCTCCTGGCGGGACTCTCATCGCCTAAGGAGACCAATGTGACTATGATCATCATGTTACTCCTCCTGGCGGGACTCTCATCGCCTAAAGAGGACGTAACTCATAATTGCAACACTGTAGAACCTCAGTCATCATCCCATGTCCATGCATGAGATGCCAATGCTTTGTATGCCATTTGTAAATGCATAACGTATCATTCGAAACCACATAAAAACATACAAGAGTCTCATAAAAAACTAGGGTAAAACTGTGGTTACAAGTAGGTAGGAAACCTACTGAAGATTCACTTCAGTACTTGATCTTTCTTTAGCGTCACCCAATCACGACTCGCACGTCATTCAACTTCCGGTACCTTATCCATATATCAATCAATAAGTCATAACATCATTTACTTATTCAATCACATCTACGACCCATCCACATCATGTGGAGTTCTTCATTCATCACCTTTAATCCCATTTATTACTTAACCCAATTCCATCAAATAATCATTGATGGGGTTCGGCCACACTATATGGCCGAACCACATCCTATGGGTTTTTATCCCACTTTCCTTCATCAACCATGTTTTGTTATTTGTTTACACTAAGTTCAATAAATTTCATAACTTAGAAACTTTTCAATCAAATAAAATGGTCCATGGGGTTCGGCCATACATATGGCCGAACCCAATGGCTCCCTTGGTTCCATAACTCCAACATCCATGCGCTATTTTTGGTTATGATTGCTACATGATTCAGCCCTCTATTGGCCAACCAAAATCAGCAAGCTTATTTCCATTCAACACACATAAGAAATCCTATAAACTTGGTCCATTGATCCCAAAAATAGCCCCATGGGGTTCGGCCATGTACATGGCCGAACCCAATGGTTCTCTTGATCTGATTGATCCATCAATTACCCATGCTTTGAATCAGTAACTTAACCCTAATATTGACATGGTTCAGCCCTACATTGGCCAACCAATAACAGCAAGTAAAACTTCACCAAATCACATCAAACACCATATTTTATATGGTTTTAAACTCATCAACATCATCAAATACTAACATGGGGTTCAGGCATCCAAAGTGGCCGAACCCTATGTCCATGTTTTGGTCCTCTTTAGCATGTTTTAAGTGTCACTTATTCATATGAAAAGCAATACATCATTGCTGCATTTTTACCTCTCAAAACCATCCAATAAATTCATCACTTTGTCCAAATGACCATAACCCCTCATGGGATTCGGCCATCCAAGATGGCCGATCCAAATGGTCCATTTCATCAGTTTTAAACCACTGTTTTAGACCCAAGATACCTTCAGTCCTTATGTCATTCAGATCCATGTTTTTAACCCTCTTTAAAACATGCAATTGAGTCTTAATGAAACATCAAAAACAGTCCACCAACTTCATGGTTTATATGTTTCAAACACATCAAAACCAAACCATCATTTGCATGGGGTTCGGCCGTCCATGTTGGCCGAACCCTATGACCTTTGGTTTTGAATTTCTTAATCATTCATCTAGGTCTAAATCAAACTTCCTTATTTATGTTTTAACCTTTTTAAAACATACACTTTAAATCATCTAAAAACAGTCCATAAAACTCCATGGTTTCCATGTTTCAAAACATGAAAACCAACCAATCTTTTACATGGGGTTCAGCCCTCTATGGTGGCCGAACCCAATGGTTATTTTTACCACTTTTAAACCTTTATTAATCAAGGTTAAAACCTTGGTGTATTCGGCCATAACCATGGCCCAATACACACCCCATTTGTTCCATGTTATTAAACCAAAATAACATATAATTACTTACCAAACTTCCAATCTTTCTTCTTGCCTTTGGTCCTTGGTTTCTCCCTTTTATTTCTTCCTTTATTTTGCTGTTTTTTGTTTGATCTACAGGTACAAACACCTCTGATGTTCCAGCTAGGAAAAACGAATTGGAGAGAGGGAGAGAGATGGAAATTCTTGAATTTCCAAGGTGAAAAACGGCCAACCTTGGTGTTTGTTTCCTTTAGTAATTCAGCCCCCAAGACCCCTCCATTCCCTCATCAATTCTTATAAAAAATGATGGGTCTTGGGTGCTATCCAATGCACCCCTTGGTACCTGCCTATGCAGCCTTTCAACTCTCCAAGCAACACCTCCAATTCCCATGCATTTCATTTAAGATTTAACATGGAAATCACCCCAACAAGTCCCCAACGTGTGGGACTTGTTTTGGTGGTTAAGACTGAGCCAAACTACTCCTATTCCCTCTGAACTCACTGATTTACAGTCCCATTAATTTCCATTTTGACTCACCCAACTCACATGTCCAACTCACCTCATTAATTGACAATCATTTAATGTATTTGAGTCAACTCATTCTTAATTCAAATTAAATAAAGTCAGTTCCACGTAACCTGATTTAACTAACCATTGAACTCATTTGTGGGCCCACACGATCGACTGTGGTCAACAAAGTCAACCCGACCCGTTGGGCCCCCCTTTAGCTCCTTGACCCGTTTTTCACTCCATGACCCAATTATGGGTATTTTGGTCATTTGTAGTTGGTTTTCACATGTGCATCAGGCCTACCCATTTTTACTCCACTTGATTTCCAATCAAATTAGCTTAACCCCATTTAATTTAAGTTCACACAACGGTCAAATAATCCATTAAGACCCGTTGGGTCCCATTTGGGCCCTTTGACCCATTTAACCATTTTTGACCCAATTGATGTACATTACCCATCCAATCAAACTTGACATTCATAATGTGCTCATATGATCTTAATTTAAGCAATGGGCGGGCCCCACCATTTCCTTACTTAACATCACAAAATAATTAATTTAACACATCAGGGGCATTTTCGTAATTATCCACTTCATTGAGAAATTGGGGTGTTACAGTTAAGAGTTTTCTAGATTTTATTTGAGGAGTGAGACATAACAAGTATTACTTTGGTTTATTTGTATTTTGGGTTTGAGTTGTGCTTCTGTTTCCAACTTGTAGTTGGGGAAGCATTAACATTGATTTGATTTTTCTGATGTAATTATCGTATGATTTAAGATTACACCTCTTTATTCATAGAAAATTTTAGTTGTTGGGCTATTGATTGATTCCATGCTAGATGAGGACTAATCCTATATGGGAATGACAATTAATGAACATGGTTAATTTATTGAAATATTTTGCACTCTGATTACTTACAATATTGTTAATTGAGAGAAAACACAAATATGAAATCATGAATATGTTATTCCCATTATTGGATCGTGTTCGATTCGTGTAAGGCTCAGTTTGTTGTGTTAGAATGGGTGGGTCCTTACGGTATGGCTATCAGAGCTTTGGTTCAACCCTTAGGCTGTGTTGGGCCAATATTAGAGAAGTTGAATCTAGTTTTTCCTCTTTAGGCTGAGTGGGATAGAAATCCTTCTTAGAGCCGAAGGTTAATTTTTGGTGTCAGTGGTGTAGCTTAGTTAGACCTGAAGATGATTGCTATTTGAATTCTTGAATGTTTGTGAGACTGATGGAATCTAGTTTCGTAGACATGGCAGGAAAAGGCAATCGTAGAGGCAAAGCAGTAACTACTCTTAAAATGGGAGCTTAGTATTCAAAATCTTAGAGAAGACGTGGTGGAATTTTTGAACCTTCGTCGAGGCAATGATACAGTGGCTCAATATAAGACCAAATTTATTGAGTTGGCCAGGTATTCTCCTGAACTGGTAAAAAATAAGATGTTAATGGTAAAGAAATTCAAGACGGGTTTAAACGAGGTGATACAATATTCAGTGATTCCGATGAGGTTGGCCACTTTTTCCAAAGTAGTCCAAATAGCCAAGTTGATAGAAGGTATCGTTGCTACATTCCATGGTGCAACAAAACATGAGTCTAGAAAGATGAGTTCTTATTGGACCTAGAATAAGAAAAGAAAGACTGACCATTTTCCTCAAAAGAATTCTTCTTTTGGAGAGGCAACTAATTATGGTTAGGAGTGATTGCAATGATGCAATTGCAAGATGCGGGGCCATATAGCCAATAAGTGCGACCAGGTGAGGAAACCACAGTGTATAATTGTGGTAAACGCGGTCACATATCGAAGGATTGATCGAAACCAAATACGTCGAATATTGGGAATCTACGTCCACAGAATAACAATCAGCAAAACAAAAGACGTGGACGACCGCCCCAAACCAATCGAGGCCGTGTTTATGTTGTTATTCCACATGTTGGTGACATTATTGAACCGGTTCTTATGCAAGGTATGCTCCTAATTTTTTGAACTTGGGCTAAAGTATTGGTTGCCTTTGGTGCATCCCATTCTATTATATTATCTACAACACCCCGCCCTTTTCACTCTAAATCAGAGTCTATTTTTTTTTATAATAAATAAACAAGTGATAAGAGCGGAGTGCCACGATGTGAGTTAAGTTCGGACTTCCAAAGTCCGACCCTTAACTGGCCAAACACATATGTGCATGGACTAAGCCCATGAAAAACGATTCACATATGTTACTAATGAAAACTTGCGGAATACTACTTAATCTAATTGAGGATTATAATAGAACCTAAATCTACTCCATTTTATTAGATAGCAAAGTACATAGTCGTTTATCCAAAGTTATCTTAAACTTAAACATCCATTCATACCATTCCAAACCATAGCAAATATTTAAATAAGTTATTACATGCCAACATCTAACTAACAAATTACATGTCCATGTAAACTTAACCAAAATATCCATAATTAAATCATTCAAAAGCCCAAGCTCCTATGCTTGGTTTCCTTCGCGATCCTCGACCTTTCCCTTTCCTGTGTCATCCACTAAGGATAGAAATAGGGCATTAGATCAACGCGCCCAGTAGGTCTTCCCATTAGGGCTACCATAAGGTTAGTATAAAAACATGCATATAACATAATAGTACATGATCATCAAAATCTTGCAAAAATAATGCTATGTATGTATGCAAATGTAATGAGTCCCACCCATCGCAAGTATACATAGCCTCCTCTTGATGGGATTCTCATCATCAAGGTACCTCCACATAGGTTGTTCGGACGCCCCGACGGAGTGTGGACCCTCCGGTTTCCTCTTCATGGGATTCTCATCATCAAGGTACCACTACATAGGTTTTTTGGACGTCCCGACGGAGTGTGGACCCTCCGGTTACATAACCATCACCCCATGCCATGCATGAGATGTCAATGAATACATACCATTTGTAAATAAATCTTAACATTCAAATCCACTTTGAAACATAATAGTTTAACACATAACTCATAAAAATCAAGATAAAAACCAAGTATAGAGTGTGGTTACAAAGAGGTAGGAAACCTACACAAAAGTCACTTAGATATATCCGTTCTTCTTAAACCGTCACCCGTTCATGATTTGTGCACCGTTCAAGAAGTCCCGTTACCTTGTTTATATAACAATAAGTCAAACACAAGATCCACTTGATGTCCAATTAAGTCTAAGTCCCAAAAATCACCTTGTGGGGTTCGGCCATACCCCATGGCCGAACCTCACCCACTTTAATTTGATCTCCCTTTTTATTTAACCAATACATCCAAATAGCTTATATAAAAACCTCAAACCTCCAAACATACCATGGTGGGGTTCGGCCATACAACATGGCCGAACCTCACCATTTTGGTTTTGGCTCCTTTAATCTTTCATTCCATATTTACATAATAACTTGCATTTACGGTTTTGCCATTGGTTTAACCTTTGCTTAACATTGCTAACCAATGTCCATAACAAATCCACCTTAGTGGGGTTCGGCCATACAACATGGCCGAACTTCACCATCTTAAATTTGGTTATTTTAATCCTTCATACATAAGTCTAATTACCAATCCATTCATCTAAGCTTTCACATATTAATCATCTAGCCCTTAATCATCCACCGTTGTCACTCCATGGGGCTCGGCCATACACATGGCCGAACCCTATAGTTCCTTCTTTCCATTAAAACCTTTATTCATCTATGATTGATTCTCATAATTCTATCCATTTGAATCTTTTTAGACCTTTTAAAACAAAACACCATACATAGCACTTGGTGGGGTTCAGCCATACAATATGGCCGAACCTCACCCCTTTGGTTTTGGTGCTCCTCTTTTCCATTTTTGTTAAACAACATGCATCCAAGTCCATCACTTTTCCATATATTTAAACCCTTTAAAAACATCAAAAACCCTCCATGGGGTTCGACCATACAATTTGCCGAACCCTATGGTTCTTTACTTTCCTTCAAACTATAACATACAATTATATAATTTGATCCTTTGATGTTTCCCATTCATACTCCCATTTAGTCCCTTTAGAAATCTATAATAACCTTCCATTTAACATATCATTATCCTTTCATTTTCTTCCATGGGGTTCGGCCATACAACATGGCCGAACCCTATGGTTCCTTATCTCTTCCTTTAAACTTCATAGCCATGATCATACCTTTTGATGGGTTCGGCCCTACATCATGGCCGAACCTAATCAACCTCTTTTTCATGCTGAATGATTTTTTTGTATATCCCTTTTAGGACTTGAACATACAATGGCCTGATCATGTTTCCTTGGCTATCTTGCTTAATAAAAGTTTATTGAGCACCTATTGTTTCCGCGACTCCTCCAATTTGATATTTGCTCCGGCTTGTTCTTCCATTCCTTTCTTAGTCCTTCCTTTTGCTCCTCTTTGATCTTTGACCAATATATGAGCTTGATCAAGATAAGATTACCAAGGGTTGGTTCGGCCAAGATGGATATAGGTCTGAGAAAGAAGCTTAGCACAATGCTTCAAACCCTTTTTGATCTTTAAGAGGAGAACGGCCTTGAGAGAGTGAGGGAGAGAATGAGATAAAATTCTCAAAATGTTTGATCTCCTTTCCTTAAAGTACTGGTCGGCTAAGAAAGGGAGAAAGGGAGAGAATGAGTGGATATAAAACTCTTCCTTTGGTTAATCAAATTCAGCCTAAGGTTGGCACCACTTGTAACTTCCTTCCCCATTCATTTCCTTCAATTATTCCACTTGGGGGTTTCATCCTTGAGATGAAACCCTCCAACGGTTTTTGGCTCTTGGGCTGCCTTGGTGCAGTAACACCTCGGGTTTTCAGTTTATTATTTATTTAATTTTGATTATGAATTTTGGAATTAAATCTTATATGGCTAAGGAATTGGGCCATGACCCAATTAGGACCCAATCAATGTTGGAATTGGTTTTACTAAAATTTAAATGGGTAGGATTAAATTAGCGGTGAATCATACCCAATTTTGAATAAAGGATATTATGGCCGAGTAGTGGATTTGAAATATCCAAATAGATGTTAAAAAAATCAAATAAAGATTATCTTGGTCGAATTTTAGATAGTGATTTACTTATTATGCACATGAGAGATATGTGGGATTTTTAAATCCACAATGATATGCTAGAGTTTTAAAAATGGATGAAATATCTATGAATTAAATTAAAAGATTATTTGGATTATGATTAGGGTTATGCGCATAGTACTTGCTAATAAGAATTAAAGGAAGTCTTAATAAGGTAAGGGAAAGTCGGATATGGCTAATTAAAGAGGGAAAGTCGGCCATGGTTAAATAAGAAAGGTTTGACATATATCCAGTGTTTTGGTTATAACTTTTTACTCTGATATCCGATTGCTTTGATTCTTTTTTTGTTCGAAAGAAGATTTCAAGATCTACAAATTTGTAGTTTACCACTTTTCTGATTCAGAAGTTAACAAGGTTAAAACTATGCTACAATATAATATACGTGTAAAAAAAAATGGGAAACACAAGAGGGCAAGATTCTATTAAGAACATTCTAATATGGGATTAAGGAGAGCTTAATAAAAGGAGAGACCCATAGGGGTGCACGGTTTTTACAACCCCATTACCAAGTTATATTCCTCTCTCTCTCTCCCTCTCTCAAGTCCTCTCTTACACGGCAAGAGCAAGAGAAGAAAGGGCAGCAACTAGAAGGAGTTCTTGTTTTGAGAAAATCAAAGAGAAAGGAAGAGAAAGATTAGAAGAGCAAGGAAGAGGTTAGTATCTAATTATTAATGTTATAATTTTATTTATGAAATCAAAAGAACCATAGGGTTCGGCCATGGTGGTTGGCCGAACCCCATGAAGAGAAAATTAGAAATGGGTAAATGGTTTTAAAAGAGAAGAAAGAACCATGGGGTTCGGCCAAAGTCCATGGCTGAACCCCATGGAAAGATTTGCTTAATTAATTGGTTTTAAAGATTGGAAACCATGGAGAGTGTTGATTTATTAAGTGGGTTTATGTTCCTAGATCTTAAATCATAGAAACCTTTGGTAATTGTATGGATTCAAGAAAATCAATGAAAGAATATGGATTATGGGTCGGCCATGGCATGGCCGAACCAAGGCTGTTTTATGGCTAATGGAGGGGATCTAAAATAATAAAAAGGAGGAGTGAGGTTCGGCCATGGTATATGGCCGAACCCCACAAACATTATATGGATTGATGATTAATTTTGGATTAGATCTAAACGAAGGGCCAAGATCATGAACCATAGGGTTCGGCCATGGTGCTTGGCCGAACTCCATGGGTTAAAATTGGAAAGAAAATGTAAAAGATGGACCTAGATCTAAAAGGGTGAGGTTCGGCCATAGTGCATGGCCGAACCCCACTAGAGTTATTTTTGGAAACCTTATTATGAGTATTGCTAAATTTGGGAAGCAATCCATATGGAAGGAGTGGTTAATTATGGAAAAACAATCTAATTTTGGAAGGTGTTTCTAAATATGGAAAGGAGGTTACTTATTAAGGAAAGTTTCCATTCTTGGAAGTGGATATTAAAATTAGAAAGTATCTACTTAAAGACCATAAAAGTTATTAATGGAAACCATACCAAGAATGGAAGATAAGGCTTGATTATGGAACCTAATTTAAATGAAGGGATTGGTTGCCATGAGTGAGGTTCGGCCATAGTTATGGCCGAACCCCATTCGGATTAGTTTTTGGAAACCTTATGAATTTTGGAATAAGATATTCAATCATAGAAGGGTTGTTGTTTAATTAAGAAACCTTCTAAATGTGGACCTTAGGTTAAAAATGGAAGGTAGAGTTATTTTTAGAAAACTTTCCATTTATGGAAGGAGGTTTATATTTTGGTAAGTTAAATAGGGAAACCTTCTAATGATAGTAGGAGAGATTAATAAAGGGAAGTTCTATTCTTGGAAGGAGAAATCGAAATTTGGAGACCTTTCAATTATAGAAAGGTGGAGATTAATTGGAAATTATACACCATAGGGTTCGGCCATACACTATTCTAAATTAAGGGATTAAAGGTGTTTTTAAATTATGGTTTAAGGGCTGATTTATGAATCAGATTATGAACCTATATTATGAGTTAGGTTATGTTAGTTTTAAATAAAATAAAGGGCACAATGTATGATATGAATTGATGGAGAAAGTAATGGCAAAAATGTAATTAAAAAAATACCAAAGTAGGAGAACCATGGGTTCGGCCATGATGTATGGCCAAACCCCATGAGATGTGACTGATGAACTTATTTGATTATAGAAATTTTAAGGTCTAATTATGAAAGATTTAAAGAGAAGAGGAAGTCAATGGAATTTTGGTAAATATGAGAGAATGTTGGACATTGGGTTGACCATGGTCTATGGCCAAACCCCATGAGTTATTGTATGGTATTATGTATTTTGGAAGCATGAATGAATAACTTGGAACGTAAGCAAAGAGAAGGGGCTAGGGTTACCAACAGTGGCATTTTTGTAAATATGTATAAAAATGGTAAACCATGGGTTCGGCCATGGTGCATGGCCGAACCCCATGGGGCTCTGTTTATGGATGTGTTGATTTATCATTATATCATAAGGTAATGGGATCTCGAAAGCGGTGCGCGATCGGTGATCGAATCTTGGACAGAAATACAAGGACTTGTGAACGGTCTTAGGTAGGATTCCACCTCTTTGAAACCATGGATTATGTACTTTGTTCTTATCTTATATTTTGATGAAAATGTGTTTCAAAGGATATGCTAAAGTATGGATTTTAAATGCTATGATCAGGTTGTAAATAACATGTATTGATATATTTCAAAGGTTGATTTTATATGCTTTGTTTATATGAGGAAAGAGCATGTGTTTTATATTATGATTTTTAAATGCTATGTTTATGTTATAAAATAACATGTGTTTCATTGGCATCTCATGCATGGCATGGGGTGGAGGATTTATAACCGGAGGGGTCACACTCCATCGGGGAGTCCGAAGAACCTATGTGCAATACCTTGATGTGATTTCCATCAAGAAGATTTCGGAGGGTCCACACTCCGCCGGGGCGTCCAGAAATATGTGGTGGGTACTTTATGTACATGTGATGGGTGGGACTCATTGCATATCTGTCATCATTGCATGGCATGGATTTTACCTGGTTTTATATATTATGATTATAATATATGTTTTGTACTAACCATGTGTTAGCCGTAACTGGAATGCCTACTGGGCGCGTTGTACTAACGCCCTACTTCTACTCTTTAGTGGATGATGAAGGAAACGAGGAAAACACTGAACGCGGAAAAGGACAAGCATAGGAACTTGGAACGCTTTTAGTTTTATATTTGGTTTAAGATACTCAGGGATTTGTATTTTGAGTATCTAGAATTCGGATTGTAATAACTTAGATGGATTTGCTATGGTTGGATGTCTTATTGGATAATAGCGTTATGATAATGATGATTAATGACTTGACGTACTTTGCTATCTGAATGGAATAGAACTTGGTTCTATTTATGATTCCGCAAATTGATGTTATGATTCCGCAGGTTATGATTTTTATTCCTCAAGTTGATATTGCTATGTGTGAACCATTTGTCATGGACTTGATCCATGCACACATAGGGTTGGCCAGTTAAGGGTCAGACTTTGGAAGTTCAGACTTAGCTCGCATCGTGACGTCCCGCGCTCTATCACTCTACTCTGTTATAAAAAACATAGACTCTAAATTTACAGGAAAAAGTGAGTGAAAAAGGGCGGGGTGTTACAGGTGCAACCTTCTCCATCACTTCTCCATATGGGGGTTTCATTTTTGAGATGAAACTCCCAAGGTACCCAGCGTGTAGCCTAAATGTATCCTCCCTCCATGTGTGAACCCATTTTGTAACTCCATTCTTAATGCCACCCTTGGGGTTTCATCCTTGAGATGAAACTCCCAAGGCACCCAACGGCTAACAAGGATTATCTTGTTGAATACATTCCTCCCATCATCCAACTCTCATTACCGTTCCATGTGAGAGTTTCATATTGAAATAAAACTCCCATAGGCTCCAACGGTTAGCCTTTGTTGGCCTTGTGTAACCGCCACTCTACATTCAAATCTTCATGTGGGGTTTCATCTTGAAATGAAACTCCCATGTGCTAAACCATCTTCCCATTGGCTGTCCATTTAGAGTCTCATGCATAGAATAAAACTTCCATGCTATCCAACGTGCATAAGAGTTTTGATTTTGAAATACAACTCCTCACCACATGTAACTCGACAAAACTGCCACCGTCATTTATTACTTAACTAGGAGTTTCATGCATAAGATAATCTCCCATGCATTCCAACGTGTGGAGTGGTGTTTAAATTTGAAACTATAGCCCTTCAACTTCATACTTCACTCTTTTGAGATAAATATCTCCATAATTTCCCATCCAACTCATATGACTCAATGCGCCCATTTAACTCATCATTTTAATGCAACTCCAACAATAAATTCAACTTCAACTTTAAACTCAACCCTTCCATTTAATTTGAGTTAACTAAATACTTGTTAACTTTCCCATACAATTCAGCCTAACCCAATTAAACTTGAGCTCACCCAATGGTTAATCATGTCCACCACGACCCATTGGGTCTCAATTGAGTCCTTTAACCCAATTAACCACCTTGACCCAATTAGATGCACATTACCCATTTACTTAAATTTGATCCTTATAACATGTACATTGGGTCTTACTTGAACAATGGGTCCCACAATTTACTCATCTACGGTCATATCCTTTTAATTCATAATTTCAATGGCAATTTCGTAAATATTGATATATTGCAAAATCTGGGGTATTACAATACAATCCTCTTTTTGAAATTTTTGTCCTGAAAATCGAACGAAGTAGGATTCCAAAATAAATTACACAAATAATTCAGGGTGACCTGTTCTCATCTCCGATTCGAGTTCCCAAGTGGCTTCCTCGATACCATGTCGATACCACCTTGACGAACTGAATTGCTCTGTTTCGTAACACCCTTTGCTCAGTCTCCACTATTTTGACAAGCCTCTCGATGTATGTCACGTCGCTTTGCACTTCTATATCTTGCACATTCAATATGAGACGGATTGGGATTGTACTTCCTCAGCATTGATATAAGAAACACATTGTGTAGAGTTGTCAATTGTGAAGGAAGTGCTACTGATAAGCTAATCCCCCATCCTTCTTATGATGGCAAACGGTCCCACGTATCTCGGCGACAGTTTCCCCTTCTTTCCAAACCTCATGTGTCCCTTCTGTGGCGAGACTTTCAAGAACACCATGTCCCCCACTTCAAATTCAAGAAACCTCCTCCTCTTGTCAACATAGCTTTTTTGACGATTCTGTGCAGTTAATAGATGTTGCCGTATTAACTGTATCTGTGCAGTTAATACTGTGCTGTGGTCTCTGCAACCAACTCGGGCCCAATCAATGCAGACTCACCGGCCTTTGTCCAGCACACTGGTGACCTACATGGTCTACCATACAAAGCCTCAAATGGAGCCATCTGAAGGCTTGCTTGGTAGCTGTTGTTGTATGAAAACTCTACCAATGGCAGGTAATCCTCCCATCCACCCTTGAAGTCTAGGATGCACGCTCTCAACATATCCTCCAGTGTTTGTATTGTCCTTTCCAACTGTCCATCAGTCTGTGGATGAAATGCTGTGCTAGTCAGTAGATCGGTCCCCATGGCCGACTGCATGCTCTGCCACACTCTGCCGGTGAATCGGCCATCTCTGTCGGACACTATAGTTTGAGGAATACCATGTAATCTAATGATATCCTTGATGTAACGCCGACCCAAAGTCTCAGATGAGTCTGTCATCTTGATAGGAATAAAATGTGCAGACTTGGTCAGTCGGTCTACCACTGTAATGGCCCGAAATTTTTAAATCAATAAATATGTGGTTATTATTTATTTTAATAGTGGAAATTGGAAATTTGATGGAACAAATGGTAAATGGACCAAAATTTGGACAAAGGCCCAACTAGGGCCCAATGGGTTATGGATTGGATTTAAGTTTACTTAAAGGGTCAATGGTGGTCAATTGGGCCAAGGATGGTCAAATTGGGCCCAATACCCATTTGGGACCCAATGGATTAAGATAATGTAAACTCTAAGATAAATGGGTAAGGATGAATGTAATTGGGCCATGGGCCCAATGGTGGCCCAACTAGTGGGAATGGACTTAATGAAATTTGAATCACCTAAGTTGGTGATGAGTTGACCAAGGTGACATGGTCCAATGGGACCCATCTCCACCTCACCAAGTGAGGTGGCGTGTGGACCAAGAATTGGTGGGGTCGGCCACCATGGTTGACTTGGTCAACCATGGGTGAATTTCTTAGAGGGAATTTAATGGAATTAAATTAAGTAGGAAATAAATAAACCTAAGTAATTATCTAGTTGATTAATTAAATAAAATAAACAAAAGGTGGTCAAATGGTCAAAGAAGACCAAAAGCCATCTTATTTCTTTTTACACCAACGTTGGCTAGTGGTGGAGTTCCAACCACCACCATAAAGCATGAGAAATATCTCATGTGGGGTGGTTGGGAAAGTTAATGATAAAGTGTGTTATAAAAAAAAAAAAGAAAAAAGGTTGTCTTTATCTCATTCTCTACACTTCACTCTCATTTCATTCTCTTTCTCTTTTGCTCTCCCACACCACCGTCCCTCATCTCCAAGAAATAGAGAAGAAGAAAACTAAGAAGAGAAAGAAGAAGGAAACTTAGAAGAGAAGAAAAGTGCAAACTTGGGGCCACCTCTTCAAGACCAAAGCTTGAGGTAATTTTTCCATCCCATTCTCTCTCTCTCTCTCAAGTACACCCCATGGTAGATGTTTGATTTATTTATTAGGGTTTATAAAAAATGGAAGCATGGAGAATGATTTAGAGTTTTAAGTTTTTAAATGATTAAATGTGGGTAATTTTAAAGGGTTTTAAAATGGAAGCCATGGTAAGTGAGGTATGATTTTTAGGGTTTTAAAGAATGGAATACATGAAGGGTGGTTAATGATTTTAGGGTTTTAAATGAATGAATGTGAGAGAGTTTTAAAGGGATTTAAATGAGGAATGCTTTTGAACCCTATGGTGATGTATGTGTAATGATGATGGGTGTAAAATTATGGAAATTGATGGAGAGTGATTGGTGAACTTAGAGGTATTTGGATCATAATGATGATGAGGGAAACTCCACTTTAATTATTAGAATGATTAGTTTGCCTATTAGATGTATGTGTAAATGCCTAAATGAATTATCATTATGATCATACATGATATGTGATCAATGAAATTGAATGAAATAGGTGTGGGGTGATGATGGATGAATAGTTTTTAATATGTGGTTAATGAGATTTATAATTATTATATTGTGGATGAGATTATAGGGTAGAACTTGTGTTTGATGTATGGTTTGAATCTAAATGAACAGCTCATGTACTTTGTTGAGAAAATGGTGCTCATATTAGATGAACATGTATCAATGAGGAATAGAGGGTGTGTACCTACCATACCAAGGGTGGAAAGAGTTGTTGGTGAGGACTTATCCCCTTTCTTTGGTTAAACTTGCTAACTTGGTTGAGTTTTCAAATGTTTGAAGCTTGAAATTAAAATGGATGATTGTTGTAGAAGGTGGAAAAATGTTTTATATGTTAGATATGGTGTAGTGATGATAGCCATGAAAATGGCATATGGTGCTCATAATAAATACCATCCTACAACTTTATCTCATAGGAAGATTATGTAATGAAAATGTGAAGAGACTTGAGGTGGAATTGCATTTCATGTTGAGACCTTGGAAATGTATGTATACTAAACATTGGAGTGTAATAGGGTGTTGTATAGCCCATGCAAATTGTGGTGAATTGAGAAATGCATGTAATATCAAGGTAATGCTTATATGAAGGGTGATATACACGTGAATGAGGTGTGGAGTATGTTATGTTATGGGAGTGTGAGGGCTCAACCCTTGTTGCTCTAAGATTGTGATTAGGGAATGGATGACTATTCTTTGTTGGAATGTTTTACCTTGTACTAAATTGCTAAGCCATTGTGTGAAAAGTGTGGGTATGATTGTATCTATGTTGAAATTGGTATGTTTGGAAAAGAGGTAGTGACAAAACCGTAAATATTGGCCAAAATGAAAAACCCATGGAAGATGATCATGGACTTAGGGGCACTAAATAATAAGTTTATGTATGGTTAAATAAAGCCTAGGAGGCTGATTTTTAGACCCATATAATTAAAATATGTAATGGATTACATGGGACCCACAAAACCTAAATGGTGACCGGTTTTTCATAAGGGCTTATAAATGGTTGAAACATGGACTAATGATTAATGTGTAATAAGGTACTGGACATCGCAGGCGGTGCGCGATCGGCGACCGGGCTTATCGAACGGAAAATGTAAAAGGACGCAAATCAGTATTGGGTAGGATTCCTACATTTTTGTAAGCCATGGATTGTGTGATGTTTTCCTTTAAATTATTTTGGAAATCATGTGAATGTCTTAAGATGCAATTTGGGATTAAATATTATGGGATGTTTTTCCCTTTGATTTATTTGATAATCAAGTAATTGTTTTAAGATGGGTTTTTGTGTTACTATTGAACTACATATAATTACATGGCATATGGCATCTACATCTCATGCATGGCATGGGAGGGATATGACAGGGGAAGGATGAAATGAAACCGAAGTCCATGCTTCGTCGGGGCGACCGATAAATAGACATGGAGATATTTTGATGTGTTTGATGTATCAGGGATGTTGTATGTAATTATGATACCTTGATGATGGTTCTTCCATCAAGGGGGAGGAGTTGTGATTGTTTTATATCTGGACGAGGTTTTGTCGTCCAGGGGAATGATTTGTGATTGTTTTATATCTGGACGAGGTTTTGCCGTCCATGGGGATGATTTGTGATTGTTTGTATCTTGACGAGGTCTTGCCGTCAAGGGGGATATGACAGCATGATGGTATGGACGATGGGTGGGATTCATAACATCGACACCCATGGCATAGCATTCATTTTTATGGTCTTCGTTATGTATTATCTATATGCTTTGTTATCACTAATCCATGTGTTAGCCCTACTCGGAGTCCTACTGGGCGCGTGGTCTAACGCCCTACTTCTACCCTAGCCGACGATGCAGGAGATGGCGGAACGGAAGGACAGGACGGGAGTCATGCTCAGGAGCTTGGGAAGGCGGATTCATTATGTTGTTTAAGTTTATGTTGGAAAAATGTAATTTGAGTAGCATAGCTTGTCGGAATGCAATAAATTAGATTACTGGCTATGTTTTGGGATTTTATTATGGACATTATGGTTTTGAGGTATTATAGAAATTTAAATGAATGTTATCTTCCTTGCTATCTCAAATCTGTAGGATAGTCTTTGTTGTTAATTCCGCACTGAGAAGTAATATTCCTTGAGCTTACATCTACGCGTGAACCGTACTCGTGGACTTGGCTCCACGCACGCGTAGGGTTGGCCAGTTAAGGGCCGGGCTTTAGAAGCTCGGACTTAACTCGCGTCGTGATGTCCGCGCCCTTTGTCACTTTTATTTAAAAAAAAAAAAAATGTACTCTGATTTTTCGGTGAAAAGGGGCGGGCGTTACAGTTGGTATCAGAGCGAATTCGGAAGAATGAATCTCTCGAAGTAAGATTTAAGACGGTTGCACGTCTCACTGACGGCTAAGAATCCCAACCGACCGACTCTTCGGAGTCCGCTGCACGGGGGCCGGGTTAATTTACTTCGATTGACTCAAACGGAAGTGTTTAATCTGAGAACAACAATTGACGGAAAGGAATGATAGCAAGGGAAGAAAGATTCATTCTAGGAGAGATTTATTGAAACATAGCAAGATAGGGTTTACTTCCCCAGAAATGAGAAAACATCTAGGTTTTCCCCCAAATTGATGAAACAGTATTAGATTTATTAGACATAGTAAAGTAGGATGTACTTCCCCGGTATCCCCAATTTGAACAACAGACAATAGCAATTTAGAGATTCCCCCCCAGAAACAAAGGAAAAACAAGTGTGCTTATTTGGCAACTTTCCCCAAACCAAATACATTGTGATATACATAAGAAATTCCCCAACACTGAGATTGGTTTTATTGGAAATTGCAGTTGATGATTTTTGGGTTCTATTGTATTCTATGAATACAGGTATGTCAAATGAAGGGGACTGTACGGAATTATGGGATAAGGGAACCCATAACTGTCTCATAGATTTGGTGTCTGCTTCCAGCATAGAAGTTGCTGGACATGCAGGAGGGACCTCCCGAGGAAGATGAAGAGGATTTAACATCTCTTTCTGAAGAGAATGTGGAAGACTTTCTGATGATAAGATAGTCGGTAGGGGAATTGGAACCCAGTTATATGTGCGAGTTGTGTAACCAGGTTGGGCACAATTGCACATATTGTCCCTACCCTCTTGAAGTGGTATACCCGATTTGTGGACTACATGGACACGGGAAAGAGAGGACTAACCGTCCTTATATTGGAAAATAATTAATGATTTTGGGGTTTTAAATGAAGGAAATAAGTGTGATATTAAATTGCACAAGCATGCTTGTATTGTGAGTGCATGTGAAGATACATGTGTTAAATTCTTGTTGTTGAGTGTATGAGGTGATGAAATGAGGAAAGACTAATAGTTATGATCATACTAATTGAGGAAAGAGTATGAAAAAAAAAAAAATGTACAATGATGAACTGCATGCATCAAATGAGGATAAGAGGCATGAACTTTTAATGTGGGGTATATGTTGCATATGCTTATGAGTAAGGTAAATGTGAATAAAAAGGGTGGGGAGTATTTGTTAATGTGATGAATGGGTATACTTGGGGGATGGTACAATGGCTTTTAGAAATGGTTTTTATATTGGTGATAACCCATGGTTTGATGAATTTGTCATGACCAAGTGAAGAGATTTATGTTATGACATATAATGGGTGATGATGTAAACGCTTTGTGAAGGGGTATAAGAGGTTCTCATGTGAACAAAGTGCCATTTGAGAGATGTTGGATAAACAATGTACTTGAAAGAGACCGGAATGCATGGGTTAACTTGCCATATGAAACTCGTGAGAAGATGATATTATGAGGAGAATGTGAAGGGTCTAACTTGCAAAGACTAATATATTGTAAAAAAAAAAATCTTGTATGTATAATGCAATTGTATTCCCTCAATGTGTTGTGGAGATTATGAACGAGTGATGATAGGCCTTGAAATGGGTTTACGGCCTTAAAAAGCATGAATGAATGATGGCCATGAACTTATGAAAATATTTTATTTAGTGATTGCATGAGGATTCCCTATGATGTTAATAAATTGTGATTATCAATAGTTGCAATGAGTTTATATGATGTTACTTTGATAATTGGTGGTATGCAATAAATAGTCATTGAGGAACAAGGAGGTGTTATAGACTATGTGTATGATGATGAGTTGATAAAGTACAGTGAGTTGTGAATATGTAGTAGGCATGAAGAGGCCGTGATATGTTAATGTGTTTGGTTGGAAACCTAGGTGGGGCTGATGAATAATTCCAAAGTTTAAGAATTTGTGGATGGTCATGGATGGTCTTCGAATGTATTGGGATGACTTGCATTGGATGAGTAGGATTGCTATTTCAAAATCACTAGGTGTATGTTGTAAATGGGGTAGGGTAACCAAATCATAATTATGTTGAATCACTAGATCATATTAATGTGTTATTTCTTATGTTACCTCAAGTTATTGTTTGATGAGAATGGAGATGAAAGATCTGGTTACACATGAGTTATGTTATTCGATGATTGTGTGTGATTTCAATTCTACGTGACCTGATAATGAAGGCATATGAACCCGTATGATGTTGTAACCATTGATAACGTAGGCATGTAGGGTGGAATTTGGTAGTTGGTGAAATTTGTAATAATTGTGAATATTTTTAGCGGTGAATGGGTACTATTTGACATAACCTAAGTAAGCTTAGATGTATCACTAATTTTTAAGAATCTATGAATATGTGTTGAATAATCCAGAAGGGTAGGAAATTAGTATCTATATGATTTGGATTGATGTCGGGTATTGTTATTGTAGGAGTTATGAACAAAAAGGGTTAGTCACATAGTGACTTATATGCAAATAAAGGTATGATTGCTTTTGAGAGATAGACCTAAGGGAAAGGTTAAGAGTCTAGTGAAACTTGAATGGGAAGCTATGGGCGACTGCCGAGTGAGACTGATCACCTGACTCTGTAGTTGGCCGATGGAATTCCACGAGGGTGAAGCTAGAAACCTAGTTAAAATGGAATCAACAATGGACTTGAGCATAAACTCGTACTGGCAGACTAACTCACACAAAGAGTAGACGAAAGAACGTATTGAAGGAGTACATATGAGAAATGTTTTGGTAACAGATAAAGCGAAATAGAATACATTAATCTACATAAAATCGCAAATGGGTTCATGAGGAAAAAGAGATAATGTGGGACAGAGTAAATTCTGCAAGAATGAAACTCGTAGGTTGATGTGAGTGATGTTGATGTAATTAAAAGGTACTTGGCACAATTGAACGGGAACGGCGAATAGACCTAGAAATGGAAAAGATATGAACCAAGATAACTGCAGGCGAGGTAGTACCGGAATAGGAATTACGACCGGAACATGGTCTTTTATTCCGAGGTAGGACATATGTGCCTGAGAGCTGCAGAAGGGAGTATTGGTTGAGGCACACCAAGCCAAACTCTCTACCTATCCGGACAGCGCCAAGATGTACCATGATCCTAAGAGGCACTATTGGTGGCATGGACTCAAGAGAGATGTGGCAGAGTATGTACTCGCTGCACTAACTTGTCAGCAGGTTAAGGCGGAACATGGGAAGCCACCGGGTTTACTCAAACCCTTACCAATGCCGGAGTGGAAATGGGAGCATGTAGCCATGGACTTTGTAACAGGGCTACTAAGGTCATCAAGGGGCAACGACGCAATATGGGTCGATGGTACATCCAAAATATTATCAGACTACATGGTGTACCCTGGACTATTGTGTCCGACAGAGATGGCCGATTTACTAGCAGAGTATGGCAGAGGGTGCAGTCAGCTATGGGGACCGACGTGTTAACCAGCACAGCATTCCACCCACAAACTGATGGACAGTCGGAGAAGAGAACAATACCGGTATTGGAGGATATGCTGAGAGCATGTGTACTGGATTTCAAAGGTGGGAGACTTGGTGTTTTTGAAAGTCTCACCACGGAAGGGACACATGAGATTCGGACAGAAGGGGAAACTGTCACCTAGACTTGTGGGGCCATTTCCAGTCTTGAAGAGGGTGGGGGAAGTAGCTTATTAGTTGGTGCTTCCTCCACAGTTATCATCTTTACATGATGTATTTCATGTGTCCATGTTGAGGAAGTACAACCCCGACCCTTCACAGGTGTTGAACGTACAAGACGTCGATGTACAAAGCGACGTGACATATGTGTAGAAGCTGGTCAGATTGATCGGGAGCGAGCAAAAAGGGTGCTACGGAACCGTGCGATTCAGTTCGTCAAGGTGGTATGGGAACGACATGGCAATGAGGAGACCACTTGGGAACTCGAATCAGAGATGAGAGCCGCTCATCCGGAACTATTTGTATAAGATGATTTGAACCCCTACTTCGCTCGAATTTTCGGGACGAAAATTTTAAAAGAGGATTGTATTGTAATGGCCCGAAATTTTTAAATCAATAAATATGTGGTTATTATTTATTTTAATAGTGGAAATTGGAAATTTGATGGAACAAATGGTAAATGGACCAAAATTTGGACAAAGGCCCAACTAGGGCCCAATGGGTTATGGATTGGATTTAAGTTTACTTAAAGGGTCAATGGTGGTCAATTGGGCCAAGGATGGTCAAATTGGGCCCAATACCCATTTGGGACCCAATGGATTAAGATAATGTAAACTCTAAGATAAATGGGTAAGGATGAATGTAATTGGGCCATGGGCCCAATGGTGGCCCAACTAGTGGGAATGGACTTAATGAAATTTGAATCACCTAAGTTGGTGATGAGTTGACCAAGGTGACATGGTCCAATGGGACCCATCTCCACCTCACCAAGTGAGGTGGCGTGTGGACCAAGAATTGGTGGGGTCGGCCACCATGGTTGACTTGGTCAACCATGGGTGAATTTCTTAGAGGGAATTTAATGGAATTAAATTAAGTAGGAAATAAATAAACCTAAGTAATTATCTAGTTGATTAATTAAATAAAATAAACAAAAGGTGGTCAAATGGTCAAAGAAGACCAAAAGCCATCTTATTTCTTTTTACACCAACGTTGGCTAGTGGTGGAGTTCCAACCACCACCATAAAGCATGAGAAATATCTCATGTGGGGTGGTTGGGAAAGTTAATGATAAAGTGTGTTATAAAAAAAAAAGAAAAAAGGTTGTCTTTATCTCATTCTCTACACTTCACTCTCATTTCATTCTCTTTCTCTTTTGCTCTCCCACACCACCGTCCCTCATCTCCAAGAAATAGAGAAGAAGAAAACTAAGAAGAGAAAGAAGAAGGAAACTTAGAAGAGAAGAAAAGTGCAAACTTGGGGCCACCTCTTCAAGACCAAAGCTTGAGGTAATTTTTCCATCCCATTCTCTCTCTCTCTCTCAAGTACACCCCATGGTAGATGTTTGATTTATTTATTAGGGTTTATAAAAAATGGAAGCATGGAGAATGATTTAGAGTTTTAAGTTTTTAAATGATTAAATGTGGGTAATTTTAAAGGGTTTTAAAATGGAAGCCATGGTAAGTGAGGTATGATTTTTAGGGTTTTAAAGAATGGAATACATGAAGGGTGGTTAATGATTTTAGGGTTTTAAATGAATGAATGTGAGAGAGTTTTAAAGGGATTTAAATGAGGAATGCTTTTGAACCCTATGGTGATGTATGTGTAATGATGATGGGTGTAAAATTATGGAAATTGATGGAGAGTGATTGGTGAACTTAGAGGTATTTGGATCATAATGATGATGAGGGAAACTCCACTTTAATTATTAGAATGATTAGTTTGCCTATTAGATGTATGTGTAAATGCCTAAATGAATTATCATTATGATCATACATGATATGTGATCAATGAAATTGAATGAAATAGGTGTGGGGTGATGATGGATGAATAGTTTTTAATATGTGGTTAATGAGATTTATAATTATTATATTGTGGATGAGATTATAGGGTAGAACTTGTGTTTGATGTATGGTTTGAATCTAAATGAACAGCTCATGTACTTTGTTGAGAAAATGGTGCTCATATTAGATGAACATGTATCAATGAGGAATAGAGGGTGTGTACCTACCATACCAAGGGTGGAAAGAGTTGTTGGTGAGGACTTATCCCCTTTCTTTGGTTAAACTTGCTAACTTGGTTGAGTTTTCAAATGTTTGAAGCTTGAAATTAAAATGGATGATTGTTGTAGAAGGTGGAAAAATGTTTTATATGTTAGATATGGTGTAGTGATGATAGCCATGAAAATGGCATATGGTGCTCATAATAAATACCATCCTACAACTTTATCTCATAGGAAGATTATGTAATGAAAATGTGAAGAGACTTGAGGTGGAATTGCATTTCATGTTGAGACCTTGGAAATGTATGTATACTAAACATTGGAGTGTAATAGGGTGTTGTATAGCCCATGCAAATTGTGGTGAATTGAGAAATGCATGTAATATCAAGGTAATGCTTATATGAAGGGTGATATACACGTGAATGAGGTGTGGAGTATGTTATGTTATGGGAGTGTGAGGGCTCAACCCTTGTTGCTCTAAGATTGTGATTAGGGAATGGATGACTATTCTTTGTTGGAATGTTTTACCTTGTACTAAATTGCTAAGCCATTGTGTGAAAAGTGTGGGTATGATTGTATCTATGTTGAAATTGGTATGTTTGGAAAAGAGGTAGTGACAAAACCGTAAATATTGGCCAAAATGAAAAACCCATGGAAGATGATCATGGACTTAGGGGCACTAAATAATAAGTTTATGTATGGTTAAATAAAGCCTAGGAGGCTGATTTTTAGACCCATATAATTAAAATATGTAATGGATTACATGGGACCCACAAAACCTAAATGGTGACCGGTTTTTCATAAGGGCTTATAAATGGTTGAAACATGGACTAATGATTAATGTGTAATAAGGTACTGGACATCGCAGGCGGTGCGCGATCGGCGACCGGGCTTATCGAACGGAAAATGTAAAAGGACGCAAATCAGTATTGGGTAGGATTCCTACATTTTTGTAAGCCATGGATTGTGTGATGTTTTCCTTTAAATTATTTTGGAAATCATGTGAATGTCTTAAGATGCAATTTGGGATTAAATATTATGGGATGTTTTTCCCTTTGATTTATTTGATAATCAAGTAATTGTTTTAAGATGGGTTTTTGTGTTACTATTGAACTACATATAATTACATGGCATATGGCATCTACATCTCATGCATGGCATGGGAGGGATATGACAGGGGAAGGATGAAATGAAACCGAAGTCCATGCTTCGTCGGGGCGACCGATAAATAGACATGGAGATATTTTGATGTGTTTGATGTATCAGGGATGTTGTATGTAATTATGATACCTTGATGATGGTTCTTCCATCAAGGGGGAGGAGTTGTGATTGTTTTATATCTGGACGAGGTTTTGTCGTCCAGGGGAATGATTTGTGATTGTTTTATATCTGGACGAGGTTTTGCCGTCCATGGGGATGATTTGTGATTGTTTGTATCTTGACGAGGTCTTGCCGTCAAGGGGGATATGACAGCATGATGGTATGGACGATGGGTGGGATTCATAACATCGACACCCATGGCATAGCATTCATTTTTATGGTCTTCGTTATGTATTATCTATATGCTTTGTTATCACTAATCCATGTGTTAGCCCTACTCGGAGTCCTACTGGGCGCGTGGTCTAACGCCCTACTTCTACCCTAGCCGACGATGCAGGAGATGGCAGAACGGAAGGACAGGACGGGAGTCATGCTCAGGAGCTTGGGAAGGCGGATTCATTATGTTGTTTAAGTTTATGTTGGAAAAATGTAATTTGAGTAGCATAGCTTGTCGGAATGCAATAAATTAGATTACTGGCTATGTTTTGGGATTTTATTATGGACATTATGGTTTTGAGGTATTATAGAAATTTAAATGAATGTTATCTTCCTTGCTATCTCAAATCTGTAGGATAGTCTTTGTTGTTAATTCCGCACTGAGAAGTAATATTCCTTGAGCTTACATCTACGCGTGAACCGTACTCGTGGACTTGGCTCCACGCACGCGTAGGGTTGGCCAGTTAAGGGCCGGGCTTTAGAAGCTCGGACTTAACTCGCGTCGTGACGTCCGCGCCCTTTGTCACTTTTATTTAAAAAAAAAAAAAATGTACTCTGATTTTTCGGTGAAAAGGGGCGGGCGTTACAACCACGACCCATATAACGTCATTGCCCTTTGAGGACCTTGGCAACCCTGTCACAAAATCCATGGGAATGTGCTCCCATTTCCATTCTGGCACTGATAAGGGGTTGAGTAACCTTGGTGGCTTCTAATGTTCCGTTTTAACCTGTTGACAAGTTAAGCAATGTGCCACAAATTTCGCCACATCTTTTTTGAGCCCGTGCCACCAATAATGTCTATTCAGGTCTTGATACATCTTGGTACTGCCCGGATGAGTGGAGAGTTTGGTCTGATGTGCCTCAATCAACAACTCTTTTCTGCAGCTTTTTGGTACATATATTCTACCCTGGAATACAAGACCTTGTCCTGGTCGTAATTCCCATTCTGGTATGACCACGCCAGTAGACATCTTGGCCCATATCTCCTCCACTTCCGGATCTGCTTGTTGCTCCTGTTCAATCTTGGTAACCATGTTGAACCGTATGATTAAATTGTACATACTCCCATGGTTGTTGATACACAGATTGAACTCTCGAATGGTATTCAACATCTCCCATTCTGTCCTGATCAAACATGCCACTGATGCATGTGATATGCGGCTGAGAGCGTCCGCCACCTTGTTTGCCTTACCTGGATGATATCGGAGCGCGAACTCATAATCTTCCAGGTATTCCATCCATCTGCGCTGCCTCAGGTTGAGCTCTTTCTGATCGAATAAGTACTTCAAGCTCTTATGATCTGAAAATACTTCAAACTTCTCACCATATAAATAGTGTCTCCAGCTTTTAAGAGCGAAGACCACTGCAGCCAATTCTAGATCATGCGTGGGATAAAGGCATTCATGAATTTTTAACTGTCTTGATCCATAAGCCACCACACGCTGAGTTTGACTGAGGACACACCCGAGTCCTTCTCCTGAAGCATCACATTGTACATCATAACCTTTTCCTCTTTCCGGCAAAATCAAAATAGGAGCTCTTGTAAGTCTCTCTTTCAGTGTTTCAAATCTTCAGTTGCACAAATCTGACCATTCAAATTTGACTCCTTTCTGAGTGAGTCGGGTCAGTGGAGATGCAATCTTGGAGAAGTCCATAATAAACTTCCTATAATAACCAGCCAATCCCAAGAAATTGCGGATCTCGGTTACATTCTTTGGTGCCTTCCATTCACTTACTACTGTCACATTAGCCGGATCCGCTGCTATACCATCTTCGAATATAACATGCCCCAAGAAATTAACCTTGGATAACCAGAATTCACATTTACTGGCTTTGGCATATAACTTGTTCTTTCTCAAAGTGTTCAAAACTATCTGTAGGTGCTCAGCATGTTCCTCCTGACTTTTAAAATAGATCAGAATATCATCAATAAACACAATCACGAACTGGTCCAGGTATGGACGGAAGATCTTGTTCATTATATCCATGAACACAGCCAGTGCATTGGTGAGTCCAAACGGCATGACTACAAACTCATTAAGTCCATACCGCGTCCTGAAGGCTGTCTTCTCTATATCTTCGATCTGGTTACCATCAATTGAGATTAAAGAATGTGATATTGCTAAGACAGCCTTTCGTACAAGATTTGGCATCTATGGATTTTTTGGGATGCCATTTGGAGTGACCAATGTTCCTACAATGTTCATGGATTTAATGAACAGAATCTTAACTGGATAAATTTGTGGAAATCATTATTTATGACATCCTGATTTATTGAAGAAGACCATGAACGAAATTTGAAAATCATTTTACAATTGTTGATAGACCATTAACTTTATGCCAATTTAGTAAATGTGAATTTTGGTTGGCTGAAATACAATTTTTAGGCTATGTAGTCTTGGTTGAAGAAGTGGCAGTGGATCCTGCCAAGGTAGAGGTTGTAAATAATTGGGAATGACCATGAAGTGCTTTTGAGATTCATAGCTTTGGGCTTGTGTGCTAGACATGAAAGGTAGTTGGGAAGACCATTTGTCTATGGTGGAGTTTGTTTATAATAATAACTATCAATCTATTATTCAAATAGCACCTTATGAAGCCTTATACGTCAGACCCAGTAGATCACCTCTGTGTTGGACAAAAGTCAGTGACAAGGTAATTTTTTGGGCCAGAGATGATAAGAGAAACAACTGAAAAGGTGAAATTAGTCCAGCAGAGGTTAATCACAGCACAAAGTCGATAAAAGTGTTACGCTGATCATAGACGTAGACCTTTGGAATTTGCAGTTGGGGATCATGTGTTCCTTAAGATCTCTCCTCGTCGCGGTATTCAGAGATTCAGAAGCAAAGGAAAACTATCGCAAAGATATATTGGGTGTAACACCCCGGATTTTCAAGATATCAATATACATGAAATTTGCCTATTTAATTTATGAACTAATGGATATGGACCTTAGATGGGTAAGGTGTTGGGTCAATGGCCCAATTAAGACCCAACGGTTATGGAATAAGTGTTCAATTTAAAGTAAATGGGTAAGATGCATTTAATTGGGTCAAGGTTGCTATTTGGATCAAAATGCCCAATTGAGACCCAATGTCTCATGGTTGACTTGGTTGACCACCAAGTGAGTTCAAGCCTAACTTAATTGGGGCTGAATTAAATTGGAATGCAATCAAGTGATTGAGTTGATTTTAAAGTGATGAGTTAAGTGAGTTAAATATATTTGAATTAAATTATATGAGTTAAGTTAAAGAGGTGAGTTGGATGAAAAGGTTTTGGGGGTTACACAATTCAAACCCATAGTACACATAGGCATGGGAGTTTCATCTCATGGATGAAACCCCCACTTGGATCATTAATGGGAGGTCAGGAGTTTTGGTTATTTCAAAATTCAAACCAAAGATACATGCTGGAGGGAGAGTTTCATCTCATGGATGAAACCCCCAAATGGGGAATTAATAAGGAGGAGGACGGTTTCATGTGTTACACAAGCCAAAACAAAGGCCACACCGTTGGATCCTTGGAGTTTCATCTCATGGATGAAACCCCCAAGTGGAGCATTAAGGAGGGTGGTTAATGAAAATGGGAGTTACACAAAGGACTTTACCAAAGGCATCACCCTTCGCCGACCACCTCATTGGAACAAAACAAATTGGATTTTCATCTCACTCTCTCCCTCTCCCTTTTGGCTGTTTTCTCTCCTTCAAACCATCTCTTGGCCAACCACATCCCCAAGACAAAAAGACTTAGAGTTTCATCTCAAGGTTCTCTCCCTTCGAACTCTCTCTCTCAAGCTCTCACTCTCGGCCAAAGGATTAAGAAGGAAGGAGGAAGAGGCTAAGGAAGGAAAGGATCGGAATAACAAGTTGGAACGAAGGAAAACCGGAGGAGTTACGGAACCGGTAGGTATTTTAATGGATTTTGTTTAAATAATGAACCATAGGGTTCGGCTATGGTGTATGGCCGAACCCCATGGAAGAAAGATTAAGGGATGAATGATGAGGTTTAATGAAAAGGATAAACCATAGGGTTCGGCCATGATGTATGGCCGAACCTCAGGACATTGTTAATATTTTTAATGGATTTGAAAGATGGAAATCATAGAAGTATGCTTGTGATTTTAAAAGGTTGTAAAGGACTTAAATGGAGGTATGTATGAGAACCATAAAGAATTGAAAAGAAGGGCACAAAACCAAAGGGTGAGGTTCGGCCATGTTGTATGGCCGAAACCCACCAAGGAATATTTATGGACTTAGGGTTTTCTTAGATATTGAATTTATGTGGATTGTTTAATAATTTTAATGGGTTTCAAAGCATGGAAATTGTAGATGCATGTTAAGGATTTTAAAAGGGCTTTAAAGGAAGGAATACTAATCATTTTAAATGGTGTTAAAATGATAATTGGTGAAAGAACCATGGACCATGGGTTCGGCCATGGTGTATGGCCAAACCCCATGGAAGGTTATCAATGATTTTTGAAGGGATTAAAGGGAAAAATATTGTTGGACTAAGGTGATTTTAGATCATGGAAATGACGGGGAATTGTGGTAAGTCTAATTGATTCTAAACATGGTAGCTGATGATCAAAAAGAATGAATCTAAATATATGGTTAAACCCCATGGAGGGACCTTGGTTTATGGACCTAAGGAAGGTAAATAATTCAATGGATAAATTGGATTTAGACATCATAGGGTTCAGGCACCATGGCCGAACCTCATGAACCATTTTGTGGATCAAAATATGGACTTAAGTATGCTCTAATGAATGAAATGTTAGCCATGGATAGATTAATGGCAATGTTGTAAATAAGTAAAAATAATGGACCATGGGTTCAGCCATGGTGTATGGCCGAACCCCATGAGGAATGATTTGTAAACTTAGGGTTTAGATGATTACCTTAGTGGTGTTTGATTAACAAATCAAAAGAGGGGCTAAAACCAAATAGGTGAGGTTTGGCCATAGTGTATGGCCGAACCCCACAAAGTGTGTTTTTGGACTTAGACATTATTGCAACTCAAATGGGTTATTGGTTTGACTCATGGATATGTTATAAGGTAACGAGACTTCATAAGGGGTGCATGATCGTGAACAGTTGCTGGATTAAAGCTCAAGGACACTTTAGTTGTCTTTGGTAGGATTCTACCTCTTTGAAACCATGGGTTATGTATTATGGTTTAATCTCTTATTTTGATGGTTTATGCTGTAAAACTATTATGTTTCAAATATGTGGTTTTAATGCTATGATTATTCTATTACATAGCATGTGGACATATGCATCTCATGCATGGTATGGGAGTGATGTTTGTAACCGGAGGCTAAGCTCCGTCGGGGCGTCCGTAAGGCATTCATAGGAAGACCTTGATGTGCATATCCATCAAGAAGAATCTGGAGAACACACTCCGTCGGGGCGTCCGTAAGGCAACTGTGGGGATACCTTGATGAGGAGAATTCCATCAAGAGGTTTTATGTACTTGTGATGGGTGGGACTCATTGCATTTGACACCATGACATGGCATTGTTTTTATATGGTTTTGACATTATGTATATATGATTTGTACTAACCATGTGTTAGCGCCCTACTTGGAATACCTGCTGGGCGCGTTGTCTAACGCCCTATTTCTGCCCTAGTGGATGATACAGGAAACGAAGGGAACGATGAGTGTGATCAAGCCAAGCATAGAAGCCTGAATGTGTTTAATTTTATATTTTGATTAAGTTACTTATGGACTTGTAATTTGAGTAACTAGAATTCGGGCATGTAATAACTTAGATATTTTGCTATGGTTTGAATGGTTTATGTTAGATATTCTAGTAAGTTAATTATGGTTAAAGACTTGAACTACTTTGCTATATAAAATGGAATAGAGGTAGGTTCTATTATAATCCGCAGTTTATGTTGTATTCCGCATGTATATATATTAGTACGTGTGAACCGTATTCGTGGACTTAGTCCATGCACACATATGGCTAGCTAGTTAAGAGTCGGGCTTTAGAAGCTCGAACTTAGCTCGCGTCGTGACGTCCCGCTCTCGTTCACTCTTCTATTTATTAAAAAAAAAAAATAGACTCTGATATTTGGGAAAGCGAGTGAAAAGGGTGGGGTGTTACATTGGGCCATTTGAAATCTTGGGTAAAGTTGGAGAGGTGGCTTACCAACTTGAAGTTCCACCTCAACTCACTCGAGTTCACAACGTATTCCACGAGTCCATGCTTCGGAGACATCTTCCTGACCCCATCACTTGTGCTGAATTGGGAATATGTTGAAGTCATAGAGGACGCAACTTATGAAGAAAAGCCAATGAGGGATTTTAGGTTCGAGGGAGTAGATTCTTCGAGGCAAGACCATCCACTTAGTGCATGCACTGCGGCAGCACCATGAAGTGGAGGGATCTACTTGGGACCGAAAGGACGTGATCCAGAAGTTGTACCCCTACTTGATTGGTGACCAAGGTATGTACCTTGGTAAATTTCAGGGCGAAATTTCTTTTAGCGGGTTTGGTTGTAACGACCCAACCAAAACTAGTGGGTTAAGGTCGAACTAGAGGTTAGTTGGGTAAACCCTAATTGGGTAATCAGTAATTCCCATAGATTTGTTTGAGATTGTGACATAATAGTGTGACCATGTTTGAAACCATAGTTTTATTTAGAACTTCTAAAAATAGAAACTTTCTAAATTTGGAAGTTGCTAATTTTGGAGAGTTTCTAAATTTAGAATACGAATTATTTCGAAACTTTTATTGTTAAAAATTTCATATATCAAAAATTGTAATTTTATTTTTATTGTGTGAACCCTGAGATATTGGTGTCTAAATTCTCCAATTATTTATAAAAGTATGATCTGGAAGAGACGTTACAAAAAATCATGAAGGAAACCATGGTTTAAATATTCGAATCTTGTCGATTAATAAATTAACCACTTGAAAATAAATATCTAGAAAAAAATAACAATAGTAAATAAATATAATACCAAAGTCGAGTGGACCCCACCTTGGGCATGTGTGGCAAAAGGAAACACTAGTTAAATTCGAATTTGTGCTTGAACCCTAGCCACCTCCTTGCTAAATTGAGCTTGTCACTAATTTACCCCTCCTAACTAGTATTTAGGGTAAGGAGGTGAGGGTATCTATGTAAATAGCTTAGGGAGAAGCCTGTACATAAGCCTCCAAGGGACCATACACGAATTTGCAATTGTAGAGGCCTTTGGAGCACAAAATCGTTGGAGCTCTCTCTCTCTATCTCTCCCTTTCTGCTTGGTGTTAAAAAAAGGTTAGTATTTTATTTATTTTCTTATTTTCCTGGATACTTTGATTAGTTTAAATTAATTAGAAGGGAAGAAGAAAATAAAGACTAGAAAATAATTAATTGGAGGATTCGAATTTATTTGATCAAAATCGGATATGGATTATTTGGTTAAAAACGAGTAAGGCTGTCTCTTAGATCTGCTCTATACATTGTCACAAAAAAATTAATATCTAGAGTTTTCAATGGAGTTTTGTGACAAAATTTATTTTGTTGGATTCCAATTTCATTGATCTAGTCTTTATAAAAATTTGGAAGCAAAATAAGGTGATTTGATGCCCCAGATTTGATCTGAAACACAGACCAAGATCTCATTTAGATCTGAGATACAATTTCGCTGGGTTTTATTAAATAAACCATAACTTGTACTTCTGGCATTGAAACGAATTAAAATTGGTTCCTATTATGATAAGAATGACGAATCTCCAGTTAAAATATAATGAATTTTAAATGAGGTTTGATACCCAAAACGAAGTCTGTAAGTCGGTCCTAGTTGTAGACTGCTGAAACACAGACAATTTTACAGCGCTGGATTGTTGAATTTTTATCTCGGTCTTCAATCATCGAAACGGTGCATAATTTGTGCCTAAACTGAAGCCCATAAAGATATATACCTTCAATAAAAATATTAGAGGGAGAATCATTGATTTAAAGGGTCGAATATGGTCTGTAAGACAAAAACCTTGGATGAGACTGCAAATTGTTGAGCAGTGTACATGTCTGAGTATTTTGATTGCAACTCGGACTACGAATGTCCGTTTCAAACGAACCAGAAATCGTTGTAATCCTATCTTAGATATCTATCCACTATAAGAATATAAGACCCTAGTTTGATTCGAGATGACACCAGAAATTTCTGCAACATAGGTCAAATTCTGCTCTATTTAACTCTTTTAAACCTTAGACTAATTGTATTTTGTTTAGTATCCCTTAGATTTGATTTGTTTGGACATAAAAAATTGGGTATATTTTTTCAATTCCTTGATTTAAAAAGGATTTGAATAAAATAAAGTTATAATGGTCCAAAACTCTAATCAATGACAGTAAATTCGGGGACCTAAAGCTTGTTGGAGCTTGGATTTGGTGGTGTCTGAACTTTATAAATTGCGAAGTTTAGGTGAGGAAAACTTAACCTCGTTTATTGAATAATTTTGATTATTTTTTATCGTTCAGAAATCTGATTTGAATGTTTTGATCGTTAGTTGAGATGTTAGTATGAGCATCTTGTGAATGCCTTAGTTGGATATATTGTGTATATTGAAATTTTTGACACATGATATTTATTATTCGTCGTGTGTTCATTGAATTGACTAATACATGTAATACTTGTTATTCGTCTTGTGTTCATTGAAATTATTAACACATATTATATGGTCATGTTTTTGTTGGATTTGTTAACACATGTTATATTGGTAACCGTTTATTATGATCATGTTAATGGCGTACATGACATGGCATTCATGCATGAGATATTTATTCATTCATCATGCATGAGCATCCACGTTTGGGTGGGTGATTTGTATCGTTGATTCAGGTCATTAACCCTTCACTCCTTGGGGACATTCGTCGTGTACATTTGTTGGGCTCTTGTTTCGATTGCCTTGCACTCCCCTGTGGACATTTGTCGTGCACATTTGTTGGGTTATGACTATTTGTGTACATGTACTATGCTTAGAAAAATCGAGCTTTGCATGATTCGTTGATTTGATTTGTTCGTTGAGATGCATGGGAAAGGGACACATGTATCATAATTGTATTATAGCATGACATGCATTTTTAAAAATAATATTTGAATTTATTTGGAATTATTGTTGTATGCCTAGTTTATTATTATTATATGCACGTTATTTGTCTGGTTATTTTCCTTCACATGGCATGGAGCTCATGCCCCACTTTTTAGGAAATCCATTGGAAGGAGAAGCCCGTCAGGCAGATCCGTAAGAGGGACTGTACTGGGAGCGTTGACTTAAATAGTAGTTGTTAATTTGTTAAGAGTTTTCTAGATTTTATTTGAGGAGTGAGACATAACAAGTATTACTTTTGTTTATTCGTATTTTGGGTTTGAGTTGTGCTTCTGTTTCCAACTTGTAGTTGGGCAAGTATTAAAATTGATTTGATTTGTTTGACATAGGGCTTATCGTATGATTTAAGATTTGACCTCTTTATTGATAGAAAATTTTTAGTTGTTGGACTATTGATTGATTCCATGCTAGATGAGGACTAATCCTATATGAGAATAACGATTAATGAACATGGTTAATTTATTGAAATTTTTCACACTCTGATTACTTGCAATATTGTTAATTGAGAGAAAACACAAATATGGAACCATGAATATGTTATTCCCGTTATTGGATCGTACTCGATTCGTGTAAAGACCCGTTCATTGAGTTAGAATGGGCAAATCCTTACAAGTTTTGTCAACCCTTGTCATGTATTGTAACGCTCCGCCCTTTTTCACTCGCCGAAAATCAGAGTTTATTTTTTTTTTAAAAATAAAGACTGAGAAAGAGTGGGAATTTCACGATGCGAGCTAAGTCCGGGTTTCCAAACCCGACCTTTAACTGGCCAACAATACGTGTGCATGGACCAAGTCCACAAAAATAGTTCACACGCTTTATAAATTAACTACGGAATTATTATATGAATAGAATACTATCCATATCCATGATGTAAATAAGCAAGGAAGCCAATCACTATTGATTTAATGAAAACTTAAATGTCCAAAACAACATCCAACCATAGCAAAATAAACCTAAGTTATTACAGTCCCAAAATGCTAATTATCTCAAATATATTGTTCCAAAATCAATTAAATAAAGTAGACATAATCTGCCCAAGCTCCTAATCTTAACTTCCTTCCCGTCCATCGTCCTTTCCATTTCCTATTCCATCATCTAAAAGGTAGAAGTAGGGTGTTAGTCAATGCGCCTAGTAGAAATTCCAAATAGGGTTATACACATAGGATCAATATAAAAATCAGAATAAGAACATCATATTCAAACTGTAATATATCATAGTACCATAAAAATAGCGCATGATAATCACATCCAAACCATGCAAATGTATGTGTCATGCCATGGGTGTCATATGCCAATGATCCCTCACCCATTCTCTACATCAAACACCATACAAGTCATAACAACATTTTCCTTGATATAATGAAACCATATCAATGTGTTCCCTTGGCCATTTACATCCGCAGTGTTTTGTGATGGCACCACTAGGTCACTGTTATACCTCCTCACGTGTGTTAATCAGAATTACCGATGGAGCGTGGACTCCTCCCTCTGCGCAGGATTTTTGGACTGGTTACCCCGGAGCCCTTTGGCTCAAATTACGCTGTATCCCTATCTAGCAATCCCGGACAAGGCCAATATATCAGTGGTTCACATAGCTTCTTACAAGCTGGTCTCAAGCCCCAAGTCATATCCGGACAGCTCATAACTTGGCTTGCTGTCCCATATACTCCCTCCCATGCCATGCATGAGATCATGTATGCAAAAATGCCATTTCATAACGAATCATATTGAAATTCAGTTCATAAAACTTATAACATTTGATTTACCAAAATAAACATTGTACTGAAATAAAAACCAGTAACATATAAGATCCATATGCATCTCAACAAGTTAGGAACCCTACCAATCCCAGTAATATCCTTGCTATTTTGTGAAGATTCCATACGACGATCACGTCGAAACCGAAACGCAAACCCTTTTGCGAAAACTCTTTACCTTAATGAATTCAATCGTACACATGTCAATTTGATTATCCATTCAATTCCTGTCCTCCCTTACATCCTTCCAGATATACTGAAACCTCTGAAAGATTATTTAAAATTTACACTTTTCATTTTAGTCGACTGAATGCCTGATTCAGTCAACTAAAACACATCAAGTCACTGTTGTCTGCCTTACTGCAAACTTTCAGTCTACTGAATATAATATTCAATCGGCCGAAATCCGACTCAGTATTGTTCTTTCCTTTACTCACTACCTTTTAGTCGACTGAATCTGCAATTCAGCCGGCTAATTTTGGATCAGATTAACTGTGTGTTCGGCCAGTACAGATTCAGTCGACTGAATCCATGATTCAGTCGGTTGAATCCTCAACCAACAGTTTCCTTGTTTGATAAGTAATCATTCAGTCGACTGAATCGCAGATTCAGTAGGCTGAAACGCTCCTGATCTTTTTACTTATTTGTTACGTCTCCTTTCAGTAGACTGAATCACGAGATTCAACCGGTTGAAACTCCCATAAATGGCTTTCTGTCTTCAGCCACACCTGTTCAGTCGACTGAAACCCAGATTCAGTCGACTGAAACTCCTAGAAACTATATTCTGATTCATCCAATACGAGTTCAGTAGACTGAATCCTAGATTCAGTCGACTGACTGTTTGTCAGTCTCTTTTGTTTACATGTATGGCTCGTTCCTCCTTCTTGGAATCCATTCCTTATCAATTTTTAAACATATTTAACATCATCCATATGACCCTTAGATGGATATACTCTAACCATCAGGCAAGGCTAGGATCTTTTCCTTTAATCCATTCAATCTTACTACCACCACATGAATTTGAATATCATCCTATGTTTGTTTCAACCATTTATCGTCCCTTGAATGGATTTCTAATTTCTATGGCCTTATAACAATTCAGCCATCCATTCCATGGATTGTGGAACCCACAGATTCGGCCATCCCATGACCAAGTCTATGGTTCACCCTTAACCTTAATCATCCATTGTTCTTAAGCTTAAGACATACCTTTTCCCGTCTCCTCCTTTCTTTTGCTCTATCTTTACTCCTCAGTCCTTCTCCTTCCCTTCTTGTTCTTCAGCAACTTCTCCAAGTGTCGATGGTGTAGATGGAAAATAGATAGAGAAAATGAGGAGAGAACTCTCTTGTTTCCAAAAGGTGAAATTCGGCCAAGGCGTGTGAGCAGCCCCTTGGCTGTGTCTCTTTGTATACCAACCTAGTCCCTCTCACTTCCTCTCTTTATGACTTGTGTCTTGTAACGCCCCTCCCTCTCTGAGAAATCAGAGTCTAATTTTTTTTTTAAATAATAATATAACAACACCGGAAGAGAGCGGGCGGCGTCACGATGCGAGCTAAGTTCGGACTTCCTAAGTCCGACCCTTAACTGGCCACCCATTTGTGCATGGACTAAACCCACTATAACAATCCACACATGGAACTAAACAAGTTATGCGGAATAAACTAGACTAGCTGCGGAATTAGACTGAATAGATAGCAAGTACAAGTCTCAATTATTAAAAATAACTTATCCAACCATCCATTTTCTATATCATAAACAAACCATAGCAAAAGTATCAACTTATTACATGTCCATAAAATGTAACTCAAAAGACAATAATAAAGACATCCCAATCATCAATCAAGCGCTTAAGCTTGGCTCCCCTCCAGGTCCACGACCTTCTTTTTCCTTTTTTTCCATTTCCTGCATTATTCTCTAAGGATAGAATTAGGGCGTTAGATCAACGCGCCCAGTAGGATTTCCGATTAAGGCTACCACAAGGTTAGTGTATAAAACATGCATATATCATAGTATATATGGTCATCAAAAACAGATAAATCAATGCTATGTATGTATGCACATGTAATGAGTCCCTCCCAACATGCATATACATAGCCATCACTTGACGAGACTCTCACTGTCAAGGTAAATCGCAATAACATTTCTCCTGGCGAGACCTGCATAGCCTAAGAAGACCAATGTATTTCTCATTATTATAACATTTCTCCTGGCGGGACCTGCATCGCCTAAGGAGACCAATGTATTTCTCATCATTATAACATTTCTCCTGGCGGGACCTGCATCGCCTAAGGAGACCAATGTATTATCATCATCATGATACTACTCCTGGCGGGACCTGCATCGCCTAAGGAGGTTTCACAATTGCATATAGCATATCACCGGAGTGTGGGCTCCGGGTTCCATAATCATCATCCCATGCCATGCATGAGATGTCAATGCATTGTATGTCATTTGTAAATACATAACTCATCATTCAAAACCACATTTGAAACATAAATCAAATACAACATATCTCATAAAAACATAATAAAACCAAATCATAATTGTGGTTACAAGTGGTAGGAAACCTACTGAAGATTCACTTCAGCGTCTGATCTTTCTTAATCGTCACCCGTTCACGACTCGTACGCCGTTCACGTTATGTTACCTTGTGATGTGACAGCAAGTCAAACATTCATCCATGTAATTTCAACTTGGTCTAAGTCCCAAAAATGCACTATGTGGGGTTCGGCCATACCCCATGGCCGAACATCACCTATTTACAGTTTGGTCTCTCTTTCATATAATTACAACCATACATTTAAACCATACCTCTAAATAAAACCTTGGTAGGGTTCGGCCATACTACATGGCCGAACCTTACCACCTTGGGTTTTGGCTCATATGTCCATTCTTTTGATCATTTCATCTTTGAACTTTTCCTCCATATTTACAATATTGCCACTATACACTCCTTTACTTAATTCCATTTTTCAATCCTTTAAAAAAAATCTTCACACAAGGTATGGTTTTTATCCCTTAAAACCATACCATTTATCAATAACTTTCATGGGGTTCGGCCATCCAAAGTGGCCGAACCCTATGCTCTAAATTTCCATCTTTTTAACCTCCTCATCATACTTTACATCATTAATTAATTCGGCCACAACATGACCTAATTAACACATGTAAAAATCACCATGGTTTGACATGGTTTTTGACCTTTAAGAACATCAAACCAATCCACTCTTTTCATAGGGTTCGGCCAACCAAGATGGCCGAACCCAATGACATATTTTTTATCCTTTTTAAGCAATATTATCCAAGGTTAAATTCCCTGATGTAATCGGCCATTCCATGGCCCAAAGTATGACACTTAAGACCATGATTTAACCTTCCAAAAACATGCATCCTAAGTCTAATTTAACATCTTAAAAAATCCATGGTTTTATCTTACAAAAACCATCCAAATAAACCCACTCTTTTCATGGGGTTTGGCCATCCAAAGTGGCCAAACCCTATGATCCATTTTTCATCTCATTTATAAAGTACCATCTAAGGTCTAACCCTTGACGGATTCAGCCAAATAATGGCCAAATCATACTCCATTCTACACTTTTATTTAACCAAATACTTATGTAAAAACTTACCAATTTCCTTGCTTCTTCCCTATTGCTTCCTTTCTTTCCTTCCTCCTTAATCTCTTGCTGAAATGGTGCTTGATCTATGGTGAAACACAGCAGCTGGTTCGGTCCAAGAAAAGATGTTCTTGAGAGAGGGAGAGGGAGAGGTGGACACCAAATTCTTCAAGGTGTAATCGGCCAAGTGTTGGTGTTATTTCCTTTTGTTAATCAGCCCAACCTCCCTCATATCTCCTCATTAATCCTTGATAAAACCAAGGAGGCATTGGGTGCCATCCAAGGCACCCCTTGGCACCAACCGATGCACCCATTGAATTCAGCCCATGCATCTCATGAGATGAGATGTTGCCGCCCATCCTTGGTGTCCCTTGGCTTGGCCAAGGCACCTTTTCGCTCCAACGGCTGGGATTGATTCCCTAAGTGTTGTGTGAGATTAAAATACCCTTCCATATCCATTTAAATCACTTGACTCAAGGCCCTTTTTATTCCAACTCAACTCACCCAACACAACATACTTAATGCATTATATTTAATGCATTTGAGTCAATTCATTTCTTAATTAAAACCCAATCCAATTCAGTCCCAACTCGACCTGAATTAACTCACACTTGAGCTCATTTGAGGGCCCACATGGTCAGCCGTGGTCAATCTTGGTCAACCCAACCTATTGGGTCCCCATTTAGCTCCTTGACCCGTTTTGACAACATGACCCATTTATGGGCTGATTTAACCAATTGTATGTGGTTTTCCCATGTACCTCAAGCCTACCCATTTTTTTTGCTCCACTTGATTTCCAATCAATTCTGCTTAACCCCATTAAATTTGGGCTCACCCAATGGTCTAATAAGTCCATTATGACCCATTGGGTCCAATTGGGTCATTTGACCCAATTACCCATATTGACCCAAATTGATGTACATTACCCATCCAATCAAATTTGACATTTATAATGTGCTCATAGGGTCTTAATTTGAGCAATGGGCCCCACTATTTTCTCATTTAACATCATAATTAATAAATTTACCAATCCAGGGCCATTTTCATAATTATCCATTTCATTGAGAAATTGGGGTGTTACATGTCTAACCAAGGAGTCTCTTGGCCAAACCAAGAAGACCATTGGCCTTCCAGCGTGTGCATGGAGTCCCATCCATTGAGATAGAAACTCTCCACCTCCCCATCCAACTCATTTGAGATGGAAATCTCTTCCACTGCCCTTTCAACTCAGCTCAACTCATTTTAATTATTTGAACTCATTTCCCACTTACTCAAGTAATTTAATTTCCAACTCAAGCAATTCAACTCAACATTTGAGTTCACCCATGGTTGACTAAGTCAACCATGGCTTAGCCGACCATGCACCTTATTGTATTTAGGTCCCACCTTGGCCATGTCACTTACACGCCACCTCATATACATGCCACCTCACTTGATGAGGTAGATCTATGCATTGGGTCTTAATTGGGTAGCTAACCCAATTAAATTATCCTTACCCATTTACTTACAATTAACACATTTATGACCCATTAGATCCCAATTGGGTAATTGACCCCTTTAATTACACTTACCCCATTACTTTCAATCAAACTCTATCCATGATCCATTGGATCTTTGTAATAGCCCGGATTTTTAAGATATCAATTTACATGAATTCTGTCTATTTAAATTATGAATTAATAGACATAGACCTTAGATGGGTAAGGTGTTGGGCAATGGCCCAATTAAGACCCAACAGTTATGGAATGAGTGTTCAATGTAGGGTAAATGGGTAAGATACTTTTAATTGGGTCAAGGTGGCTATTTGGGTCAAAAGGCTCAATTGGGACCCAATGGGTCATGGTTGACTTGGTTGACCACCAAGTGAGTCCAAGCTTAATTTATGTTGGGCTGAATTAAAATGGAAAGTAAGTGAAAAAAGGCAGGGTGTTATAGTTGGTATCAGAGCGAAACGGGAAGATTGAATCTTTCGAAGTAAAATTAAGACGGTTTCATGTCTCACTGACAGATAAGAATCCCAACTGACCGACTCTTCGGAGTCTACTGCACGGGGGCCGGATTAATTTACTTTGTTAGACTCAGACTGAACATTTAATCTGAGAACAACAAGGAATGATAGCAAAGGAAGTACAGTCAAAATAATTGGATATACCAAACATAGCAAATTAGGATATATTTCCCGATACCCCTACCCAGGATTGATGATCTATTCGATCAACTGAGGGGTTCCAGCCACTTTTCGAAGATTGATCTGATGTCCGGATACCATCAAATCCGGGTTAGGGAGGAAGACATAGAGAAGACAGCCTTCAGAACGCGATATGGACTATATGAGTTTGTAGTCCTGCCGTTTGGACTCACCAATGCACCGGCTGTGTTCATGGATCTAATGAATAGGATTCTCCCTTATTTGAAACCATGGTTACGTATGTTAGTTTTATCTTATTTTAATGAGTTATGTTTTAAAACAATATGTTGCAAATATGTGGATTTAATGCTAGATTTATCATAGTAAATAGCATGGAATTCATTAGCATCTCATGCATGGCATGGGGTGAAGGTTAAATGACTAGAGGGGCCACACTCCGTCGAGGCATCTGAATAACCTATGTGGGGGAACCTTGATGATGAGAATCCCATCAAGAGATAACCGGAGGGATCACACTCCGTCGGGGCATCCGAATAACCTATGTGGAGGAAACTTGATGAGAATCCCATCAAGAGTATATATTTGAATGTGATGGGTGGGACTCATTGCATACATGGCATGGCATGGTTTTACAAGGCCTTAATGTTATATTATTTATATCCATGTCTTATACTAACCATGTGTTAGCCATACTTAGAATTCCTACTGGGCGCATTGTTCTAACGCCCTACTTCTACCCTAGTGAATGAAACAGGAAATGAAGAAAAGGATGATCGTGAACGGAGCCAAGCATAAAACTTGGAAATGTTTATTATTATTTTATTAAGTACTGAATGTAACACCCCAATTTCTCAATGAAATGGATAATTACGAAAATGCCCCTGGATTGGTAAATTTATTAATTATGATGTTAAATGAGAAAATAGTGGGGCCCATTGCTCAAACTAAGATCCTATGAACATATTATAAGGGTAAAATTATAATACATGGGTAATGTACATCAAATTGGGTCAAAATGGTTAATTGGGTCAAAGAATTCTCAATGATTGGAATAATTACGAAAATGCCCCTGGATTGGTGAATTCAATAAATGTGATTGTAAATAAGGAAATAGTGGGGTCCATTGTTCAAATGAATACCCTATGAGCATATTATAAATGTCAAATTTGATTGGATGGGTAATGAACATCACATTGGGTCAAACTGGCTAATTGGGTCAAAGGACCCAATTCGGACCCAATGGGTCATAATGGATTATTTGACCATTGGGTGAGCTCAATTTAAATGGGGTTAAGCTGAATTGATTGGAAATCAAGTGGAGCAAAAATGGGTAGGCTTGATGCACAAGTGAAAACCATTTAAAAATGGCAAAATCAGCCCATTAATGGGCCATGTTGTCAAAACGGGTCAAGGGGCTGAATGGGGACCCAATGGGTCGGGTTGACTAAGTTGACCACGGATGACCGTGTGGGCCCTCAATTGAACTCAAGTATGAGTTAGTGCAGCTCGAGTTGGACTGATTTGGAGTGATTTTTAATTAAGAATAGAGTTGACTCAAATATGGTACATTAAATGTGTTGAGTTGGATGAGTTGAGTTGGAATAAAAAGATCATGAGTCAAGTGAGTCAAGAGGAAGTGGAAAGGTGTTCTAATCTCACACAACTCCTAATTAAACAAATCTAGCCGTTGGATGAAGGGGTGCCTTGGCCAAAGCCAAGGGACACCAAGCAATGGCGTCATGCATCTCATCTCATGAGATGCATGGGCTGAAGTGAATGGTTGCAATGGTTGGTATCAAGGGGTGCCTTGGATGGCACCCAGCATCTCCTCGTTTTTATCAATGATTAATGAGGATTAATGGGAAGGTTGGGCTGATTACCAAAGGGAAATAAATGAAAGACATGATGGGGAGGGGAGTTACCAAGGGGGTGCCATCAAGGGTCACCACCTTTGGTTAACTCCCAACACTTAAGCACATCCATCTTATCTCTCTCTCTCCTTTGATCATTCTTTCACCTTCCAAGAGACAAAACTGTGGCTGCTGGTTCTCTCCCACAAATCACTCATTTGGCTGATCACACCACCAAGGTTAATGGACTTAGAACAAAGAAGTTGCACCTCAAAGTGGTGATCGTTCACATCAAGGCTGAAATTCTGTTTTTCTCTCAATCAAACCTTATTTGGTTGAATCACTCCAAGGGATTCCAGCAAGGTCAATTCAGCTAGAAGCTAAGGAAGAAGGAAGGAAACAAGAGGGAAGAAGGCAAAGAGCAAAGACAAGAAGAGAAGCTTGGAATTTGGTAAGCATTTCCATGGATTTTTGTTTAATAAGATGGAACAAATGGAACATGTTTTGGGCCATGGGTATGGCCGAATGCATCAAGGTTTAAACCTTGGGTAATTGAGGTTTTAAAATTGTAAAAGGGATCATTGGGTTCGGCCACCTTGGAGGGCCGAACCCCATGGAAATAATTGGTTGGTTTTATATGGTGTTTGAAACATAAAAACCATGCAATTTGTGGGACTGGTTTAGATGTTTTTATTGGATTTAAAATACATGTTTTAAAGAGGGTTAAAACATGGATTTGAATGTCATGAAGGACTGAAGGTAACATGGGTCTAAACCATGGATATAAATTGATAAAATGGACCATTGGGCTCGGCCACCTTGGATGGCCGAACCCCATGAAATGATGTTGGAATTTTGATGGTTTCTTTTGTAAGTTAAAACTATGCAAAGGAGTTACTATTTTGGGAGATTAATGTAGACATAAGATGAATGTCTAAGAGGTTCAAACCAAAGGCCATAGGGTTCGGCCAATGAGCATGGCCGAACCCCATGAAATCATATGATTATTGTATGGTGTTTTGGTGGTTTTGAGAAACAAAAACCATACAAGATTATGGTGTTTTTATGGGAATTAAATGAATATAAGTTTGCTGTTTTGGGTTCGCCATTGGATGGCTGAACCATGTGGTTAACTGGTGAAAGGGTAGAGTCCAATTGATATACAAATATTGGAACAATTGAGCCAAGGGAACCATTGGGTTCGGCCATGTGTATGGCCGAACCCCATGGACCATTACATGGATTAAATGGACTAAGTTTATGGGTAGTATTTGTTATTGCTTCCATGATTTTATAAAGGGTTTAAAATATTCCAATGGAGAACTATTTGGTGATGGATAAATGGGATTACAAGGTTCGGCCATGTATAGGGCCGAACCCCATAAAAAATGACAATGGTTTTGATATGGCTTAGTCTAGAGGCAAAGCTGTAAATACGGGTGATAATGTAAATATGGATAGAGAAAGTTTAAAAGGACATGAAAGAAGGCTTAAACCAAGGTGGTATGGTTCGGCTATGGTGTATGGCCGAACCCTACCAAGACATGTTTAAAGGGTTAAGTATTTAAGAATTGATTAAATGAAAAAGGAGGTTAAATCCTAAGTTGGTGATGTTCGGCCATGGGCATGGCCGAACCCCACAAGATGTTTTTGGGTCTTAGATGTGAATGAACATTTAAATGATAGTATGATTTATTTACTGTTATATGGACAAGGTACCCGAAGTTGAACGACGTGCGAGTCGTGACCAGGTGACGCTAAAGAAAGAACGAACACTGAAGTGAATCTTCAGTAGGTTTCCTACCTACTTGTAACCACAGTTTTATCTTGGTTTTTTTGAGACTCATGTTTTATTTTACTGGTTTTGAATGATGGATATTATTTACATGTTTTATATATACATTGGCATCTCATGCATGGACATGGGATGATGATTATAAACACCAGAGCCCACACTCAGTCGGAATGGCCGAGATGCAACTGTGGGGCCTCCTTAGGCGGTGAAAGTCCCGCCAGGAGAATTACCTGATGATTATAAACACCGGAGCCCACACTCCGTCGGAATGCCCGAGATGCAACGTGGGGCCTCCTTAGGTGGTGAAAGTCCCGCCAGGAGAATTACCTGATGATTATAAACACCGGAGCCCACACTCCGTCGGAATGCCCGAGATGCAATTGTGGGGCCTCCTTAGGCGGTGAAAGTCCTGCCAGGAGAACTAATATGTTGATATAAGACACGTCAAGTGATGGCTATATGTATGTGTGATGGGGTGGGGCTCATTACATTTGCATACATACTTAGCATGGTTTAATATGTTTTTGATAATCAGACATTTGATATATGCATGATTTATAAGCTAACCATGTGGTAGCCCTGATCGGGAACCTACTGGGCGCGTTGATCTAACGCCCTAATTCTATCCTTAGAGGATAATGCAGGAACAAGGAAGGGGAAAGAGAAGGTCGATGACCAGGAGGGGAGCCAAGTCTAAGCACTTGATCGTGGATTGGGATTTCTTTATTACTGTCTTTCTAATTATATTTTGTGGACATGTAATAAGTTGATACCTTGCTATGGTTTATTTAGGATATTAACGATGGATGGTTGGTTTATGTTATTTATTAATTGAGACTGGTACTTGTTATCTATTCAACCTAATTCCGCAGTTAGTCTAGTTTATTCCGCAAATCATTGTTAGTTCCATGTGTGTATTATCTATAATGGTTTAGTCCACGTACACATGGGTGGCCAGTTAAGGGTCGGACTTTGGATAGTTCGGACTTAGCTCGCGTCGTGACTCCGCCCGCCCTTGTTCACTCTATGTTTCTTTTAAAAAGAAATTTTCAGACTCTGATTTTAAAGTGGGTGGAGAGGGCGGGGCGTTACACTGAAGGACATGTAATTTGAGTAGTTAGAACTCGGCATGTAATAATTAGATATTTGCTATGGTTTGTGGATGGTGTGGTAAGGATATTTAATCTAAGTTAATTTGGTTAATGACTAAGTACTTTGCTATCTAAAATGGACTAGTGTTAAATTCTATTATAATCCGCAATCAGCTTATGTTATTTTCCGCATTGATAATAAGTTACTATGTGTGAACCGTTCTCATGGACTTAGTCCATGCACACATAAACTTTAGAAGTCCGGACTTAGCTCGCGTCGTGACGTCCAGCTCTCTATCACTTTAAAAAAAAAAATAGACTCTGATTTTCGGAAAGTAAATGAAAAAGGGCGGGGCGTTACAATCTTAATTGGGTTATTGACCCAACTCCTTACCCATCTAAGGTCCATTCCAACCAATAATTTTAATATTCAATCCATTTGCAATTCAATTTCGACCAAAATTAATATATTATAAGTGATGAAAACTCCGGTGTTACATGTTTGTCAAGCAGCAAAAGGACACTCCCAAAATACAGGGTTATATACTCCTCTCCCAGTTCCAGCAACATCATGGGAGGATGTCTCCATGGATTCTCTTAGGGTTGCAGAAGACACAACGAGGTATGGACAACATCTTACTTGTGGTGGATAGATTTTTGTTGGTGTCAAATTTTACATTTATAACTCGCAAGTGCACAAATCATTTATAATATAGCAGTTAGAAAGCGAGGTCGAACCCAACGGAAAATCGCAAAATATATGCACTAAAATTAAATTAGCATTCCTTTAAAAAAGATATGTTATCAAGAAAGCGAATCTCAATGTTTAAATCAAAGAATTCTAACACTTGGATTTTAATGAATCTTAGATCTAAAAATAACATCATTATCTCACTCGTATCTAACTTGTAAAATTAACAAAATAAGATATTTGAATTAAATTCAATTTATTGTCAAGAATCAAATCCATGTCATTTTTATTCAAAGTAGCGAACTAAAATGATAATCTTGTTTACATATTAAAATTACATGTCCAAAGATCAAAATAACACATCTCCAACTTTAGTTAATTAAATTTTGAGAGAGAGAGTTTGGATACAAAGAATTAAAGAATAAATAAATGATCGTACAACAATTGAAATAAAAACATTGAAAATGCAAATAATTTAAAAGGTGGTTATTGGAATAAACCACTCATCACCCAAAACAAATAAAAAAATACAAATTCTAGATCTGAAATTCACATAAAAATCCGAATGTCAATCCATGTTCATCATCAAAGTTAAAAATTTATAATCTTCAATTTAATTAACCGAACCTTAGTAACTTAGATTTAACACTTATAACCTAAGTTATAACAATTACATGTCCAATTAAATAATTAGAGAGTACAAACTTTAAAATTAACTCTAAACAATCATGAAAGAACTCTGAAAATTTGATGTTTCAGGCCTCTAAAAGAATATTTCATATTTATTTCATGGAAGAATTAAAGTACAAGATTTGGGAAAAATAAATACAAGACAGTCAATTAAAATAAAATTTATAATTGATTGCTCACTTGTAAAAATCGTGTAGGCTTCATGTCTTCTTGTTTTTCCTCCAATCTTTTGGTCCTTTTGAGCTACAGGACACATTTGAATTCTATGTTGTCTCACTGCTCTTATTTATAGGCTCCCGGAATCAATGGATGGTTGGGATAAAAATATGGGTTTAACTTATTTATGGAGGGCTAAAATTGGATCTCTCTTAAAGGTGGATGGATGGGATTTAAGATGGAAAAACTAGGGCAAACATAGGTATACACGAATTTAGGGTTGCTTGGTTTGAGGATGGCTTGGTGGTTAAGCAATAGTGGTGAAAATATTGAGATTTAGGAGAGAAATAGGGTAGGATTGATTTTGACATGTAGGATTTAGGGTTTTATGGCTTAATGCATGGATGGTGGAGATCTAAAGATGAAATGAATGAATGGATGAGATGATAGATAGTGATGTGGTGGGTTGACTACTGAAATTCGAATGAGGTGTTTAATTGATATGAGAAAATCATGTGGAGGTGGAAAGATTGGGATGATGAGGTGTTTTTAAAGATTTTAGGAATGAACATCGATTGATATTTGGTCAAATACATGGAGAATTTTTAGTTGCAAAAATCGTGTGGAGTGTGTGCATGATGTGTCAAAATAGTGTGGATTGGGATAGGGGTTCCAAGTTGGGTTAGATCTTAGGTGGATGTCTATGATTGGTTTGGTTTAGATCTAATGGTAACTAATGGATGGCTAATCTATAATTATAAAAGATAAAATGATGCATGAATGATTATAATTCTAAAGTTAATCTACATGATGGATGGAACTTAGACTTGAGCTTCAGGATTTGGGCCTTTGTTGGACTTGAAGTGCACATTGGCAAGACCCATTGTGCAAAATGCGCATGGACTGCTTGTGGTATGGCCCAATTGTGGCTTATGAAGCTTAGCCAAGCCCAATTGAAGTGGATCTCTGGCCCATGGATCTTGAATTTCAGCAATTGGCTCTTGAATTGCATGTTCTCTCTTCTAGAATTTAATAATTAATTTCACCACTTTAAAATATAAAATATTGAATTAAACTAGACTCTCATAAATGGATCTAGACTAACCAATTTACATGAAAAACCTATAAGTGGAATGAAATTAATCATAAAATTCTAGGTCTTTCGAATTAAGCTCTAAACTTGCAATTATTCACTAATTTGAGATTATTTTCCTGTACTTTCCAAACTTATCTACAAAACTAAAAAATGATAGTAAGTGCACCTAATATATACAAAATCAACGGTAACTAATCCAAAATTGAAGGATAAAACTATAAACTTTTAGTGCTCAACAAATAACCCCAAACTTAGATTTTGTTAGTCCTTGAGCAAAACTACCTAAATAAAAACATTAAAAAAAACAAAAATAAAAATCTTAATATGCACCACTTTTGTTGGTTCTCTCGATTGCATCTAGAGTATGAGCAAGCATTTAAACCCCTAGCTTACCACTAGTGGATGAGTTATAGTCTCGTGAGGGCTTTCAATGATGATACCCATAAACATCAACATCTTTAACAAAAACACATAAACAAGTGGTCTAAACATCATATAATTCTAAAATTCATTTTACAAGGCTTATACCCGGAGTGTAGTGTGTGCCTAGACAATATTAAGATAGACTTTCTTTTTCCCAAATAGACACAAGTTTTGTTCACAATGTTGGAAAATGTGCTTTGACTGCAAACCTCACTGGGTATATCTCTCAAAAAAATTAACACTCAAAGGTTTGGGTTCATTTTCTTTGAAAATATATGTGAGCGGAATTTATATATTCAAATAAAAATATCTCACATGTGTATTAGACAAAGACGGTTCATATCAAAGAAAATAATTGATCTCATGAATAGATGCCACTTTCCTGAGAACGTTGGGTCAAATACCATCATTTTCCCTCCTTTATTCTCCACCTAAAATACCATATTTATACCTAAGATCAATAGGACTTCCTGATAGGACGAAATGTGGCTTAGGACAGGGTCAAATCAAACAAGAATAGAAGGCTCTAAAAATAAGTATTTTGAATAGAAGGGTTAGAGGTCTTTAAGATGTTGAATGGGATATTTTTCCTATATTTTTCTTTCAGCACTTTTCAAAGTATTATTTTTCTTTTTCTTTTTTCTTTTGTATTTTTTTTTCACATCCTTCTCTGGTATCTGGATGTTCCCTTCTTTAGATGCTATTTTCTTCTTTTCCTTTCTTGTGCCCTTGTTTTTAGAGAACCATCCCAAATTGTCATCTCTAACCTTTTCTAAGAATATGTTATGGATATTTTTAATTGGCTCATACTCCTTAACTGGAGTTGGGTATGGTAAACATGGTTGGTCATGAAAACAAACTACTTTAAAGGCTCAACTTGGAAACTATCAAGACAAATGAGCAAATATAGGTGGACTTTTAGGCTTAAACGATCCAAAAATGACCTATATCATATCTTAAGCTTCATAAGATGATACCATTATTTCAAATAAATTTGGAAAAATTTCAGGCATACTAACTCAATTTTGATGTTGTTCTCAGTAATATGACAAGATGAAGAATAATGAGTTCAACAACGACTTAACTATGCTACTAAGGAAAATGGAATTGACTTATAACCCTTAGAAGAAAATAATGACTCTAAAGCTCATTGTGTTAAGTCTCCACTGGTATTCCTCTATTGATCACTTGACTCGTGAATATTTTTCTTTTTTAGACTAAACTTAATATGGCTGTGTACAAAAAATTTCGAGTATAAATCCCAAAAAAATCTTTCTGGAAAAGTATGATATAAACATCTCTATCTAAGCATTAATGCTAAAAATGTCTCTTTTTACGTTAGATTGTAAAGACCCATGCTTTTCTCATGTTAAAATTGACAGTCTTGTTAAGCACCAAGAAGTCTCAACCACCACCTACTCTTCCCCTAAAAGATTAAGTCTGTCTATGTCTACCTAAGAAAAATTGACTTGTTTTACGTCTGATCGACAAGACGTTCGTAGGCACTCAGTCGAAAATCAAAAGTTCTTTTGATCTCAAGGCATCTCAGTCTTTCAGGACTTACTCTACCTTTCCATAGATCAACATAGATTTGTCTATTTCCTATGAGTCTATCCATTGCTGTCTCACAACGGACTCCATAATCTGATTTTATTTCATTACAGTTCCAATGTCCGCTTTTGTGATAGATACCTAGACTCTTAGATTTCCTCTTTGCAGCTAGAGTGCTTCGACCACAAAGATGGTTGGGTTGCTCCTCTTGGATTTCCAGCTTCCTCACCCTCATAGCAAAGGAACAATTTGCCTACACAAATCTAGGGAATTTGTGTTCGAGACAGGCACATTGCGAAAACGAAAACTCAATTGTCTATGTGCAAGACTTCTATCCAGTTCTTTATTGTCTACTGGTCACAAAGACAAACATGGATGATGGATGCTGAAAAAAAAAATTTAAAGGGTCTCAGTTTTTCACTTACTCTCCCCTAAAGATTTTTTTATGGATGAAATATGATGACCTTGGTATCCCCAAACTTAAATTGAACATTGTCCTCAATGTTCCATAATATACACTGGCCAGGTGTAAAAGAAGAAATATTTCAAAAAAGGAACAATCGGAGTGTAGACATACCTTAGGATGTGCATGAAATGATGCATGACTAACTTGTAAGCTAGACTGACTAATGAAAAACCTAAGCTAGACATGACAAACTCAAAACTAAATACTAACAACTCAGACCAACTTAGATATAAACAGATAGGTTGGTGGGTCTCCGTGAATGGATGAGTGGATGAATATGGGTGAGTGGGTGTGGGTGGGTAAATGGGCGAATGGATCAGTCTTAATAAATGGGATCAATGAACAGAACTTCTGCCTCTTCTTCTGGATTGTGAAACTCTAAGAATGGTTTAAATCGATGACCATTGACTTTGAAAGCATGACCATTCTTAGGATGCTTGATTTGAATGGCTCCATGTGGGAATACATCTGTGATAATGAAAGGACCGGACCATTTTGACTTCAGTTTTCCAGGAAAGAGATGTAATCGTGAATTGTACAATAAAAAATTCTGACCAACAGTGAACACTTTCTGGAGAATGTGTTTGTCATGAAAAACTTTCGTCCGATCTTTGTACTTCCTAGCTGTATCATAAGCTTCATTTCGTATTTCTTTTAACTCAGTCAATTAGAGGTTTCTGAGTTGTCCAGCCGAGTCTAAAGTAAATTGAAACGTTTGATAACCCAGTAAGCTTTGTGTTATAACTCGATTAGAAGATGAAAATCCTTACATACACTAAATGATAGGGTGACATTCCTGTGGGTTTCTTGAACGTTGTTCGATAAGCCCATAGTACACCAATGAGTCGGAAGACCAGTCCTTCCAGGATGGATTGACTGTTTTCTCAAGGATATTCTTAATCTCTCTATTTGATATTTCCACTTGTCCGCTTGTTATGGGTGATAGGGAGAAGCTTCATTGTCAATCACCCCATATGATTGTTCGTGGAATTCCAAATCTAGAGAAAATATTTTATTTCAAGAAACGGGTGACAACCTTGTGATCATTGGTTTTGCATGCCACCGTTTTTATCCACTATGATACGTAGTCAACACCTACGAAGATATATAGATTGCCGAAAGAATTAGGGAAGGGTCCCATGAAATCGACGGCCCAAACATCAAAGAGTTCAACGATTAAGATGGGGTTTAAAGGCATCATATTCCGGCGGAATATACTTCCTAATTTTTGAAATATATCACATGAAACGCAAAAAAATATGGGTATCACGAAACATGGAGGGCCAGTAAAATCCACACTGCAAGATTTTTTTCAGTTGTCTTCTTAGCAATGAAGTGGCCTCCACAGGCTTGATCATGACAGAAACTTATGACACTTCGTTGTTCTTCTTTAGGGACACAACGAAGAATAATTTCGTCCACACAATGCTTAAATAAATATAGATCGTCCCACACAAAACCTTTGATTTGTGCTAGAAACTTAACTCTATCTTGCTTAGTCCAATGCGGAGACATTTGACTAGTTACAAGATAATTGACAATATTAGCAAACTATGGTATTTGGGATATGGACATGAGTTGTTTATCAGGGATGGACTCAGTGATAATAGTGAACTCAGTTACCAATCTAGAAAAATGGTCGGCTACCACATTTTCGGAACCTTTCTTTCCCTGATTTCAATGCCAAATTCTTGTAGCAAAAGTATCCATCAAATTAGGCGGGACGTAGCATCTCTCTTGGAAAGAATATACTTCAGTGCAGCGTGATCTGAATAGACGATGACCTTCGAACCTACTAGGTAAGATCGAAATTTGTCTAGCGCAAATACGACAACTAACAACTCTTTCTCTGTGGTGGAGTAGTGAAGTTGAACGTCATTCAGAGTTTTGCTAGCATAGTAGATACCATAAGGCAATTTTTTCATTTTTTGTCCTAACACGGCTCCTACTACATAGTCAGAGGCATCGTACATGATTTCAAAAGGTACAGACCAATCAGCTGGCTGTATGATCGGAGAAGAAGTCAAAACAGTTTTCAAATTTTCAAAGTCTATGACACACTTTTCATCAAATTTGAAAACGGCATCCTTGGTCAGGAGTCTACAGAGAGGTTGCGATATATAAGTGAATCCTTTGATAAACCTTCTATAATATCAAGCATGACCTAAAAATGACCTAATCTCCTAAACAGTTTGAGGTCTTGGAAAATTAGAAAGTAGGTTAACTTTCATTTTATCTACTTTAATTCCTTTTTCTGAGATGATGTGCCCTAGTACTATGCCTGATTTCACCATAAAGTGACATTTTTCCCAATTGAGTACCAAGTTTCTTTTCTTTGCACTTGACTACCACAAAGGTCAAATGGTGCAGGCACTGGTCAAAAGTTGATCCAAAAACTGAGAAGTCATCCATGAGGACTTCCAAGAAACGTTCTGTAATGCCCCGCCCTTTTCCATAACTTAATACCCATTCACTTAAACATGCCTAGATTCGCACTTAACCCATGAAATGACCCATAAAATAGGTCATGGGGTTCGGCCATACACCATGGCCTAACCCATGATGTTATTTCCGCATTTTTCTTGGATCTTTTACAGCCTTTTAGATCCACAGCAAGGTTTAAAACCATTTATAATTTCCAAGCATGTTCTTAACTCTAAACATCCCATAAAATGGTCCATGGGGTTCGGCCATACACATGGCAGAACACTATGGTTTTCTTGATGCAAACCCTCCAATATTTATGCATGATTTGTGCATAACACCTTAGCCATAAAATCAATATGGTTCAGCCACACAATGGCCGACCCAAAACATCCATCATATTTCCATATTAAACACCTTAAAACCTTAATTCATTGTATGGTTTTTATCCCTCAAAACCATACAAATAACCATAAATCTTATCAAGTCCTTTCATGGGGTTCGGCCCCCTATGATCCATGATTTAAACCCCTTTAAATATCATCAACCGTATTTAAACCCTTGATAGATTCGGCCATACCATGGCCAAATCATGCTCCCTTTAACCAATTTATTTAACCAAATTTCATGGAATACTTACCAATCTTTTTAGCTTCTCTTCTTGCCTTTGATTCTTCCTTCCATCCTTCTTGCTCCTTTGGTCTTGATGAATGATCGGTTTTGTGTGAGGGATGGAGAGAGTAAGATGAGAAAACTCCAAGTATTTCTTTGTCTTTGTGAGCTAGGGACGGCCAAGGAAAGGAGAGGGAGAGAGTGATGTAAAATTCTAACTTCCTTGGTTAATGAGAGTTACTCAAAGGTGGTGTCCTTTGGTGACACCCCTTGGTAACCCCCATGTCTTTTCATCTCCTCCTTTATGGTTTACTTGGGGGTTTCATCCTTGTGATGAAACACCCATGCCTCTTCACCTCTCTTGTCCAATCGGCTGCAACCCTTGGTTGTGTCTCTTGAAACCGTCCATCTCCCCTTGATTCCAATTAACGCCCCATGTGGGGGTTTCATGCATGGGATACCACTCCCAAGTACCCAACGTGTGGGAATTTGCTTTGTGATCTTTGAGATCAACACAACTCTTCACCTCCCCACTTGACTCATTTGAATTCAAGGTCCCCATGGCTTCCAATCTAACTCATTCAACTCATTAGCTCAACTCACCCTATTTAATACCACTCATTTAATGAATTGAGTCAACTCCATTATTTGATTCATTTCCAACTCAATTCAGCCCCAACTCAACATAATTTAACTCAACCTTTTTAGCTCACTTGATGGTCCACATGGTCAACGTGGTCAACATGGTCAACTCAACCCATTGGGTCCCATTTGAACATCTTGACCCAATTAGGCGCCATGACCCTATTATAGGTGGTTTACCCACTTAATTGTGGTTTACCCATTTAAATGTGCTTTACCCATTTACACATAGCTTACCCATTTATCCTCCATTGAACTCCCATTCAATTCAGCCTAACCCAATTAAACTTGAGCTTACCCAATGGTCAAACAAGTCCACCACGACCCATTGGGTCCCAATTGGGTAGTTAACCCATTTAATCACACATACCCAATTATTTCCAACCGAATTCTATCCTTGATCCATTGGATCATAATTGGGCTATTGACCCAATATTTACCCATCTAAGATTCATATCTTTTTAATCCACCATTCCAATGGCATTTTCGTAAATACGGATATATTGAAAAATCGGGGTGTTACAATACAATCCTCTTTTTAAAATTTTCGTCCCGAAAGTCGGTCGAAGCAGGAGTCCAAAATAAATTACATAAACAATTTAGAGTGAGCTGTTCTCATTTCCGACTCAAGTTCCGAAGTGGCCTCCTCAATACCATGTCGATCCCATACCACTTTGGCGAACTGAATTGCTCGGTTTCGCAACACCCTTTGCTCAATCTCTACTATTCTGACATGCCTCTAGACGTATGTCACGTCGCTTTGCACCTCTATATCTTGCACATTCAAAACATGAGACGGATCGGGATTGTACTTCCTTAGCATTGATACATGAAACACATCGTGTAGAGATGCCAATTGTGAAGGAAGTGCTAACTGATAAGCTACATCCCCCATCCTTCTTATGATGGGAAACGGTCCCACGTATCTTGGTGACAGTTTCCCCTTCTTTCCAAACCTCATATGACCCTTCCGTGGCGAGACCTTTAAGAACACCATGTCCCCCACTTCGAATTCAAGGAACCTTCTCCTTTTGTCAGCATAGCTCTTCTGACGATTCTGTGCAGTTAATAGATGTTGTCGTATTAAAGGTGTTGATCATGCATAGCTGAAAGGTGGCAAGTGGCATTACACAGTCTGAAAGGCATACGAAAATAGGTGAATGCACCAAATGGACATGTGAATGTTGTTTTCTCCTGATCCTCATGAGAAACATAGATTTGGTTATAGCTAGAATAACCATCAAGAAAACAATAGAATTCATGAACGACTAAACGTTCAAGCATCTGATCGATGAATGGAAGATGGAAATGATCCTTACGAGTGGCAGTGCTCAGCTTACGGTAGTCAATTCTCCAACCCATTTGAACGCATGTTGGAACTAATTCATTTTCCTCATTTTTTATTACCGTGACACCAGACTTTTTCGGGACAACTTGAATTGGACTTACCCATGCACTGTCACAAAGTGGATAAATGATACCCGCCTCGAGAAGTTTCAAACTTTCGGTTCTCACTACTTACTGCATCGCAGGATTTAACCGTCTCTATGATTCTCTATATGTCTTGGAAATTTCTTCCAAATTAATTTTGTGCATGACCACTGTTGAACACTAAAATCTTACATTTTTACCCTTGATTATTGGACTAGTTAGCTCTCATGTTTGTATATATTGGCTCATTTAATGTAGTTTCTTAGTTTTACAGATAAAAATTGATAGTTCAGGAAAACCAAGCTAAGTCATCAGATAATTGCAAGATTAGAGCTTTAAAGTGAAGACTTAGGATTTTTATAATTATTTCATGCCATTTTTAGGACTTTCATGTAAATTAATTAATCTGGATCTAGTTATGAGAGTCTAGATTAATTAATAATTGTTAGATTTTAAGTGGCTGAATAATTATTTAATTCTAGATGATAGAAGCTGCAATCCAAGTGCCAAAGTCTAAATTTCAAGTCATTGGGCCAGAGAATCATTCAATGGGCCAGGCTAAATACAAGCCCATGCGCATTATACAATTAAGCTAGGCCAATATGCATGCTCAGTCCAACTAAGGCCCAAGCTCTCAAATCCAATTTCAGTGGACCTAAGTTGAGGTCTAGATCAAAGCCCAAGTCCAGGCAGCTCCATGGTCCATATTTGAATCCACCTAAGTCCATAAACCATAGCCCATATCCATTTACCCAATGTCAGCTCCAATACCTAAACCCAGACTATACCTCATGCGCATTCAATATCTGCCCTCCATCCTCCATCTTTCTTCTCCACCCTTCATATCTTTCATGCACTATTAGTAAACCCTAGAAGCCTCTATGTTAATCTAGACCATTCATTCATCCATCATTAGATCTAGGTCATTAATTATAATCATAAACATCTTAACCTTAGAATATATTCATCCAAGCATCACCTATTAATGCATGCATTCATTTCATGCATTGGATCATCTTAGCCATTAGATATCTTATTCATTCATTCATCTCTTAGAAACCCTAGAGCCTCCACATGCATCCATCACATACATAAATTGTATTCTATTTAGGTCATACATTTCATTATTCATCTAGGATTAACCCCTGAATCCAAACCCTCCATCAACCATCGTCCATTTCCTATATTTATTTGACCTAAATAAACCTAGAACCATTAGAACTTAACCTCGTTTAATCTTAGCCATCCACTCATTAAACCCCAAGTTTAGACAACTTGGAGAACAAGCCAGCCTCCATTCGAATTTACCACATTATCCATTGTCACATCACCCAATCCAATCCCCATAGATCATACACGATTTTAGCACTGACTTTCTCCATGCATTAGTTCCATTTTCCATGAAGATTCATTCATGCCACATCACCATCCTATCCCTTTGCGTCCCACACGATTTTGTACAACTCTCGTCTCATTCATTCACATACACCATGTCAACCCTCCACATCACCCCATGTTATCTCCACCATCCATTTATCATCACCCTAAACACTAAAACCAACACTCCAAATTCGTGTGAGCCTATCCCCATCCTAAATCCTCCCCAACTTTTCTTGCACTCAAAACCAAGCCACACACATATCCAAATTCGTGTACACCCCTTATAAACCCTAACGTTTTACAACCTTTAATCCAATCCATCCAACACCATTAAGATTTAATCCAAGCCACTCCTTTGTAACTTAAACCTTGATTTAATCCCAACCATCCAATACAACCTTGAGCCTATAAATACCGCACTTCCTCAAAGCCAAGATTCAAATTTGACCTGGATCTCAAGTGTAACACCTCGGATTTTCATTTATTATTGTATATGAAAATTATCTATTTTATTTGTGAATTTTAGATATGAATCTTAAATTGGGTAAAGTGTTTGGACAATACCCAATTAGGACCCAGCGTTTTGGAAAGGGTTCCAATAAAAATTTAAATGGGTGGTATTATTTTAATAATGCATTATGTCCAAAATTAATTAAAAGATTATGCATGGCCGAATATTGGATTTGAATATCCAAGGAGATGTTTAAAAATCAAATGAAGATTTTATGGCCGTTATGGGATAATGTGTGGCCAATTGTGAGATTGGTTTATCTATGTGGTGCGCATGAGACCAAATTTAAAAAGGAGTCCTTTCCTCTCTTAAAGAGTGAAACTAGGGGATTACTAATTTAAGAAGGTGTTCAAATAGAAATAGAAGAAACCTTAGCCGTGTGGGAGTGGTGCGCACAAAGGAGACCCTCTTTGATAAAAAATCGGCAACTACTAATTACAAAAGGGGGTACACAGCAACTCAAGTTATAATACACGGCATTACGCAATTGCATCTAAGGCACCTTCTAAACTAAGATCAAGAGGAAGTGATAAAAGGAGAGACAAAGAGGGGTATACGGTTTAAGCACATAGCCGAATTTTCTTTCTCACTCTTAAAGTCTCATTCTCGGCAAGAGCAAGGAGAAGAAGAAGGCAGCCAACAAGAGGAAAAGATTAAGAAGGAAAAGGATTGTAAGAACAAAGAACAACCGAAGGAGTCGCGTAAACGGTTAGTAGTTTGATTTTATATTTTTGAAATAAAATAACCATAGGGTTCGGCCATGGTGTTTAGCCGACCCCATGGAAGAAGTTTGGGAGATGATCATGGTGTTTTAATGGAAGCATGAACCACAGGGTTCGGCCACAATGCATGGCCGAACCCCATGAAAGAAAATATGGTTAATGTATGGATTGTTAATGAGGAAAAAAACCATGGGTATTGGTTAATAAATTCGTGTTGTTTTAATGGATGTCTTTGGTGATTTTAAATGGAGATATGGTTAAGGATATGGGTTGGCCATTGCATGGCCGAACCATGATTTGATTATGGCTAAGATATAAGATCAAAAGAATGGAAGAAAAGGGGTGAGGTTCGGCCATGGTGTATGGCCGAACCCCACCAAATATGTTCATGAATTTTTATGGGAGTTTGTTGATAAGTAATATGATGTTTGGAGGGGTGAGGTTCAGCCATGGTGTATGGCCGAACCCCACCAAATGAATTTATGAATTTGAGGATTTTAATTGATTAAAAGGGAAGGACGGTTATTATTTTAATAATGGATTATTTCTATGAGTGAGGTTCGGCCATGGTGCATGGCCGAACCCCACTAGGGTTTAATTTTGGAAACCTTTTAATTATGGAACATGATTTCTAATTATGGAAGGTTGTTTATTAAGAAAATTTCTAAAAATAGAAGGAGGGATTTAAAAAGGGAAAGTTTCTATTTTTGGAAGGTGGAAACTAAATTAGAAAGTTTTAATTTAAGAAATTTCTAATTATGGAATCTAAATTTGGAAAGCATCCAATTATGGAAAGATGGTTTCTAATTTAGGAAACTATCTAATTTTGGAAGGAGGTTACTAAATTTGGAAAGCATCCAATTATGGAAAGATCGTTTCTAATTTAGGAAATTATCTAATTTTGGAAGGAGGTTGCCAAATTGGAAAACATTTATTTATGGGAAGTAATATGATTAGAAAGTTGGACATCATGGGTTTGGCCATGTGTATGGCCGAACTCCATGAATCAATTTCTATAAATGTATGTCTATAAATATTTTTAAATGGAAGGTGGAGTATAATTTAGAAAAGATCTAAGAATGGAAAGAATGGATTGTTTTTAAAAAGATGGGGGTTAAATTAGAAAAGTTTCTAATTATGGACCTTCTTGTTATGGACTTGCTATTTATGGATTTTCTTATAATGGCAAAGTAGTAATTAAAGGTTAAAATGAAAGGTCATGGGTTCGGCCATGGTGTATGGCCGAACCCCATGAGGTTCTTTATGGGCTTAATATTTAAATGAATGGTGGACCAATTGGAGAATGCAAATAAATGATTATGGATTTTATGGACTTGATATGCTTAGGTTAATGGAGCTCTAACATGGATTGGTCATGGATTTAACATAAGTGATTGATTAAATATTAATTGGAGCATACCAATTTATGTTTATCAATTATATTATTGGACTACGGGCTATGTTAGCCATGGATGGCATTGTTGTAAATATAAGTGAAAGTTTATGATCTATGTTTTTGGACCTAAACATGGGAATTGTTTGGCGGACCTAGGGTTATGTATTTTGGATTAAAATAAATAAAATATTAACTAAGGTTTAGACCAATGGCATTTTGGTAATTAATGGAATAAGAGGCTCGGCCATGGGTATGGCCAAACCCCACAAGTTTGGTTAATGGACTTTAAATGTTGTAAATCAAGTGGGCCTTGGTTTTGATTTATTATTATATTATAAGGTAACGGGATCTCGCAAGCGGTGTGCGATCGGTGATCAATTCTTGGACGGAAGCGCAAGGACTCGTGAATGGTCTTTGGTAGGATTCCACCTCTTTGAAACCATGGTTTATGTACTTTGGTTTTATCTTATTTTTGATGAGATTATGTTTTAAAGGAGCTGCTTTATATTGATTTTAAATGCTATGTTTATTTGTATAAATAGCATGTGTTGGATATGTTTGAAAGGTGATTTTAACTGCTATGTATATGTTATAAAATAGCATGTATTTCATTGGCATCTCATGCATGGCATGGGGTGGAGGATTTGTAGCCGGAGGGGTCACACTCCGTCGGGGCGTCCGAAAAACCTATGTACGGTACCTTGATGTGATTTCCATCAAGAAGATTCCGGAGGGTCCACACTCCGTCAGGGCGTCCGAAAGACCTATCTGGTAGGTACTTTTATGTACATGTGATGGGTGGGACTCATTGCATTTGTCATCATTGCATGGCATGGTTTTACATGGTTTTGGATATTATGTTATAATATATGTTTTGTACTAACCATGTATTAGCCGTAACTGGAATACCTACTGGGCGCGTTGTTCTAACGCCCTACTTCTACCCTAGTTGATGATACAAGAAATCAAGGGAATGATGAACGCAAGACGGGCCAGGCATAGGAGCTTGGAAGACTTATTTTATATGTTTTGAATAAAGTTCCTCATGAACTTGTATTCGAGTATCTAGGTTTCGGAATGTAATAACTTAGATGGATGTTAATTTTGATAATTATGGTATTTGAATGATGATTAAGGACTTGACGTACTTTGCTATCTAAATGGAATAGAACTTGGTTCTATTATGATTCCGCAAATTGATGTTATGATTTCGCAGGTTATGATTTTTATTCCGCAAGTTGATATTGCTATGTGTGAACCATTTTCGTGGACTTGGTCCATACACACATAGGGTTGGCCAGTTAAGGGTCGGACTTTGGAAGTTCAGACTTAGCTCGCATCGTGACGTCCCGCGCTCTATCACTCTACTCTATTTAAAAAAAAAAAAAAAAATAGACTCTGAATTGACGGGAAGAAACGAGTGAAAAAGGGCGGGGCGTTACATCAAGAGGTCCTAATGTTGGAAAAATACATTGAAGACAGGAGCATAGTCGAAAATTGCAAATGAGATCTTTTATTTTGCAATTTACTTTTAAGTCTTTCATGTATTGAAATTCCATATTTTGTACATTGAATTCTTCCATTTAATAAATAAGAAATGTCCATTTTTAGATTCTTGAAAAGTCCAATTATTCTTGATATCTTTTATGTTTCATTTTAATTTTTAATTTATGATCTTTATTTGATTAAAGTCTTAGTTTGGGAATGTTGAACCTAGGATCAAACTTTAATTAGATCAAAGAGTATAGATTTTAATTCAAAGGTGTAAAATGAATCTTGAATTCTATGCGTTGAATTTCAGATCTAGGTTTCTTGTTTATTTAATAATTTTGGGAGATGAGAGAAAAATTTCATAACCACCTTAAATTATGCATTTATTTTATTCTGTCATTTATTTTTCATGTCAATTCAATTATGTTATTTACTTTATTTAGTTAAGTTATTCATCTTGTATGTATGTTAATTAGTTTATTTTTAATGTTGTCTTTGGTGTATGTTTATTTTTTTTGTAATTTATTTATGTTCAAACCATGTATCTTATTTATTTGATTCTTAGTTTAACATTGTATTCTTTGTTTAATAATTTATTCATTCTTTAATTTATTCTTTCATGTATAAAAGAAACCTCTCTCTCAAAAGATTCTTTAATTGGGATTGTGAGTATATTATTTTAATCAGGTACTTTGTAATTTAATTCATGAGAGATGACTACATATCCATTGATTGAGCAACGTAAAAAGTAAAGGAACTAATTTGATTCACATGTTAAATAAAGAATGGTGTTCATTTGTTTTCCAGTTAAAATTTTGTCTTTTTATTTCAAATCCAGACTTTATATATTTTTTTCTCAAGATTAGATCTTTTTAAGAGGTACGTATTTAATTTTAAGCATATATTTTGTGATTTCCTATGGGTGCAACCTCACACTCATACGCTATAATATCAAATGGTTCGTATGCATGCGAGATTTACAAATTTAAAACATCAGCAAGTTATTGGCACTGTTACCGGGGAAATCAAAATTTAAAATATGTGCCATTTAAAACTTATGTAATTTTTGAAAGATTGCTATTTTTGGAACATTTCTATTTTTGGCAACTCTTTAAAATTGGAAACCTTTTTTTGGAAAGTTCTAATTTTAAAAAGTTCCTTTAATAAGAGATTTTTGAAAATGTCAATTTTCGGATTAAGTCTATTTTTGAAGATTTGCTAACCTTTGAAACTACCATATTTAGAATTTTCTATTTTTTAGAAATTTTCTAATTGTTAGTTTCTTATTTTAGCGAATATGTGTTAATCTTGGAAATCTGTTTTTATTTTGGAAAAAAAAAATATAGAAAGTTTCTATTTTTAGAAAAAAACATTTTTGGAAAATTTTCTATTTTTGGAAAATTTTCTATTTTTGGAAATCATTTGTTTTTAGAAAATTCCCCAACTTAGAAGTTTTCTAGATTTAGAAAATCTTATTTAACTTGTGAATCTAATCAAATCAAATCTTGGAATAAAATTGGTGAATCTCTAATTTAATTTTCTGAGTCTCATCTTAATTAAAATTGCAATTTAGGACTTTGAATAGTATATTTCTTTCACTAGTTGTAGTTTTAGGAAAACATCATTTAGTTTAGGATCATGCATTTTTTCTTTATTTTGTTTTGCAGGATTTTTAAAATGCACACTCAAAAATTGTTGGAAACATGCATGCTAAAAATGCGCGCTTAAAAATTGCTAAATGTTTGTGTGGTAAAGTAGGATTGCATTCACAATTTCTAGAAAAACAAGATAGTAAAATAGTTCATTTATTTCCTAATAAATCAATTGAGGAACCATTAGGCTAGATTTTTAGGGTTTCTTGCTCATTAACTTGTTCAACCACAAAATCATTTTTTGTAACCACTGAATAGTTTATCTTCAAGAATGGTGTCTAAGGCTAGTTCTGTTAGCAAGACATGAGGTCGAGCATCTTCTGAGGATAATTTGGGACGAGATATCGTCTGTGCTCCCCCACTTACATGGCAACTTACCTAGCCATCTTGTGGTTAAACTCTCATTGGAGACTTAGATTAATTGGAAAGAAAAGTAGGAGCAAGTCTAGAGACAATCTTTAGGGTCCTATTAGCCAGATAAAATTTTGATTGCATTAGTGCAATTCAAATCTAGATATAGGCATTTCTTGTGTATTTTTGTTCGAACGTGTGTGATCGTATCTGTGTTTGCTTAACTAGTCACGTGACTGCACCAATCGCTTGGTTAGAGTTACACTTCCAGTCAATACATCGATTGTTGCGTTCGGAACTCAGCCTAGCTCAGTCATAGACATAGACAATCCACTTAGCTCACCATCATCTTCATCCCCATCTACTTCTTCATCATCATGTTTTTCTTCACTACCATCATCACCCATGGCAGAGGAAGTTGTGGAGAAAACTCTCTAAGACTACTTCTCACCAGTCATAGCCAACACTCCATCAGGTATAATTATACCTGCAACCAATGTTACCTTTGAACTTAAGCCAGCATTTTTACAACTTCTACCAGCTTTTCATGGTCTTGATAGAAAGGATCCATACCTCCATGTCAAAGAATTCTTAGAGATCTGCGCCACAATTAAAATTCAAGGAATCACTGATGAATATATTTGACTTTGATTATTTCCTTCTCTCTCAAAGAAAAAGTGAAATCTTGGTTAACCACATCAACCCGTCAAATGATGGCTTTCAAACGTGGAGACTTGTCCAATTTTTCTATGATGGTTTAACCACATCAACCCGTCAAATGGTCGAGTCCAAAAAAAATGGGGACTTTTTCAAGTTAACTGAGAACAATGGATGGACATTCTTGGAAACATTGGTAGAGAATTCTTAGCGATGAGATTTCTCTAAGAAATATAATTTAGCGCAAACCTCAAAGAAAATGGGTTTGTATGAAGTCAGTAATGATTTTTTCGTTAAATTAGCAATCGTAAACCTAACGAAAAAAGTTGACTCATTGGTGATGACTCGGGCATGAATCCATCAATAGGAGCGAATGCTGAATTTTGTGCTGTGTGTTCTAGTCCAGGACACAACGCCCAAAATTGCTCTTCCCTAGGATCAAATTCTGAGTGTTCAACTGAACAAGTTAATGCACTCAATAATTTTGGAAAACAATAAGGAACCCCATTCTCTGCTACATACAATCCTAATTGGCGAAATCATCCGTATCTCTCTTGGCGTCAGAATCAATCTCCAATGAATCAAAATTCTCCACAATATCAAAATCAGCCAAATTAGCCATATCCAAATCAATCATATCACCCATCAGCTCAAAATCAACCTTATCATCCACCCCAGCCAACTCAGTCTAATCCTTCACAACAACATAAACCGTCGATTGAGGATACATTGCAGCAATTCATGCAATCTACCCAGCAGGCTATGCACAAGCTTCAAACATAGCTTTGACAATTGGCCACTGCTATTGGTGATTGGGAAAATTGCAAATGTCCCAGTCAACCTATTCCAAATCCTAAGGGACAATATGAGGTTTTATAATCCAAACCAGATGATGTTAGATCAAGTACTACCTTGAGATTAGGGAAACAGGTAGACAATAAAGTAGAAATGCCTAAAGAACACATAAATGATCAATCAAAGCAACTCGATAACTCACTGAGTTCATCCCCTGATCCAAAATTCATCAGATTTCTCTACTAAGTAAACATTTTCACCTAGGGCTTCATATTCTCATAGGTTGTCAGCAAAACAAAAGATACCTTATGGTATACTAGAGGTGTTTAAACATGTCAGATCCCTCTATTGGATGCCATCAATCAGGTACCTTCGTATGCCAAATTTCTCAAGGACCTATGTACGGTAAAACGGAGAACTAATGTTCCCAGAAAGGCTTTTCTTGCTGAAAATGCGAGTGCACTTCTCCAACAAACATTTCCAATCAAACATAAGGATCCTGGAAGTCCAACTATTGCATGTCCAATTGGTACATACACAATTGACAGGTCCTTATTAGATCTTGGAGCTAGTGTCAGTCTACTGCCATATTCTCTATATGAGCAGTTAGGTTTGGGAGAATTGAAACCAACCTCTATCACCCTACCGTTGGCCAATCGCTCCGTAAAATTCAAATAGCTGTGATAGAAGACGTGTAACACCCCCCCTTTTTCACTCGCTTCTTCCCGTAAATTTAGAGTCTATTTTTTTTTTTTTAATAACAGAGTAGAGTGAGCGCGGGACGTCACGACGCGAGCTAAGTCCGAACTTCCAAAGTCCGACCCTTAACTGGCCAACCCTATGTATGCATGGACTAAGTCCACAAAAATGGTTCACACATAGCAATATCAACATGCGGAATAAAAATCATAACCTGCAGAATCATAACATCATTTTGCGGAATCGTAATAGAACCAAGTTCTATTCCATTCAGATAGCAAAGTACATTAAGTCCTTAATCATCATTAAAACGTCATAATCACCAAACTAAACATCCGACCATCTAAGTTATTACATTCCGAAACTAGTTACTCAATTACAAGTCCATAAGTAACTTTATTCAAAACATATGAAATAAGTCATCCAAGCTCCTAAGCCTGGCCCCTTTTCCGTTCCTCGTTCCCCTGATTACCTGTATCATCAACTAGGGCAGAAGTAGGGCATTAGAACAACGCGCCCAGTAGGTATTCCAGTTACAGCTAACACATGGTTAGTACAAAACATATATTATAACATAATATCCAAAACCATGTAAAATCCATTCCATGCAATGACGACAAATGCAATGAGTCCCACCCATCACATGTACAGAAAATGTACCCACCACATAGGTCTCCTTGACGCCCCGGCGGAGTGTGGACCCTCTGGATTCTTCTAGATGGAAATCACATCAAGGTACCGCACATAGGTTTTTCGGACGCCCCGACGTAGTGTGACCCCTTCGGTTACAAATCCTCCACCCCATGCCATGCATGAGATGCCAATGAATCACATGCTATTTTATAACATAAGCATAGCATTTAAAATCACCTTTTAAAACATAATCAACACATGCTATTTATACAGTTAAACATAGCATTTGAAATTCAATAATAAAGCATATCCTTTGAAACATATTTTCATCAAACATAAGATAAAAACAAGTGTACATAAGCCCATGGTTTCAAAGAGGTGGAATCCTACCAAAGACCATTCACGAGTCCTTGCGCTTCCGTCCAAGAATTGATCACCGATCGCACACCGCTTGCGAGATCCCGTTACCTTATAATATAATAATAAATCAACACCAAATCCCACTTGATTTACAAGGTTCTAAGTCCATAATAAAAACCCATGGGGTTCTGCCATACACCATGGCCGAACCCATGGCTTACCATTTTCACACCTAATTACGAAAATGCCATCCATGTCTATCATTCCGTAATCCCTTCTTTTCACTCATTAAAACAATTGCCTAAGATAATGTTTGATCCCCAAAACATCTCATGGGGTTCGGCCATACATCATGGCCGAACCCATGATCTTTCAATTTAGGCGATATTTACCATTTTGCCACTAGCTTAGGTTCATGCCTTCCCATTAATCCAATCATCATATTAAATTCATACCATCCATTCCCCTTGATCATTAACACATTAACCTAACCCATATAATTTATTCATGGGGTTCGGCCATACACCTTGGCCGAACCCTATGTCCAATATTTCCTATATTTACAAGATTGCCACTCATGGCTAACCTTCTATATTTTGCAAGTATTTACAACCTTGCCATGGGTCTCCATTACCTCATGTTTATGTTCAAAACCGATCCATAAAATCCCTTAATTTGGTCCATGGGGTTCGACCATACACCTTGGCCGAACCCTATGGTGTATAATTTCCAATTATATCATTAATACTCCATACTTAGAAAGTTTCCCATTTTAGCATCCAACTTCCATAATTACAAAATTGCCATTCATGGCCAACCTTCCATAAATAGAAGGTTTCCCAATTTAGAATCACCTTCCATTTAATCTAAGTTCCATAATTAGTAAGTTACTAATTTAATCTCCACCTTAGATCCTTTCTAAATTAATAACCATCCTTGTATTTTAATAAATTTACTTACATTAAAATACCAATCCAACTCCATGGGGTTCGGCCATACCCATGGCCGAACCCTATGGTTCCATTAAAAATTATTAACCTTATGTCCATATAATCCAATGCATATGAAAACCCCAAATTCATAAATTTATTTGGTGGGGTTCGGCCATACACCATCGCCGAACCTCACCCCTCCAAACATCATTTTACATCATCAATGATCTTCCATTAAAAATCACCAACAACATCTATCAAAACCGTATGAATCTATTACCCAACTCCCATGGTTTTCATTCTTAAAAACCCAATAAAATAAATCAAGTCTTTCCATGGGGTTCGGCCATGCACTATGGCCGAACCCTATGGTTCTTTCTTTTCCATTTAAATCATTAAACCCATATCCAATCTTCCTCCATGGGGTTCGGCCAAACACCATGGCCGAACCCTTATGGTTCTTTTATTTCAAAATCAATTTATCAAACAAGATACTAACCTTTTTCCGATTCCTTGCTCTTCCAATCCTTCTCCTTTCTTCTTAATTCTTTCAACCAAAAACTCCTCTTGCTGGCTGCCTTCTTCTTCTCCTTGCTCTTTGGCGTGAGAGAGATAGAGAGAGAATTCGAATAGAGTGTAACCTTGTGCCCTTGTCCCTCTCTCCCTATTATAATTTTCCCTTGGTCCATATTTAGGAAGTGCCTAATATAGCTACTCCCCCCTTTGGCCGTGCGCCCCATGTGTTATTTTTAGCCATTGCCGGCCTCTTTTCCTTAATTTGGAATGTACTATAGCTAAACAAATCCCCTATGCCGTGTGCCCCTTCTTTTAATTTAGATACTTCTTTTATTTATTTTAAGAAAATATGCACACCCTTTTTAAAAGATTCCTTGGGCCTATGATAGATTTTACTATCTAAAATTCTGCCAAACTTATCCCATACACGGCCATAAAATCTTTTAATTAATTTTTTTGGACATAATGCATTACTAAAATAATTCAACCCATTTAAATTTTAATAAAACCAATTCCACAATCAATTGGTCCTAATTGGGTCATGGCCCAATTCTTTATCCATATAAGATCCAATCTAAAATTCATAATTAAAAATGGATAATTTTTTATATAAATAATAAATTGAAAAATCCGGGGTATTACAAGACGTTCTAGTTAAAGTTGACAATTTTTACTTTCCTATAGATTTTGTGGTCTTGGATACACAACCAACTCAGAATGATAATGGGCATATAACAATCATTCTTGGATGACCATTTTTGGCCACTGTAAACACTGTGATCAATTGCCAAAATGGTATGCTTAATTATCATTTGGAGACTTGACAACTGAACTCAATGGTTTTGGCCTATGTTGACAACTCTCTATACGGATGTTCCATGCGAGGTTAAATTAATTCAGGTTTTGTTGATGAGTTTTTCCTTCACTCCATTCAGACAAGGATTTCAATTTCAATGAAGTGAATGTTGTCACCAAATCTGAACCTCTTTTTGTCAGTCAATTTGTTTCAGTCCCATCTATCGGGAAACCACCAAAATTAGAACTGAAGGCTCTTCCTAAGACTCTCAAATATTCATATCTTGAACCTTTAAACACATTGCCAATTATTATTTCTTCAGACTCAACTTCTGAACCAGAGTCTAGACTCTTGGCTATTTTAAGAGATCATAGTGAAGCTATAGGATAGTTCATCACCGATCTCAAAGGAATTAGCCCTTCTGTGGTCATGCACACAATTCACTTGGAAGAAAATTCCAAGACATCTAGAGAACCACAGAGACGGTTAAATCCTAGGATGCGGGAAGTAGTGAGAGCTGAAATTTTGCAACTTTTCGAAGCTGGAATCATTTACCCAATTTCTGACAGTGCATGGGTAGGTCCAATCCAAGTTGTCTCGAAAAAGTCTGGTGTCACGGCAATAAAAAATGGGGAAAACTGTAACGACCCGCCTTTTTTCACTCGCTTTCCGAAAATCAGAGTCTATTTTTTTTTTTTATAGAAAGTGACAAGAGAGCGGGACGTCACGACGCGAGCTAAGTCCGAGCTTCCAAAGCCCGACCCATAACTGGCCAACCATACGTGTGAGTGGACCAAGTCCACTAAAATGGTTCACACGTACTCAAGTTAAACATGCGGAATAAATCATGCAGAATAATAATAGAATAAAAATTCTATTCCATTTTTAGATAGCAAAGTAGTCCAACACTTAATCATAATTACCTTAAGTTAAATTATCCAATATCAACCATCCAAACCATGGCAAATATGACTACGTTATTACATTCCCGACTGCTAGTTACTCAAATACATTATCCATGATAAACAAAAATCAACTTAATCACCCAAGCTCCTAAGCTTGGCTCCGATCACGTTCTCGTTCAGTCCATTCCCTGTGTCATCAACTAGGGTAGAAGTAGGGCGTTAGACAATGAGCCCAATAGGTATTCCAATTAGGGTTAACACATGGTTTAGTATATAAAATCCATATATAATGTACCATACCATACTTGTAAATCATCGTATCCAAAATCATGTATGATAATAGAGATCCAATCATACAGATAAAAACCAGAAATCTTGCATGATAATAAAGATCATAATCATGCCGATTCAATGCCATGCCATGCTATCATATGCAATGATTCCCACCCATCACAAACACATAGTAACCTCTTGATGGAAAGCTCATCATCAAGGTATCCCCCACGATTGTATTACGGACGCCCCGACGGAGTGTGGATCTCCGGTTACATTTCATACATTGTATCCTCTTGATGGAAAGCTCCTCATCAAGGTATCCCCCACGAATGTTTTACGGACGCCCCGACGAATTGTGGGTCTCCGGTTACCTTTCATCCCTTCCATGCCATGCATGAGATGCAAATGCCAACATGCTATAGAATATTACAAAACATAGCATGAAAATCCCATAATTGCAACATATTGTTTGATACCAAAATAACTTATCAAACATGAAATAAAATCATCATAAGTACATAATATATATCCATGGTTTCAATGATGTAGGAATCCTACCCAAGACAACTAAGGTACCCTTGAGCTTTAAACCGGCAACCGTTCACGATCGTGCACCGTTTGTGTGGTCTCGTCACCTTGTTACATATCAACAAGTCAATCCATATTCCATTTGATTTACCATTTGGTCTAAGTCCATAAACACACCCTTGTCGGGTTCGGCCATACACCATGGCCGAACCTCACTTACTTTGATTTTAACCCTTCCTTTATTTATTACTCAATCACCACTTAACTAATTACTTAACCCTTAGTCCACCAAAATCCACCTTAGTGGGGGTCGGCCATACCACATGGCCGAACCTCACTCACTTGAGTTTGGCCCCTCTTTGTAATCCTTTGATCTTTATAAATTAAATAAGTCCAAGATCATTCATCCTTCATTCACACATCTAATCACTTATACACAATTATTTAACCTTGATAATAACCTAAGTCCATAAAAATATTCCCATGGGGTTCGGCCATACACCATGGCCGAACCCATGGTCCATCAATTTCACCTATTTACAACATTGCCATTACTCTATCTATGGCTAAACATTTTATTCATTAAAACATGCCTAAGTTCATAATCTGATCCATTAACCTAGTTCCAAAAGTGATCCATCAAATCATGATATAATACCATATGACCCATTAAAGTGGTTCATGGGGTTAAGCCATACACCATGGCCGAACCCATGGTCCTTCCATTTTCCACCATTTTTCCATCTTAGGCATCCTTCTTTCTATGGCTAAACACTCCTCTTTTTTATACATATCTAGGTCCATAACTGATCCATAATCATGGATCCAAAAATGATTTATTTACTCATAACATAAAACCCTAACAAATGCTTCCATTCCTTAGCTTGATTATCCATCCATTTAAACATGCATATATCCATACATAACCCCTTAAAAAATATGGTTCATGGGGTTCGGCCATACACCATGGCCGAACCCATGATGTCTTATCTCCATCTTCTCCATGAACTCAATTACAATATTTAAGTCCATGAACCAAGGTCCGTCCATGGGTTTAACCATACATTTAGGTTCATCTTTTTGAAACATCAATTACCATGTTTAAAATCAATTAAATTTAACATCATCCTCCCATTATTTCCATGATCTAAATTACATAACATAATTCAATAATTCTCTATGGGGTTCGGACATACACCATGGCCGAACCCTAAGGTCCTTGGTTCTCCATCCTTTACCCCATTTTAATTTACATTGTTAATGTTTTTCCACCAATCTCATCCTTAAAAACCTTTAACATCAATAATACCCTTCCATTTTAAAATCATAAATCCAAGATTGGTCTTTTGATGGGGTTCGGCCATACATCATGGCCGAACCTCATCCAACCCTTTTTTTTTTTTTGGTCTTTGATGGTTCTTGTGTATACCATTTAGGTTTTGGCCATGCAAGGGCCAAACCATGATCCTTGATTATCTTTTTCTTACTTATGAAATCTTAACAAGTACTTACCGATTCCGCGACTCCTCCGGTTTCTTTCACTCCTTCTTGCTCTTCCAATCTTCCTCTTCCTTAGCCTTTTCTTCCTCTTTGATCCTTAGCCGAAGTTGATCTTGATGAAGTCCCTTGAAGTGGTTCGGCCAAGAGATATATGTTTGAGAGAGATAGAGTAGCTTGGGATAGAATGATACTCTAAGTCCTTGTCTTGATGGTGATCGGCCTTGTGTGGGAGGGAGAGAACCTTGAGATGAAGCTCTAAGCCTTGAGGAGTGGTTGGCAAAGAGAGTGTTTGAAGGAGAGAAAACAACGAAGAGGGAGGGAGTGAGATGAAACTCCACTCTTTTCTTGGTTAATGAAATTCAGCTCGAGGTTAGTGTCCTTTGGTGACACCCCTTGTAACTCCCAAACTCCTTTACTTCCCTCCTTAGTGCTCCACATGGGGGTTTCATCCATGAGATGAAACTCCCAAGGCTCCAACGGTGTTGTCTTGCTTGAATTGGGTCACCACTCCAAAACCGTCCTCCTCCCATTTAATTCCCATATGGGGGTTTCATCCATGGGGTATAACTCCCATGTGCCCAACGGTGTGCCTTCACTTGGCTTGTGTAACCGTCCACCTCCCATTGGTGTTCCATCTTGGGGGTTTCATCCATAAGATGAAACTCCAAGGCCCCCAATGGTGCTGCCTTGTTTGAATGGTGTAACCTCCACCAACCTTTCTCCTCCCATTAATGGTTCATTTGGAGGTTTCATGCATGAGATGAAACACTCCCACCATTGACCCTTGGGTTTCCATCTTGAGATGGAAACCCTCCATGCTTCCAGCGTGTGCCATGGTTGAATTGTGTAACAACCACAAAACAGTCCACCTCCCATTAGTGATACAATTTGGAGTTTCATTCTACGAAATGAGACTCCCATGTTTCCAACGTGTACTAAGGTTAAGCCTTGTGTAACCTCCAAAACCTTTCATCTCCCCATGAATGATTCATTTGGAGTTTCATGCATGAGATGAAACTCCCCCCTCCAACGTGTGACCTTGACTTGGTCTCATGAGGTGCATCTCTCCACATTCCCACTCCACTCACTTGAGATCAAAGTCCCATTAATTTCCATTCAACTCATTTAACTCAACTCACCTCTTTAATTGAACTCACTTAAAATCAACTCATTTAACTCACTTAAAATCAACCCAATTACTTGATTCCATTTCCAACTTAAATCAGCTCCAATTGAGTAAGCTTGAACTCACTTGGTGGTCAACCAAGTCAACCATGACCCATTGGGTCCCAATTGGGCATTTTGACCCAATTACCAATTTTGACCCAATTAAATACACCTTACCCATTTATTTCAATTGGACCACATTCACCATTCGTTGGGTCTTAATTGGGCCATTGACCCAACACCTTACCCATCTAAGGTCCATATCCAATAATTCACAACTTAAATAGCAAATTCCGTAAATATTTATAACTTGAAAATCCGGGGTGTTACAAAAACGAGTTAGTTCCAATACGCATTCAAATGGGTTGGAGAGTTTGCATTGATTACCAAAAGCTGAACACTATCAATCATAAGGATCACTTCCCTCTTCCTTTCATTGATCAAATGCTCGAACGTTTGGCTAGCCATGCATTCTATTGTTTTTTTTTATGGTTATTCTGGCTATAACCAAATCTATGTTGCTCTTGAGGATCAGGAGAAAACAATATTCACCTATCCATTTGGTACGTTCGCCTATCATTGTATGCCTTTTTTACTGTGTAATGCGTCTACCACCTTTCAGTGGTGCATGATCAGTATTTTCTCCGACATGATAGAACGTTTACAGGAAGTTTTCATGGACTTCTCAGTTTTTGGACCAATTTTTGACAGTGCCTGCACCATCTGACTCTTGTGTTAGTCAGGTGCAATGAAAAGAACTTAGTACTCAATTGGGAAAAATGCCACTTTATGGTGAAATCAGGTATAGTACTAAGGCACATCATCACAGAAAAAGGAATTGAAGTAGATAAAACCAAAGTTAACATAATCTCTAATTTACCAAGACCACAACCTGTTAAAGAGATTAGGTCATTCTTAGGTCATGCTGGATTTTACAGAAGGTTTATCAAAGGATTCATTGAAATATCGCTACCTCTCTGTAGATTCCTGACCAAGGATGCCATTTTCAATTTTGATGAAAAATGTGTCATAGCCTTTGATAAATTGAAAACCACTTTGATTTCTGCTCCAATCATGCAGCCACTTGACTGGTCTGTACGATTTGAAAATTGTAACGACCCGACCCGATCTTTCGGGATTTTTGGGGAGAATTTCGGATCTCCGTGTCGGATTATGTGTTTTGGTAGCAATGGAAAGAGTGTGAGCTCCGTGGTGGGCCCCGATTTGCCTAATTTCGAGCTCGAAGGCTCAACGGACATTTTGGTAATTTTGGTTTATTGTCTATTTATTCATGCAAAAATATTGGAAAATCACATTTTTAGTGTTACCTTAAAATTATTTTATAAATATTGTGTTCTTCTCTTTTTTCTGAAAAAAAAAAAAATCCAACTCAAAAACCCTAGCTCACTCCCCTATTTAATATCTCTTTCTCTCCCTTGAGAAACCCTAGCCTCCATCTTCTTCCTCTCTTATCTATTGTAACCTTGCCAAAACCCTAATCCCTAATGGAGCTGCCGTCCCTCCCATGGCTGATTCCTTTCTTTCGTTTCTCTCTTTCGCCTCTCTTTTCATTAACCTCCCCCTTACTTGAAACCCTACCTCCCCCTCTCCCTCCTTGAGCCACCTGCTCCCCACACCCCCCCCCCCCCCCTCTCCCCCCCTCCCTCTTGTAGCAACTCTCCATCTCTCTTCTCTTCCCTTTTAGCAAAACCCTATCCCTAAATCTAAACCCCATGCTGCCGCCGTTCATCCTCTTTCTTGCTCTCTTTTCCCCACATTTTTTATCACCTTCTTCATCTCCGTTGGTTGCCGCCGCCCCTCCCCAATAGAAGACCCTTAACCTGCTGCCGCCTTCTCTCTTGGTTTCCTTCTTTTTCCTCTTCCTCTTCTTTTCTTGTAACCTTTCCCAAGCATAGCAGTCGAGCTCAAGCGCAACAGATCCGAGTTAAGCCCATCCGACCCCTTGGCCCAGTTCGCTCCAAGTCCAACCTTTTGGGCCCAGCTCGACCTGAACCGAGCCCAGTTTCTTGGGCCCAGCTCGACCTGAACCGAGCCCAGTTTCTTGGGCCTGCTCGACCTGAACCAAGCCCAGTTTCTTGGGCCCAACTCGCCTTCTTCGGCCTAGCTTATCCAATCAGGACAAGCCTGATCCAACAACCTAGTCTGGCCCAGTTTCAGACCTGGCCCAGCTATCAAGCCTGGCCCATTTTGGGCCCATTTCAGGCCCAGCTTTGGACTGCTTCTGGCCTATTTTGGGATCACTTCTGGAGCATTTCTAGGCCCTTTTGGATCATTCTTGGATCGTTTCTAACTCATTTCCATCCAGATTGTGGGATCGATGTAGTACTTGGTAGATCCTAGATTTTGTCACGAAATTGACAAAGGGGGAGATTCTTAGTGCTCTGGCTTGTCCGAGTCACCCATATTGTCAATTACATGACTCAGTTGGATAGTGCCTAGGAAGAATATGAAGATGACAGAAGTTCTACTGTGCATTGAAGACTCTACACTGAATTTGTTATTGGCACACAGGTAAGTGAACCTTAGTAGACCTTAGGCTAAGCCCAATAACTTAGAAGTCAATAGTTTAGCAACTGAAAAATTAGAAAATGGTTGACTTCGAACCACGAGGCCTCAAGCAGTTTGTCGAGGCCTCAAAAATTGTTTTTAGTTGAGTGAAAATTGTGACAACTGTAATTCAGCGTGAGACCACAATGCCAAGTGCCTTTTGACACGAGTATCTTACAGATTTAGTTAGATAAATCTGAAAGGTTTTTCTCTGATTTTGAAAATTCCTAAATTGGGAGTTTTATGGAAATAAGGAATATCTATAGGGGTCTTCTTTGGAATGAAACTCCAGTTGCCACCTCACACAGATTCAACAAATCTTTTGGAGCCTAGCATCGTGGATGGCTATCTTTCACTGGTTTGGAAAGGCTCCTCAATTTGTACAAGGATACACTTGTGTGATTGACAATCACATGCAAACTCTAAGTAAACCATTGTTTTGAAAGATTTGGAAAATCCTTTTGAGTCTTTCGGTGATCTCAAAAGATTATTTAAAATCATGGTCTATCTCATGATTTGTTGGTGAAATAATCCAATGGTCAATCACGAACAGGTGGCATGTAGATAAGCTGGTCATTATCTTAAAAAGTTTGAATTAAAAAAAATTTGTGTGCTGTATTACCTTTTACAGCCTCGAGATGTGAGTGCCCACAACCAGTCTGTCTTATTTAAATCTTGTGGGCTGAATGAAAAAAAAAACTTTGGAAAATGAATAATAGTGACCAGTGAGATTTACAGCCTTCTCTTACACCTTCATCATCTTCTAATAGAGATGTTTGGGTAATCAATACCTTATTTTTGATGAAGTTAAAGGTGTTCACTTAGGACCAGAAAATCAGTCATATATTTGTCATAATACCCTCATACCGTTGTTCCAATAATCAACTCTGATGAATCGAATCTGAAGGAAGAAGCACAGAGACATTGAGTATAGAAGAAAGCACTTTTAGAAGATTGGATAAGGCCCAAGGCAAGTGTTTCTCCTTCTCTTTATTGTATATCATTGTAAGGTGGATTAGGACATTATGTTCAAACTACTGAAAAAATAGGTGCCGAGGATTAGACCATTTGGGTCAAACCTCTATAAAAAAAAAAAAAAATAACTAGGTTGTACTATTTGAGTGTGAGGCCATTCGTAGTATATTTGAGACGACCATAGAGTTGGGAAGTCTAATAGTGGACGTACGTTAATTGAAACCGAACCACTATAAAATATCTGAGCATATATGTGGGTGATGTTTTTGACTTGAATGCTTTGATTGAATATTATGTCACTTACACACACACAGATTGGTTCAACCATTTTTAATTCACTGTGGTTAATTTAGAAGTAAAAAGGACTCATTGTATATCTCATATAATTAAGTTGTAATTCGGTTAAGGATTTTTAAAAAGGAAATTAAAATTGAAATCCATCTTATTCACCCCCCTCTAGGTCGTGCATTACTTTAGTAACGAAATTTCAGTGCAACCATGACCCGCTAGTTTGGGTCGGGTCATTACAAAATTTCTCACCTCTCGCGTCATACTTGGCCAATAAAACTTCTCTTCCAACAAAGCCATGGTCGTATCTCGACCGAAATGTCCTGCTAGTCCGCCACTACGCAACTCTTGAATATGTAGTTATCCTACCTACCATACTTGTAAGGGCCCGGAATTTGTAAAGTAATATATATGTGTTATTATTTATTTATTTTTTATGGTGGAAATTGGAAATTGGATGGAATAGATAGTAAATGGATCAAAATGTGGACAAAGGCCCAACTAGGGCCCAATGGATTATGGATTGGATTTAAGTTTACTTAAAGGGTCAATGGTGGTCAATTGGGCCAATGATGGTCAAATTGGGCCCAATACCCATTTGGGACCCAATGGATTAAGTTGAGGTAAGCCCTAAGGTAAATGGGTAAGAGGAAAATGTAATTGGGCCATGGGCCCGATGGTGATCCAATTAGAATGAATTGAATGGGTCTAAATTATCTAAGTTAATTTAAAGTTGACCAAGGTGACATGGTCCAATGGGATCCACCTCCAGCTCACCAAGTGAGGTGGCGTGTGGACCCAAGGTTTGGTGGGGCCGACCACCATGGTTGAATTCGTCAACCATGGGTAGATGTATAAAGATGATTTAAGTAAATGGGAATTAAAAGTAACTTAATTATCTAAATATTAAATGATTAAAATTATCTAAATGAAGTGGTCAAAAGGGTCAAAAGGTGAAGACCAAAGCACCTCATTCCAAACTCAAAATAAAACACGTTGGACTTGGTGGTGGTTATCTTAACCACCACCATAAAGCAATATAAATATCTTATGGTAGGTGGAGGAATTAAATGCCCAACTTAAATGAGATAAGCTTTGTTTTTCTTTCCCATCTCTTATTCTATCTTCATTTTACTCTCCCCATTTTGCATTCTACCATTGCCGTTCCACACCCAAGGTGAAGGAAAGAAAGAAAGCTAAGGAGAAAAGAAGAGAAGGAGAGAAGAAAGAAGTGAAATTTTAAGGAAAATCACTCTAAGATCAAGGTATATTATCTCCCCTTTCATCATCTTTCCCTTTCCCTCTCTCAAACAAACCCTATCATGGCCGATCCTAAGATTGGAGGTTGTCACCATTGATCAAGCATCTTGGCCTACCAAAGATCAAAAGGAAGGAGGAAGGAGCCTAAGGAAGCCGACGGGAGTGGCGGAAAATGGAGGAGACGACGGATTGTGAGTATTTTTTTTAAACAAGAAATTTTGGATTTTAGGGTTTAAGATTTGGGATTCATTTTGTAAATTTAATGGTGGTCAAATGATTTTATGCCATGGATTTTAAATCCATCAATTTGAAAGATGGAAAGTGGAGGAAACTCTAATGGATAAATTAGGGTTAAAGAAAGAAAAAAAATATATATATATATATATATATTTATATATAAATGGATTAAGGGTTATGTACTTAATGTGTGAATTTTTTTAGGGTTTTAAGGAATGAAGGACATTGTATAATTAGGTGTTAATTAAGCATGGTAAAAAGGGTTGATGAATCTAATTAGGGTTATGTAATTTATGTGTAAAATTTTTAGGGTTTTAAGGAATGGAGGACATGGAAGGTAATTTGGGCATTTTAATGATTTATTAGGATTTATGAAGAATGGAAACCATGGAGGATGGTTTAGGGTTTTAAGGGCTTATTGATTAAATGTGGTTAAGTTTAAAGGGGTGTTTATAAGAAAAATGATGGAGAAGATTAACAATTTTTTTAAATGGACCTTAAGCATTGTAAATGGGATTTCAAAAAAAAAAAAAAAACTATGGAAAGATTTTATGGATGGAATGTTGTGGAACCCTATGGTGATGAATGTTGGTGCTTTTGTTGTACCAAAATGAACTTAGTGTTGATATTTGTAATGGACTCCAATGTAGTTAAAGATGAGGGTTTTATGATGGTGTGATAATGGTTATGAATAATGGAAAATAAATGGGAGTGTTGGTAATGTAAATGAACCAAAAAGAGACCTAATGTTGATCAAAGGGGTGATAAAAAATGTATGATAAAATCCCCACATGGAGGGACTTGTGATGGAATTAAGTGATATATGTTGACCAAGGAAAAAAAATGGGAAAAGGACACCATGGGTTCGGCCATGGTGTATGGCCGAACCCATGGCCCATTGGTGAGCCTTGTGATGGGTTAGATTGAAATGTGAATGATGTTTATGGCCTTCAAAGGGCATGAATGGATGATGGACTTAATGTGGGTTAAATGCATGAAGTAAACCCCATGGGAAGATTTGAGGAATGGGGTATTTTGAACCCATGACCCAATTTTATGAGACAATTGATGGGTTAAGTATGGGACTATGGGGTGTTTAAATTAATAAGGATTAGGCTAATTAGATGGTGGAATTTTAGTGATCTTGTGACATGTTAATGAATCATTGATGGATCCAAGATTTTGGATCTATCATGGGTCTAAGAATGGAGAAATAAAAATGAGTAATTAATCATGTAAAGGAGTAGTGGCAAAATTGTAAATAATGGCCAAATTCAAGAACTCCATGAAAAATGATCATGGACATAAATGCAATTATGTAACCTTAAGTATGTGATTAATGGATTTAAAAGGTTAAAAACATGGACTAATTATGTGTATGTAATAAGGTATTGGATATCGCGAGCGGTACGCGTGTCGGTAGCCGGACTATCGGACGAAAATGAAAGAGAAGAACTCGAGTCAGTATTCGGTAGGATTCCTACCTATTTGTAAGCCATGGATTAGATGCTATGTGAATGGTTATTTGGTTTATTTTTTTAGTAATTATATGATTGGTTATATGATGGTTTAAGAAATTATGATTTATATGTACTTATGGCATATGGCTAACCTATGAGTTATATGTTGGTGATATGAGTAATATGTAAAGGCTATGACCTAAATTTATTACATAGCATAATGCATTACATCTCATGCATGGCATGGGCGGGAAAATAAAGGAACCGGAGTCCATGCTCCTTCGGGGCGACCGAGAACAGGCATGGGGATAGCCTGATAGGCTATAACCGGAGTCCATGCTCCGTCGGGGCGACCGAGAACAGGCATGGGGATACCTTGATGAGGTCTTGCCGTCAAGAGGGATATGACATCATGATGGTAGGGATGATGGGTGGGATTCATAATACAGACACCCATGGCATGGCATTCACATCATAATTTCATTATATGATTGTCTACCAGTTTTTATCATATTATTATCTGCATGCTATTATTACTAATCCATGTGCTAGCCCTACTCGGAGTCCTACTAGGCGCGTGGTCTAACGCCCTACTTCTACCCTAGCTGATGACGCAGGAAATGCCGGAGTAGAAAGACGAGACGGGGGCCAAGCTTAGGAGTTTGGGGAAGCAGCTACTTAATTTATATAAGTTTATTTTGGGAAATGTGTATTTGTATAGTTTAGCTTGTCGGAAATGTAATATTTTAGACTTATTGCTGTGATTTGGATCTTATTGTAGATACATGATGTTATGGCTTTGTAGTAATTAAATGATGAAATCTTCCCTGCTATCTGAAAACTGGTAAGATAGCCTTTATTACAATATTCCGCATTAAGTCGTATTCCGCGAGCTCACGTCTACGTGTGAACCGTTCTCGTGGACTTCGCTCCATGCGCACGTAGGGTTGGCCAGTTAAGGGCCGGGCTTTAGAAGCTCGGCTTAACTTGCGTCGTGACGTCCGCGCCCTTGGTCACTTTATTAAAAAAAAAAAAAAATAGACTCTGATTTTCGATGAAAAGGGGCGGGTGTTACAATACTCGTCCATGGGTTGATTTTGGCTAAGTTGTTGCCACATAGGTCCAAAGTGATGATCATGCTGATATAAGTCTAGAAAAGTGAAAGTCTTTTCCATTCTATGCTAGAACACGATTTCACCCTATCAAGGGGGGGGGGGGGTTTGGGTTTGAATAGGTCAATCTAGTATCATTGATTCTTTTTAAAATTTACTTGATTGATTAATTATGTGCAGCGGATATAACAATCAAGTGTATGTGTGTTAGCAAAAACGATAGTGCAATCGACACTAGAATTAAGCTCTAACACCACAAGCACAAGAACACAAGATTATTGTAGTTCGGTTAACCAACCTACATCCACTGCTAGGACTAGTTCAACCTTGAGCTGTCCCCAAATTCACTAAGTGGGGACTTACACCCCCATAATTAGAGTAAGAATTCCACCTCACTCAATCGGTTGGGAATTCCGCCCACCACTGTGCTAGAGACGACGTTCTAGAATGTTTTATAGTGGTTTTGGAGCCAATCATCCTTAATCTACTTTCGAGACAAAGGTTTTAAATAAACTTAAAACCAAGAAGCACTTGCCTTATAGCTCTTTCTTGAAGAAGTGTGTTTCTCAAAGATCCACCCAATGTGTGCTGACGCTCCACCTTGTAGCCGTCATAGAGCAATCATAATTTCAGGGTGACTAGGAAACTTGTTCTACAAATATATTTCCGAGTTTGTATCTCTTATTTTATCCTCTCTTTCTCTCATTCTCTAACTCAATCAATGGATTGATTGTATTTGACTCTCAGGTGTAGGCACAAGAGAGTTGATCGTTCCTTAGAGTGTGTGAATTTTCTCAGTTCAAGGAAGATGATTAAATGATCACACAACACTCATATATATATAAAGGAGTCTTCATAGTTTTTCAAACTGCCCAGTACCGACAGGTAGTTGACATCGATGCCTCGGTGTTCATATTTATTGCCGTTCAACGACCCGACCGTTGCACATTAATTGTACTTTCCACGGTATAATTATTTTCTGGTCGACAGGTCGGTGTCGTCGATGGGTCGATAGTTATGGAACCAAGAGGTCGGTCCATACGAGAGGCTCGGTCTGGGGCAACACCATGCTGAAAGAGTTTCAAGTCCAGAAACTAGTCATACCCAGACTGACTTGTCACCCTTTACCGAGCCTAGTACTCTCGATCGGTCTTGAATTATTGAGATGTCTGTTTTTTCGAGAGTCCACTTGAGTTCTAAGTTCCAGAACTCATAAGCTATCATAGACAAGTCGTTGACCACGAGGATTCGTTAAATTCATCATCGAGGGGTCGATGTATACGAGACTCGCAATCAGAGGCATATCCAGAATAACAGTTCTATGAACCAGGACCTTTGTCAATCTGGCCGACCAGTCATTGACCTCGATGGGTGGATCCTGTGTCCACCGAGGGGTCGGTGGGAACGACTGGTCGAGCTGACAGTGAACTTAACTCATATTTCCAAGTTCACTTTTAGTTCATTGTCCAGCTTCCTCTCTTAGGCATCTTATGGTTTCATCTTTTGTTCAACTAAGCCTAGGGATAGTCCTCCTGAGGTGTGGGTACCACCTTAAGTCATCTATGGCCAAATACCTTTTGTGATTGCCATACATGATGATCTTCAATCCGGCGGATCATTATCTTCACTCTTGATTTCCTCGAGTCTTCAAGTTTCTTAGCAAGTGTTTCTTCCCGAGTTATGGAATTGACAAGGACAAGGACTCGGCAAGCCGGGGCACTAACAATCTCCCCCTTTGTCAATTTCATGACAAAACCTAGAAGCTAACTCAGTTACAAGCCCACCCTTATTACATCACGTTTGAATAAAAAAAGTTACATTGATTAGAAGTGCATATTCAAATGGTCAACAAGACTATGATCTTCGCATATTCTTGTTCAGTTTGCTTCATTTCATGTTTTTCTTGTTCAAGCATACAAGCAAACAACGCTAGAAAATCATTAGAGGCATTAGTCCCAAAAAATAAATATGCATTCATGGACTAAACTAGATTAGTATTCATTCTCCCCCATACACCAATGATTTCGTAGTCACCAACACTACCCAGAGCTTATTTGAGCTAACTCCATGCACATACGTCTCCTATTTCTCCTCTATTATCTAAGGGATCCAGGCCTTTAGGCTTAGTCCAATCTTACCAATTATTTCCCCATAATTGGCTTTGATGTCTTTTAGCTTCTACTTATTGCTCCCCCATTTTGTCATAACTGTGACAAAGGATAATAGGCAGACATTTACAGTACTGCCCATGGACTGCTCCCCCATAAGTTGTGCTTCCCTTATGGTGATGCACACGCCAATGGCCTTTTGTAGGGATAGAAATCATGATGAATCCATGGGTTTGGTCATGATATGTGCCAATTGATTTTCTGTGCAGATATGTACAAACTCGATAGTTTTCTTTTCCACCAATTCTCTTCTGAAATGATGTTTTATGCCTATGTGCTTGGTCCTGGAATGTTGTACTGGATTCTTGAAAATATTTATTGTGCTAGTGTTGTCGCAGTACAATGTTATGGATTCTTGCTTAAGTCCATAATCGACCAACATTTGTTTCATCCAGATTAGTTGGGTACAACAGGTTGCAGCTGCAATGTACTCTGCCTCAGTTGTGGAGAGAGAGACTGAGGATTGTTTGCGGCTGTGCCATGCCACTAAACAATTTCCGACGTTGAAACAGCATCCACTGATAGATTTCATGTCATCAATATTTCCAGCCTAGTCTGCATCTGTGTATCTAACTATCAAGAAGGAAGTGTCATATGGAAACCAAATTCCATGCAAGGTAGTACGAGCTACATATTTAATAATCCATCCGGTAACAGCTTTGAGGTGTGACTCTTTAGGTTTGGATTGAAATCTGGCACAACCTCCTGCACTAAATCAGAAGTCTGGTCGACTTGCTGTGAGATACAAAAGACCTCCTATCATGCTTCTACACAAGCTGGGGTCCACATTTGTTCCATTCTCATCTTTGAATAATTTGATGGTTGTGCTCATAGGGGTGGTCGCATGTTTACATCCGTCTAGACCAAATTTATTGACTAGTTATTATCCATATTTGGATTGGGAGATAAAAAGTCCATCTGACTTTGTTTGATTTGAAGACAAAGGAAATATTTCAGTTCTCCCACCATACTCATTTCAAATTCAGATTTCATGAGTTTGAAGAAATTCAGTACAGTTTTTTCACATGTATACCCAAACACTATGTCATCTATAGAGATTTGGGCAATAAGGATAGACTCCTTAGTCTTTCGAACAAACAAAGTCTGTCTACACTCCCCCTTTGAAAATTGTGACCAAGTAGGAATTGGATTAATCTCTCATACCAGGCTCTTGGTGTTAGTTTGAGGCTATATAGAGCTTTTTTGAGTTTAAACACATGGTTTAGAAATGTTGGATCAATGAATCATTTGGGCATTTGGGCTATTTTACAAACACTTGGTCAGTTTAAAAAGCCATTCAAGAATACACTTTTCACATCCATTCGGTAGAGTTTGTACTTGAGGTGGCATACAATGGAGAGCAGAATTCTAATGGATTCTAATCTTGCTGCAGGGCCAATGGTTTCATCAAAATCTAGACCTTCAATTTGAGTGTATCCCTGAGCTATCAGTTTTTCTTTATTTCTCACAATGGTTCCATGTTCATCCAGCTTGATTTTGAAATTCCATTTTGTTCCATTTATGTGTGTTTCCTTGGGTCTAGGAACCAAATCCCATACATCATTTCTAGTAAATTGTCTTAGTTCCTCTTGCATAACATTACCCCAATCTTCATCATCTATGGCTTCTTCTATCATTTTGGCTTCTAGTTGTGAAGTAAAATACGCAGAATTAACCAGGTTCTCAAGTTGTCTTCTTGTTCTTACCCCAGCAGTGGGTTTTCCTATGATTTGTTGGAGAGGGTGTTCTTTTAAATTTTTTAGGGTTTTTGGTTCAGGTGGGGGATTTTGTGGCTCATTTTCGCTCTCTAGATTTTCTTCTTCTTGAGCTAACCTGATGATTTCCTCTTCTTTTAACTCTTTATCTGGTGTACTTACTTGGTCATCTACTACAACATTTACTAATTCTTGGATGGCACCAGTTTTAAGGTTCTTTACCCTATAAGCATGACTATTTGTGGAATATCTGAGGAAGACGCCATCATCGCTTTTGGATTCAAATTTTCCTAAATGCTCTCTATCCCGCAGTATGTGGCACTTGCTTCTAGAGACTTTAAAGTACTTAGAGTTGGGTTTCCTACCAGTCCAAAGTTCATGAGCAGTTTTGTTTAGCCCGACTCTAAAATATATTTGATTGATGATATAGCATGCGGTGTTAACTGCTTCAGTCCACATATTTTTTGGAACATTCTTACTCTCTAGTAAGGTGTTAAGACATTTCTTGAAGGACCCTATTTTTCCTCCCAGCAACTCCATTTTGCTGAGGAGTTTTGGGGGCAGAGTATTCATGATGGATGCCTCGTTTTTTACAGAATTTATTAAATGACTTATTTTTAAATTCCCTCGCATGATCAGTCCTTATTCTGTGAATAATTGACTCTTTTGCATTCATAATCCGTTTTGCAATGATTTTGAAGTCATGAAATGCATCAAAGTTTTCCTTCAAAAAGGCCACCCCCGTATATCTAATATAGTCATCAATTATTACCAGGAAATTCCTTTTTCCACCAGCACTTTCGTGTTGAGTGGGTCCAATAAGTCCATGTGAAACACTTCTAAGGGTCTAGAAGTTGCAATCAAATTTGTATGTTTATGAGCTACCTTGATTTGTTTTGCTAGTCACCACAGATGGTTTTTTCAGATCAACTAACTTTAGGTAAACCCTTTTTATGTTAACTTAGTTTGGACAAGTCCTTGAAGTTCACATGACCGAGCCTTTGATGCCAAAGTTCAGCTTCACTAATTTTGGATATGAGGCACTCATGTGTGACAGGAGTTGATGAACAGTCCAAAATATAGCAATTATCAGAAGTAAGGATACCACTTAAGACAATTTCACCTTCTTTTGAATAAACATGGCAGTCTTTTTTACTAAGGTGACTTTACTATCATTAGCACACAATTGAGATATACTAAGTAAATTGCACTTAAGTCAATCATTAAGATATACGCCTTTGATAACCCCAAAAGATGGCAGATTCAGTGACCCCTTACCAATTATATTTTCCATGTTTCCATCTCCAAAAAGGACAGATCCTCCCTTAAAATTAACTAGATCAGACATATAAGAACTATTTCCAGTCATATGTCGAAAGCATCCACTATCCAAGTACCATTTGGACTGCCTTTCAACACTTAGGGCTGTATGAATCATGAACCTCTTATTAATTTGAGAGCAAATAGACGAAGGGCCAATGGTAGAGTTCTTCTCCTTTTGATGTATAATCTGAGTAGATCTGAAATAAGGTTTCCCGTCAAAGAATCTGATCCTTGGATTCCCCAATCTATTCAGGATGGTTTGTAGTTTTTTATTCTTCTTTAGATAGCAATTAGTTTCAGGATGACCCCGTTTTCCACAATAAGTGCATTGTATGTTAAAGAGTTTAGATGTCTGGTTTTTAACAAATATGGGAGTTTACCCCGAGGTAATTTCCATGTTTTTACAATGCTCTTTCCCAGACTCATCCTTGTAATTCTTTTCAGAAGTAAGGATCTTTCCCAATTTTTCATTTCCATGATCGACCTTGTCTTGAGATTGAGATAGCCTTTCCAAGTCAGACAATAACAAAGTAATCTTGTTTTCAATACATCTTTTCATTTCTGCCAAGTGGTTGTGATCTCTATTGCACAGATTCACTTGGGATTGAAGATCAGTCTAACTTTTTCTCAACACTAATACCTCATCAATTGATTTTTCAAATTTCGCTGAGAGAGCTTTTCTTTCAGTTCTTTCAATTTAAAGAAGTTTGGTCAAGTAGGTAGTCTTTCTTCTAAGTTTGTGAGCTTTCTTGGTCAATTCCATACTCTCAAGATACAGAGCACTCTATGATTCTTGGAGATCATCAAGTGTCTCTTCATTTTCAGATTCACTAAAATGTTCTTGTTTATCACAAGGAAACGAAGCAACAAGACCAAGAATTGTACCTTTACTTTCTTTATCCAAGGTTGATGCACGCTTAGATTCTTCTGAGTTATATCTTTTCATTTTGTTTGAGTCTTCTTCCTTTTGATGATGAGTTATGAAAGTCCCTTTCACATAGTGCTAGAACACGATTTGACCCTAGAGGAGAGAGAGAGAGAGAGGGGGGGTGAATAGATCAATCCCAGTTTCCATGGTGTTTACAAAATTCTTGATTGTTTAATGTTTAAGTGTAGCGGAATAACAACATTAATCAAGAGATTGTTTAGTGTGGTAAATTGTTTATAATTTCTTTAAACAATCACACTAAGTTTCGAACCCTTTGCAAATTGCTTGATTATCTATGATTGTGCACAATGTATAAATAAAGACAATTAAATGCAAAGTGATGTGTGTTAAGAAAAGTACTTAAATACTGAACACAAACACACAAAGATCAAACACCATAAGACCAAATTTATAGTGGTTTGGTTAGCCAACCTACATTCACTGTTAAGACTCATTCAACCTTGTGCTATCTCCAAATCCATTAAGTGGGGACTTACACCCTCACAATTTGAGTAGGAATTCCACCTCACTCAATCGGCTGGGAATTCCACCCACTTCTGTGCTAGAGACGACACTTTAGAGTTTTTTATAGTGGTTCCGTAGCCAATCCTCCTTAATCCACTTTCGGGACAAAGGCTTTAAATAAAAATTAAAACTCGGAAGCACTTGTGTTTGAATCTCTTTCTTGTTGATGTGTGCTTCTCGAAGATCCCACCCAATGTGTGCTGACACTCCTCCTTGTAGCCGTCATAAAACAATCACAATTCTAGGGTGACAAAGAACCTGGTTTTACGCAAAGCTTTCCTAGTTTATTATCCTTTCTCCTTTATATTTCTCACAAAATTAATCCATATGATTGGTTATATTTGATTCCCTAAGTGTAAGCACGAGAGAGAGAGAGAGTGATCCTTCTGTTGGCCCTTGTTTAAGCTCACTGATAATGATGAGGGTCTAACTGATTTACCAAAGGATGCCCATTGGTTGCACAAAAATTGGTATTTATAGACACGGCAACCAGATGCAGCAACGGCAATGTATCGACAGGTCGGTGACACTAGGGGTCGGTGACTAAAAATGCTACCGTTCAACATATCGACCGTTGCGCATTAATGCACTCCCAACGGTATAATTCTTTCTCGACCGACATGCCGGTGTCGCCGATGGGTTTACAGTCATGGCACCGATAGGTCGGTCCATACCGAGAGGCTCGGTCTGGGGAACACCATGATGTCCTGAAACCAATCTTACCCAAACCGACCTGTCACCCTTTACTGAGGGGTCGGTCCTTGTAACGCCCGCCCCTTTTCACTATGCTACTTAGCCGAAAATCAGAGTCTATTTTTTTTTTTTTTGAATTAAAGAGTGACAAAGAGCGCGGGACGTCACAACGCGAGTTAAGTCCGAGCTTCCACAGCCTGGCCCTTAACTGGCCAACCCTACGTGTACGTGGAACTAAGTCCACGAAGAACGGTTCACATGTAGAAAGTAAGCTTGCAGAATATTTAACCAAATGCGGAATTATAATAGAGTCTATCCTACTAATTTTAGATAGCAAGGAAGTTACATCACTTAATTAATAACAACACCTCAAAATTATAATGTCCAACATAAAGTCCAACCCATAGCAAGTAATCTAAAATATTACTGTCCGACGAGCTAAGTTACTCAAATTACATTTCCACAATGAACTTAAATAAATTAACTAGCCCGCTCCTCCAAGCTCCTACGCTTGGCTCCCGTCGCGTCCTTCATTTCCTCCATCCCCTGCGTCATCAGCTAAGGTGGAAGTAGGGAGTTAGATAACACGCCCAGTAGGTACTCCGAGTAGGGCCAACACATGGATTAGTGATAACATAACACATAGGTAATAGTATAACAAAAACCATGAAATCAATGCCATGCCATGGGTGTCTTATGTTATGAGTCCCACCCATCATCCTTACCATTGTACAATGTCCCTTTTCAATCATACATAATGTCCCCCTTGATGGAAAAGCCTCGTCAAGATAAATCAACACAAGTGTCCCCCTTGATGGCAAAGCCTCATCAAGATATAATAACAAATACAAATATCCCCCTTGATGGAAAAACCATCATCAAGGTATCCTAAATACAAGTATCCCCCTTGATGGCAAAGCCTCATCAAGGTATTCATAAACACATAGTATCCTTCTTGTTTGGATAGCCTCATCAAGATAATCATAAACACATAGTAACCTTCTTGCTTGGATAGCCTCATCAAGATAATCATAAACACATAGTAATCTTCTTGTTTGGATAGCCTCATCAAGATAATCATAAACACATAGTATCCTTCTTGTTTGGATAGCCTCATCAAGATAATCATAAACACATAGTATCCCCATGTATGTTTATCGGTCGCCCCGATGGAGCATGGACTCCGGTTTCATTTCATCAATCCCATGCTATGCATGAGATGTAAGTGCAATATGCCATATAATAATAATTCAAACCATAGCATTTAAATCTCATCTTAAAACATATCATTTGATTACCAAAATAATTCAAGAAACATCCATACACATATAATCCATGGCTTACAATAAGGTTGGAATCCTACCAAATACCGATTATTGTTCCTTAGCACTTCCGTCCAAGAATTCGGTCACCAAACGCGTACCGCTTGCAACGTCCCAATACCTTATTACACATTAATAATTAAACCCATGTTTTAATCATGCTCATGTCCCTAACACATGCCTTAGTGGGGTTCGGCCATACACCATGGCTGAATCTCACTATCTGGGTTTGTGGGTCCCATTTAATCCATCAAACATTCTAATTATGTGAGTTTAAAATCCAGCACCCTAGGCTCCATTAATCCACACATAAGGTCATCATCAAGGCACTTAAGTCCATGATCAACCTCCCTGGGGTTCGGCCATACACCATGCCCGAACCCATGGTTCTTTATTTTGGCCATATTTACACTTTATGCCACTCCTCTTGGTTAAACACTTCCTCCATCCTTGTACATTTTTGTCCATAACTGATCCATAACTTGGAACCATGAGTGCCTCATTTAATCATGTCATAAAATCATTAAAATCAGCCCTTTACTTAACCTAATCCCCATTAACTTAAACACATATATAGACCTTAATCTTAGGCCATAAAATGGCTCACAAATGGGTCATGGGTTCGGCCATACACCATGGCCGAACCCATGATGTCTTTTTCCCCATTTTTCCTTGAATCCATTGCAACATTTTTGATCCCCAAACAGTCCTTCCTTGGGGGGGGTTTCCATCATGCATTTAGATCACCATTTTAAATCATCTTTAGGTACATTTTTGAGTCCATCAAAGCTACCAATATTCCCCCATTATTTCCCATATTTTTACACCTATTAAAATACTAATACATCACCATAGGGTTCGGCCATACACCATGGCAGAACCCATGGTTCATGGTTCATCTTCCTCTACCACTTTTGAGGCCATAAGAACCATTCACATTTCTCCATGGATTTCCCTCATTAAAATCCTTTTAAAAATCACTAACATTCATTCACTTAAAACCTTTAAAAATTATTAACCACCTTCCATAGCCTCCATTCTTTAAACCCATTAAGCAATACTTAATCTCCTTCCATGGGGTTCGGCCATACTACATGGCCGAACCCTATGGTCCATCATTCCTCAAAAATTACATCTCCATGCTTTAATAAACCTTAAATACATAATGTCCTTAATAGTCCTTTATTTTTCTTAACCTATCTCACCCATTAGGGTTTGTCCATTTCTCATCCTTTCCTTGGATGGATTTTAGATCCATGGCCCATGACATTTTTGGCCACCATTCAATCCAAGAAAATGGACTCCATTTAATCCTTAAAAAATTGTAGAATCTTGTTTAGTGAAACTTACCGATCCGCTACTCCTCCGGCTTCCTTTTTTCTCCTCTTGGTTCCTTAGCCTTCTTTCTCCTTCTTCTCCTTGTTGTTCGGCCAATGGATGAGCTTGACCAAGGTGAGATCACCAAAGGTTGGTTCGGCCAAGATGAAGGTAGATTGAGAGAGGGAAAGGAGGAGAGAAAAAAAGCTATCCTAAGGTCTTGAGAGTGGTGGTCGGCCAAGCTTGGGGTGTTCTTGTTTCTTTTTCTTTCTTCTAAGTCTTTCCTTCTTTCTCTTCTTTCTCCTTGGTGTTTTCTTTTCTTTTGGTCTTGGGAGAGAGAGGGACGGCTAGGAGAGTGAGAGATGGAGAGGATGAGATGAGAATGAGATGGAGAAATGGGATGGGAACCTTAGACTTTCCCATCTCATCTTGGTTGCTTGGGTTACACTCCTCCATGATTCATTTGACGAACCAACATGGGGAAGTATGGGCTTGCATGTCCTTGGTGGTGGTAGTTGGGTGAAACCACCACCATGCCAATGGTTTTGGTGTCCAAGATGGGTGGTTTGGGCTTCCCATCATGTCCATTAACCAACCATCATGGGGAGGGGTATGGCCTCTCATGCCTTTGGTGGTGGTGGTTGGGATGAAACCACCACCCTTGCCAACGGTTTTTGGGTGTGTTTATCTTAGTGGTTTGGGTGGTTTCAATGAGATGAAACCACCCCTTTGACTCACCTCTTTGACTCCTCCTTTGACTCATTTGACTCACTTAATTATTCAATTAACTTATTTGATTAATTTGATACTTAATCTTAGGTCACTTAATTACATCATTTAATTCTATTCAACTTCCTTAATCTTCTCCATGAATCCGCCCATGATTGACCAAGTCAACCATGGTGGCCGGCCCCACCAATTCCTTAGCCTACCTGCCACCTCACTTGATGAGGTGGAGGTGGGCCCCACTTGATTATGCCACCTTAATTTAATCCAACTTAACTTAGGTGATTTTCATTAATTAATCCAACTGAATTTACTTTGATCCTCCTTAATTCCCTTTGACTTATCAATGGTTGACCAAGTCAACCATGGTGGTCGGCCCCACTTATGTCTTGGTCCACACGCCACCTCACTTGATGAGGTGGGGTTGGGCCCCATTAGACCATGACACTTGTATAACGCCAATTTAACTTAGGTGATTTAAACCAATTCAATCCATTCCAACTAATTGGATCACCATTGGGCCCATGGCCCAATTAAATTTACCTCTTACCCATTTACCCTAAAGCTTAAATAAATCATCTTGACCCATTGGGTCCCAAATGGGTATTCGACCTAATTGACCATCCTTGACCCAATTTACCATCATTGACCCACTCAAATGAAACTAATCCAATCCATGGTCCATTAGACCATACTTGGGTCATTGTTCAAATTTTGATCCATTTGCCATTCATTCCATCAAAATTCTAAATTTCAACCATTAATATAAATAATAACCAATATTTATATTGATTTAAAAATCTGGGCTATTACAGTCCTGGTACTCTCGATCGGTCTTAAACTACCGATATATCTATGTTCTCGAGATGCCACTTGAGTTCTAAGTTCCAAAACTCATGAATTTTTATCGAAGACTTGTTCACCACGATGGGTCATTTCAGCCTTTCACCGAGGGGTCGGTGCATACGAGACTCTCGATCAGAGGCACATTGAGAATGATAGTTCTACGATCCAGAATCTTTGTCAATTTGGCCAACCAGTTCTTGACCACGATGGATCGAACCTGTCTCTGTAACATCCCGCCCTCTCCGAGAAATATCAGAGTCTAAGTTTTTTTTAAAATAATAATAATAAAACATCGAAAGAGAGAGGACGGCGTCACGACGCGAGTTAAGTTCAGACTACTCAAGTCTAAACCTTAACTGGCCACCCATGTGTACATGGACTAGACCATGATAATGAATCACACATGGAACTAACAACAACATGCGGAATAAACTAGATTAACTGCAGAAATAATATGAAAAGATAGCAAGTAACAGTCCCAAATGATAATTAAGATAAACAACCATTCATAGTTAATAGTCTAATCAAACCATAGCAAGTATTACTTATTACATGTCCATCAAAATATAAATCAAATGACAATAAATAAGTAATCCTGTTCAACATTCAAGCACTTAGGCTTGGCTCCCCTCCCGGTCATCGACCTTCTCTTTCCCTTTCCTTGTACCTGCATTCTCCTCTGAGGATAGAATTAGGGCGTTAGATCAACGCGCCCAGTAGGTTCCCGAATTAGGGCTACCACATGTTAGCATATAAAACATGCATATATATCATATTACATGATCATCAAAAACAGGTAAAACAATGCTATGAAGTATGCACATGCAATGAGTCTCTCCCATCATGTACATTTATAGCCATCACTTGACGTGCCTCGCACCGTCAAGGTAAATCACAGTACACTTCCATCTCTTCATCATTGAGTTGACTCATATCACATATTAGTCCTCCTGGCGGAACTCTCATCGCCTAAGGAGACCATTGTGACTATGATCATCATGTTACTCCTCCTGGCGGGACTCTCATCGCCTAAGGAAGACGTAACTCATAATTGCAACACTGTAGAACCTCAATCATCATCCCATGTCCATGCATGAGATGCCAATGCTTTGTATGCCATTGTAAATGCATAATATATCATTCGAAACCACATAAAATAAACAAGTCTCATAAAGAAAACTAGGGTAAAACTGTGGTTACAAGTAGGTAGGAAAGCTACTGAAGATTCACTTCAGTACTTGATCTTTCTTTAACGTCACCCGGCCACGATTCGCACGTCGTTCAACTTCCGGTACCTTGTCCATACAATAATCAGTAAATCATATTATCACTTACTTGTTCATTCATATCTAAGACCCAGCCACATCATGTGGGGTTCGTGTCCGTACATCCAACCCTATGATCATTTCCATCATTGATCATTCCATCAATAATTACTTTTATGCCATTTAGGCTAACCTTTTAGTTTAACCATATCTAAACCAACTTAGTGGGGTTCGGCCATACAACTTGGCCGAACCTCACCTTTTTAATTTGGGTTCTTCATTCATCACCTTTAATCCCATTTATTACTTAACCCAATTCTATCAAATACTCATTGATGGGGTTCGGCCATGCCACATGGCCGAACCTCATCCTATAGATTTTTATCCATAATCCATCATCATCAATGGTTGATTATTTTCTTACACATAGTCCATAACTTATCATGTATGATTCCTTAATTAAAACAACCATAAACTCCCATCCAAAACAGCCCATTTATTTCAAAACAGCCCCATGGGGTTCGGCCATTCTCATAGCCGAACCCTAGGGTTCACTTGATCCAATCATCACCATGATTATTCATGGTTTAATCATGCTAACTCAACCATGAATTATACATGTTTCAGCCACATAAACATCCACCAAAACAGTAAATTAAACTTCACCAAATCACATCAAACACTATATTTTGTATGGTTTTAAACTCATCAAAATCATCAACTACTTACATGGGGTTCGACCATCCAAGGTGGCCGAACCCTATGTCCATGTTTTGGTCTTTCAAACATGTTTTAGGTGTCACTTATTCATATAAAAATCAGTACATCATTGCTGCATTTTTACCTCTCAAAACCATCCAATAAATTCATCACTTTGTCCAAATAACCATAACACCTCATGGGATTCGGCCATCCAAGATGGCCGATCCAAATGGTCCATTTCATCAGTTTTAAATCACTGTTTTAAACCCATGATACCTTCAGTCCTTATGTCATTCAGATCCATGTTTTTAAACCTTTCTAAAACATGCATTTGAATCTTAAATAAAACTTAAAAACAGTCCACCAAAATTCTATGGTTTCCATGTTTCAAACACATCAAAACCAAACCATCATTTGCATGGTCGGCCCTCCATGGTGGCCGAACCCAATGGTTATTTTTACCATTTTTAAACCTCTATTAATCAAGGTTAAAACCTTGGTGTATTTGGCCATAACCATGGCTCAATACACACCCCATTTGCTCCATGTTATTAAACCAAAATAACATATAAATACTTACCAAACTTCCAATCTTTCTCTTTGCCTTTGGTCCTTGGTTTCTCCCTTTTATTTCTTCCTTTCTTTTGCTGTTTTGTGCTTGATCTACTGGTGTAAACACCTCTGATGTTCCAGCTAGGAAAAACGAATTGGAGAGAGGGAGAGAGAGATGGAAATTCTTGGCTTTCCAAGGTGAAAAACGGCCAAGCTTGGTGGTCATTTGCTTTAGTACTTCAGCCCACAAGACCCCTCCATTCCCTCATCAGTTCTTATAAAAAATGATGGGTCTTGGGTGCTATCCAATGCAGCCCTTAGCACCTACCAATGCAGCCTCCCAACTCCCCAAGCATCACCTCCCATTTCCATGTATTTCATTTAAAAACCCACCATGAAAATCACCCCAACAAGTCCCCAACGTGTGGGACTTGTTTTGGTGGTTATGACTGAGCCAAACTACTCCTATTCCCTCTGAACTCACTGATTTACAGTCCCATTGACTTCCATTTTGACTCACCCAACTCACATGTCCAACTCACCTCATTAATTGACAATCATTTAATGAATTTGAGTCAACTCATTTTTAATTCAAATTAAATAAAATCAGTTCCACTTAACCTGATTTAACTCGCCATTGAACTCATTTGTGGGCCTACATGGTCGGCTGTGGTCAACAAAGTCAACCCGACCCGTTGGGTCCCCCTTTAGCTCCTTGACCCATTTTTGACTCCATGACCCAATTATGGGTATTTTGGTCATTTGTAATTGGTTTTCACATGTGCATCAGGCCTACCCATTTTTACTCCACTTGATTTCCAATCAAATCATCTTAACCCCATTTAATTTAAGTTCACACAACGGTCAAATAATCCATTAAGACCCGTTGGGTCCCATTTGGGCCCTTTGACCCATTTAGCCATTTTTGACCCAATTGATGTACATTACCCGTCCAATCAAACTTGACATTCATAATGTGCTCATATGATCTTAATTTGACCAATGGGCCCCACCATTTCCTTACTTAAACATCACAAAATAATTAATTTAACACATTAGGGGCATTTTCATAATTATCCACTTCATTGAGACATTGGGGTGTTACAAACCCAATTTGATGTTCATTACCCATTCAATCAAATTTGACACTTATAATATGCTCATAGGGTCTTAATTTGAGCAATGGGTCCCACCATTTCCATATTTACAATCACATTCATTGAATTCACCAATCCAGGGGCATTTCCGTAATTATTTCAATCATTGAGAAATTGGGGTGCTACAGTCTCCACCCAGGGGTCGGTGAGAACGACTGGTCGAGCTGACAGTGAAACCAAGTACATATTTCCAAGTTGGGTTCCAATTCACTGTCCAACATTCTCTCTAGGCTTTTAATGATTTTACCATTTGTTCAACTAGGCCTAGGAATGGTCCTCTTAAGGTGTGGGTAACACCTAAAGTCATCTATGGCCGTTTACCTGTTTTGTGATTTCCATAACGATGAGCTTTAATCCGGTGGAGCATGATCTTCAATCTTGATCATCTTGAGTCTTCAAGCTTCTAGCAAGTGCTTATTCTCAAGTCGTGAAATTGACAAACTTAGGGACTCGGCAAGCCGTAGCACTAACAAGTTATCTTTCCTGTCACAGAGATGACAAGAGCAAGACCTACTACAGAATTGTATGCATGATATTGTGAATGTGGGCCTTCTAGCTATATTTTTTTAATAAATTTGATTCGATATTTACCCCAGTTATTTTCTTCTCCGAACATCGAAATACAAGTATCCATGGCAGTTGTTCTAGCAATCAAATCTCATTCGGATGATTAAATCCAAATATATAGAGAACGAGGCTCTGATACAGAATGAAAGTCCTTTCCCTTATATGCTAGAATACGATTTGACCCTATAAGGGGGGGGGGGGGGGGGGGGGGGGAATAGGTCAATCTAGTATCGTTGGTCCTTTTTAAAATTTACTTGATTGATTAATTATATGCAGCGGATATAACTGTAACACCCCAATTTCTCAATAAGATGAATATTTACGAAAATGCCCTTGGATTGGTGAATTCAATAAATGTGATTGTAAATAAGGAAATGGTGGGGCCCATGGCTCAAATTATGACCCTATGAATATATTATAAGGGTCAAATTATCATGAATGGGTAATGAACATCAATTTGCGTCAATATGGTTAATTGGGTCAAAGGACCCAATTGGACCCAATGGGTCATAATGGACTTATTAGACCATTGGGTGAGCCCAAATTTAATGGGGTTAAGCTGAATTGATTGGAAATTAAGTGGAGCATAAATGGGTAGGCTTGATGCACATGTGAAAACCAAATACAAATGGCTAAAACAACCCATAAATGGGTCATGGAGTCAAAATGGGTCAACAAGCTAAATGGGGACCCAATGGGTCAGGTTGACCTTGTTGACCACGGCTGACCGTGTGGACCCTAAAATGAGCTCAATGGTGAGTCAAATCAGGTTGTGTTGGATTGGAATGAGTTGCATTTAAATTAAATGGTTGGGTTGACTCAAGTGTAATAAATGTATGGTATTTAATGTGGTGAGTTAAGCCATTGAGTTAGTTGAGTCAAAATGGAAATCAAAGGGGCTGTAAAATCAGTGAGTTGAAGGGAATATGAGGAGGTGTCTTGGTCTCAAACAAACCAAAACAAGTCCCACACGTTGGGGACTTGTAATGGTAGTTTCCATGCTAAGTTTTAAATGGAAATGGATAGGAATTGGATGAGATACATGGGGAACTGAAAGGTTGCATTGGCTGGTGCCAAGGGATGCCTTGGTTGGCACCAAATATCCCATTGGTTTGATGAAAGAATGATGAGAAGTAATGAGATAATTTGGGGCTGTTTAACAAAAGGACATACACCATCATTTGGCCGATTTTCACACAAAGAAATCCTAAGAATCCTCATCTCTCTCCCTCTCTCCAAACTCATTCTCTTGGCGGAACCAGCAGTGGTGTTTTCCACCTTTGATCGAGCACCAATTCGGCTAGAAGCTAAGGAAGAAGGAAGGAAACAAGACGGAATAAGGCAAAGAGCAAAGACAAGAAGAGCTTGGAATTTGGTAAGCATTTCCATGGATTTTTGTTTAATAAAATGGGATTAATGGAACATGATTTGGCCATGGGTTGGCCGAATCTACCAAGGGTATGAAGTATATAAATTGATGTTTAAAAGATAGGAAACATGGATCATCGGGTTTGGCCACCTTGGCTGGCCGAACCCCATGAAATGTTATGATCATGTTGATGGTTTTTGTAAGATAAAACCATGCAAGTGTTGGACTGATTTGGATGTTTAATTAGACTTAAGATGCATGTTTTGAAAAGGTTTAAAACATGGATTTGGATGTCATGAATGGCTGAATGCATCATGGGTCTAAACCTTGGGTATAAATTGATAAAATGGATCATTGGGTTCGGCTACCTTGGATGGCCAAACCCCATGAAATAATGTTGGTATTTTAATGGTTTTTGGAAGGTTAAAAACCATGCAAAACCATGGAGGTTTTTACATGTTTTAATAAGGCTAAGTATTTGATTAAAAGGTTTAAAATTATAGGCCATAGGGTTCGGCCAATGAGTATGGCCGAACCCATGAAATCATATGATTATTGTATGGTGATTTTGATGGTTTTGAGAGACAAAAAACCATACAAGATTATGGTGTTTTTATGGGAATTAAATGAATATAAGTTTGCTGTTTTGGGTTGGCCATTGGATGGCTGAACCATGTAGTTAACATGGCTAAAGGGTAGAGTCCAATTGGTATGTAAATAATGGAACCATTGAGCAAAAGAACCATAAGGGTTCGGCCATGTGTATGGCCGAACCCCATGGACTGTTTTGATGGGAGATTATGGTTTGTTTTATGATTTGGAATAAGGAATCATACATGATAATTTATGGACTTAGTGTAAGAAAAATAATCAATCATTGTAGATGATGCAATATGGGATAAAAATCCATAGGATGTGGTTCGGCCATGTAGTATGGCCGAACCCCATCAATGATTATTTGATGGATTTGGGTTAAGTCATAATGGAATTATAGATGATGAATGAAGGACCAGATTAAATGGTGAGGTTCGGCCAAGTTGTATGGCCGAACACCACTAAGTTGGTTTGGGTATGGTTAGTGGTGTTTAAGGAAAATTAAACAAAAGGTTAGCTCAAATGGCATAAAGGTAATTATTGATGGATTGATCAAAGATGGAATGATCATAAGATTGGATGTATGGACCCAAACCAAAGTGGCATGGTTCGGCCATGTTGTATGGCCGAACCCTACCAAGGTATTTTTGTGGTATATGATGTTTAATAAAAATTAAATAAAAGAGAGATCAAATGAAAAGGGAGGTTAAATCCTAAGTTGATGAGGTTCGGCCATGGGTATGGCCGAACCCCACACGATGACTTTTGGGTCTTAAGATGTGAATGGAAATTTAAAATGATAGTATGATTGACTTGATGTTACATCACAAGGTAACGGAACGTGAACGGCGTACGAGTCGTGAATGGGTGACGATTAAGAAAGATTGGACGCTGAAGTGAATCTTCAGTAGGTTTCCTACCTACTTGTAACCACAATTATGATTTGGCTTTATTATGTTTTATAAGATATGTTGTATTTGATTTATGTTTCAAATGTGGTTTTGAATGATGAGTTATGTATTTACAAATGACATACAATGCATTGAGTTATGGAACCCGGAGCCCACACTCTGGTGATATGTTGTGATGCAACTGTGAAACCTCCTTAGGCGATACAGGTCCCGCCAGGAGTAGTATCATGATGATGATAATACATTGGTCTCCTTAGGCGATACAGGTCCCGATAGGAGAAATGTTATAATGATGAGAAATACATTGGTCTCCTTAGGCGATGCAGGTCCCGACAGGAGAAATGTATAATGATGAGAATCACATTGGTCTCCTTAGACGATGAGGGTCCCGCCAGGAGAAATATTATGATGATGAGAGCCACATCGGCCTCCTTAGGCGATGCAGGTCCCGCCAGGAGGAATATCATCAAGAAGAAATGAAAGTGCATTGTGATTTACCTTGACGGTGAGAGTCTCGTCAAGTGATGGCTATGTATATGTATGATGGGAGGGACTCATTGCATGTGCATATTTATATAGCATTGATTTACCTATTTTGATGACCATAAATATTATGATATATGCATGTTTTTATATACTAACCATGTGGTAGCCCTAATTGGAAATCCTACTGGGCGCGTTGATCTAACGCCCTAATTCTATCCATAGAGGATAATGCAGGAAATGGAAAAGGGAAAGAGAAGGTCATGGACCTGGAGGGGAGCCAAGCTTAAGCGCTTGATTGATGATTGGGATGTCTTTATTATTGTCTTATGAGTTACATTTTTATGGACATGTAATAAGTTGATACCTTTGCTATGGTGTGTTCATGATATTGACAATGGTTGGTTGGATAAGTTATTTTAATAAATGAGACTTGTACTTGCTATCTATTCATTTTAATTCCGCAGTTGGTCTAGTTTATTCCGCATAACTTGTTTAGTTCCATGTGTGGATTGTTATCGTGGGTTTAGTCCATGCACACATGGGTGGCCAGTTAAGGGTCGGACTTAGGAAGTCCGAACTTAGCTCGCGTCGTGACGCCGCCTGCTATCTTCCGGTGTTATTCTATTATTATTTTTAAAAAAAATTAGACTCTGATTTCTTAGAGAGGGCGGGGCGTTACAGTTGGTATCAGAGAGAAACAGGAAGTTGAATCATCGAAGTAAGATTAAAACGGTTTCATATCTCACTGATAGATAAGAATCCCAACTGACCGACTATTCGGAATCCGCTGATTGGGGGCCGGATTAATTTACTTCGAGTGACTCAAACTGAACAATGAATCTGAGAACGACAATGAAAGATACCAAAGTAAAGTACAGTCATCATAACTGGACATATCAAACATAGCAAAGTAGGATGCACTCCCCTGATATCCCCACACTTTGAAACAAACAACACGAATTTAGAGATTTCCCCAGAAACAAAAGAAAACAAAGTGTGAAGATTTAGCAATTTTCCCAAACACAATGCATGATATGATATATAAGAAATTTCCCGAAACCAAGATTGGTTTTATTAGAACTTATGCTAATTATTTACGAGTTCTATGTGATGATACAGATATGTCGAGTAACGTGGAATATACAAAATTGTGGGATAAACGGACACCTAGCTGTCCAATAGATTTGGTGTCGGCTTCCAACAACACCAGCATGGAAGTCAACATGGACCTTCAGGAGGGACCACCCGAGGAAATTGAGGAGGATATAGCACCTTTTCCGAAGGATCTTATGGAAGACATTCCTTGGATAATGGAACCTTCTGAGGAAGATGAAGAGGATCTAGCACCTTTGCCGGAGGATCCTATGGAAGATGTTCCTATAATAATGAAATCGGGTGGGGAGATAGATCCCGTCTATACGTGTGAGTTGTGCAACCAAGACGGGCACAACTGTAGGTATTGTCCTCACCCTCTAGGCATTGTCTGCCCGGTTTGTGGACTGCATGGGCATGGAGAGGCTAGGACTAATTGTCCTTATATTGGAGGACCAGGGGTAATACCCTGTGTGACATGTGGAGTATTGGGTCACAGGTCGATGACATGTCCTGATAATCGTTTCAGGTTCCCTGATGATGCAGGATCTTCCACGGAAGATTAGGTTAAGAGGTAGAAAAGAAAGACAGGGAAAGAGGAATATTTTGTAAGGGTCCATTTTGTTATTCTAAGGGTTTGTTTTACCCTATCAACCCTTGTGCAAAGATGAATTATGAATATATATATAAAGTTTGCCATTTTATGATTCTATGAGGATTGCTAGTATTAAATGTGTGTTGTGAAGAAAATTAAGCCAATAATGTTTTCATGAATTAGAGAAAGATGGCACCACTGAAAAAGATCCCAAAGAATCAGAAGGGAAAGGAGAAAGTATTGCAAATTGGATTAGGCGAAGGGTCTTCAAAAAGAAAGACCCGACAAGACGATCAAGGAAAGGAAAAAGAGATATCCTTCATTCCACATGAAGAGGAGTTATCTCAAATTATAAAGGAGAAAGTTGTACATGACAAAGGTGAGGAAGAACATCAGCATGGGTCTGAGAAATCACTCAATGATAAGGAGGAAGAAGAGAACATCAACAACGGCGTACATACACCAATACCATATGTGCCGCCCGAACTACAAAGCTTGGTACAAGCTGTAGTTACTTCCGTCCTCCAACAAAATCTGAATGGAGGTGGAAGCACCAGTGAGGCCAGTGATCGGAATATGGTCAGGGACTTCCAACAACAACGACCAACCTTATTTCAATGGGAGAGAGGGGCCTGTTGGATCAGAGAACTAGCTGAAGAAAATTTCCCAGATATTGACTCTGCTGAACATCAAGAGTCATGCCCACAAGATCCTACTGGCCACGTCACAACAGATAGATGACGCTGGTAAGTGGTGGGAAGTAGTGGAGAAACAACGGGCACTTGTGCCAGAAAGGGAGCGAACTGAAATGACCTGGAACAATTCTCAGCGACGTTCCTGGAACACTATTTCCTGGAGGAGGAAAGGGAACGTCAGACTCAAGCATTTCTGTCATTGGTGCAGGGCTCCATGACAGTAGCTGAGTATCACAGGGAATTCTTGAGTTTATCATGCTATACGTTCTACATTGTGGACACGGAGTATCGGAAGGCTCGCAAGTTCGAGCGTGGGTTGCGGCCAAGCATTAGGGCCAGAGTAACCGTGTTCAAAGCAGCTACGCTGGCGGAAGTGGTTAGCAAAGCTACCATTGTGGAGTAAGAATTGGCTGAGTTCACACGAGTGGACAGTCTCGAGCGCCGAGTGGGAGGGGTACTTATCAACCCAACAAGAAGTTCCGACCGAACTTCAGCAAACCCTCGCCATCTGTTGGATCTACTGGGGGCTTTCGTCCCAATCAGCCCTCCCAATCTGTAGCAGTCACTCAGGCTTCTAGAGGAGTGAGCACCTGCTACCACTGTGATCAACCAGGTCAACTCCGGAGGGATTGTCCAAAACTCAACAGGCTTTCACACTCCAGAGGATCGTCTCGTCCACCAGTCAGACCGGTTAACTCCCGGGGAGGCAGGACGTATAATCGGGCGAGACGAGCACCCAACCCTACTGGAGCTGGACGATTATTTACTTTAACTTCTCCAGAAGATGAGGATCATTCGGTGATACAAAGTATGGCGGTAGTGAGTAGTTCTTATGCGCATGCACTATTTGATTTTGGAGCTTCACACTCTTTCATAGTTGCATCATTCATAACTGCTACCGGTACCTTAGTTCAAAGATTAGCCACAACACTCACAATTGTGTCCCCTGTCGGAGACTCGGCATTGGGACTGTAACACCCCGCCCTTTCCGAGAATTTCAGAGTCTAATTTTTTTTTTTTAAATAAACATCGGAAGAGAGCGGGCGGCGTCACGACGCGAGTTAAGTTCAGACTACTCAAGTCTGAACCTTAACTGGCCACCCATGTGTACATGGACTAGACCATGATAATGAATCACACATGGAACTAATAACAACATGCGGAATAACCTAGATTAACTGCGGAATAGAAAGACTAGATAGCAAGTAACAGTCTCAAACATTAATTAACATAAATCAACCATCCAAAGTTAATACCCTAATCAAACCATAGCAAGTAACGACTTATTACATGTCCAACAAAATATAGTACGAATGACAGTAATATAAAGAAGTCCAATCCCACATTCAAGCTCTTAGGCTTGGCTCCCCTCCCTGTCAATAACCTTTCCTTTCCCTTTGCTTGTACCTGCAATCTCCTCTGAGGATAGAATTAGGGCGTTAGATCAACGCGCCCAGTAGGTTCCCGAATCAGGGCTACCACATGTTAGCATATAAAACATGCATATACATATCATAATACATGATCATCAAAACAGGTAAAACAATGCTATGAAATATGCACATGCAATGAGCATCCCCCATCATGTACTTTCATAGCCATCACTTGACGTGCCTTGCACCAACAAGGTAAATTACAACACACTTTCATCTCTTCTATGTATAAGCGATGTACATGTAATGAGCAACCCCCATCATGTACCATCGTAGCCATCACTTGATGTGCCTTGCACCGACAAGGTAAATTACAACAACATTCATCTCTTCTATACAATATGTACATGCAATGGGCAACCCCCATCATGTACAATCGTAGCCATCACTGTAGAACTTCATTCATTATCCCATGACTATGTATGAGATGCCAATGCCTGTATGCCATTTGTTAATGCATAATATATCATTTGAAACACATTTTTGTTAATGCATAATACATCATTTGAAACACATATATTAAAACAAGAATCTCATAAGAAAACTGGGTAAAAACTGTGGTTACAAGTAGGTAGGAAACCTACTGAAGAATCCGTTCAATAACTGATCTTTCTTTTGCGTCACCCAGTCACGACTCGCACGTCGTTCGACTTCTGGTACCTTATCCATATACCAATCAGCAAGTCATAACATCATTTACTTATTCAATCACATCTATGACCCATCCGCATCATGTGGGGTTCGACCATGCCCTTGGCCGAACATCACCAACTTAGGATTTAACTTCCTACTTTATTTAATCAACTCTTAAACACTTAACCGTTTTAAACATGTCTTGTTAAGGTCCATACAGCCATACACATGATTATTCCACCTTTCATCAATAATCACTCTTTCCCATAATTTCAATCACAAAGTCGGCTACACAATAGGGTTACCAAAGACCCTTAGTGGGGTTCGGCCATACACATGGCCAATCCTCACCAATCTGGTTTTTGTCTCCACTTTCCATCTTATAACATGGTTGGTCAACTTAGTATTAAATCCACAACTCAAACTAGGTAATTCTTAGATCAAAAACATGAAACAAATCATAGTTTCCAATAGGATTCAATCCAACCATGGCATCCAAAAACAGTCCATGGGGTTCTCTTGGTTCAACTAGTCCATGATTTACCCCTGATTTGAATCCATAACTTAACCCTAAAAAAATGACATGGTTCAGCCCTATGTTGGCCAACCAATAACAGCAAGTTAAACTTCCATAAATCACATCAAACACCATATTTTATATGGTTTAAAACTCACCAACATCATCAAAACTAACATGGGGTTCGGCCATCCAAAGTGGCCGAACCCTATGTCCATGTCTTGGTCCTTTTTAACGTATGTCATATGTCCACTGAACCATATAAAAATCAGTATAATATTGTATGGTTTTTACACTTCAAAACCATCCAATTACCCAAACAAGATCATGGTGTTCGGCCATGTAAGGTGGTCGAAACCCAAGGATCTATTTTTACCAATTTGTATCACCTTTGCCCAAGGTTTAGACCCTTAATGCATTTGGCTATTCCAATGCCGAATTATGCCATCCAAAACCAAGATTAAACATCCTTTATCTTGTATCTTAGATCCCACAAAACAGTCCATGATTTTACAAAACCATCACTTTAAACAAATAAATTTCATGGGGTTCGGCCACCCAAAGTGGCCGAACCCTATGGTCCATATTTTCCATCTTTTAGACCATTGATTTAAACCATGTTGACTTCAGCCTTCTTGTCATTCAGACCCATGTTTATAATCCTTTCTATATCATGCATTTGAATCTTTAAGTACAACCCAAAACAGTCCACAAAATCCGTGGTTTTCATGTTTCAAAACATGAAAACCAAGCCATCTCTTTACATGGGGTTCAGCCCTCTATGGTGGCCGAACCCAATGGTCATCTTAATCATTTCTAAACCTCCATTTAATCAAGGTTAATCATTGGTGTAATCGGCCATGATCATGGCCCAATCCACACCCTACTTGTTCCATGTTTTTCAACAAAACTCAATGAAAAACTTACCAATTTTCCCAAGCCTTTCTTCTTGACTTTGATCCTTGGTTTCTCCCTTTTATTTCTTCTTTCTTTCCTTAATTCCTTGCTGGTTTATACTTGACTAACTGGTGCCAAAAACCTCTGTTGTTCAGCCAAGAAAACGAATTGGAGAGAGGGAGAGAGAGATGGGAATTCTTGGATTCCTTGGTGTGAAAAACGGCCAAGTATGGTAATGTTTTTATTTTATAGTTTCAGCCCCCAAACTCCCATTCATCCTCCCTCATTAACCTTGCTAAAAACGAGTGGATGTTGGGTGTCAACCAAGACACCCCTTGGTGCCAAACGTTGCACCCCTTGGTGCCAAACATTGCATCACATGGGAAATGAACCAATGCAACCCTTCATGAAAAGGTGCCGCCCAACGTTGGTGTCTTTTGGCTTTGCCAAAGCACCCTTTCATACCAACGGCTGAGATTGATTCTGATTTATTGTTGTGTGAGATTACAACTCATTTCCATCTCCTCTTGACTCACCTAACTTGGAATATTTTTATTCTAAACCAACTCGTCCAACTCATCACTTTTAATGCACTAAGTTTGAGTCAACTCATTTCTTAAATCCAACTCATTTCAAATCAACCTAACTCAAGCTGAATTAACTCACACTTGAGTTCAATTGAGGGCCCACACGGTCATCCATGGTCAAACTGGTCAACCCAACCCGTTGGGTCCCCCCTTTAGCTCCTTGACCCGTTTTTGACTCTATGACCCGATTATGGTATTTTGGTCATTTGTAAGTGGTTTTCTCATATGGATCAAGCCTACCCATTTCTTCTCTACTTGATTTCCAATCAAATAGGCTTAACCCTATTTAATTTAAGTTTACGAAATGGTCAAATAATCCATTTTGACCCGATGGGTCCCATTTGGGCCCTTTGACCCATTTAGCCATTTTTGACCCACATGATGAAAATTACCCGACCAATCAAACTTAACATTCATAATGTGCTCATATGATTTTATTTTGAGCAATAGGCCCCACCATTTTCTTACTTATCATCACAAAATAATTAATTTAACAACCCAGGGGCATTTTGGTAATTTTCTACTTCATTGAGAAATTGGGGTGTTACAGGGACTTATATGCACGGCAGTTAACACTGAACTAGCTGGACTCAAATTTGAGTTCAATTATCTGGTGCTTGACATGGCTGAGTATGATATAATATTCAGCATGGATTGGTTGGCTAAGTTCCAGGCCAACATTGACTGTTATCGCCGAAGAGTGACATTTTGGTCACCCGAGGGAAAGCAATACGTGGTTCGTGCAGACAAACAGAGTGGACTGCAGGAAGGGTTGAACCACGTGGTATTGAATAATATCATTATAAATAAAGTCACCAATTACTGAACTTCCGGCAATTGTAAAATAATTTGCGGATGTGTTTCCAAAGGAACTCCCTGGTTTGCCGCCTATGAGGGAGATCAACTTCGAAATCAAGTTATACCCTGGTACTTCACCAGTGTCTCTACCACACTATCGGATGGCACCAGCAGAGATGTCGAAGCTAAAGAAGCAGATCGATGAACTGCTTAGGCTGGGATGCATCCGACACAGTACATCGTCATGGGGAGCTCCAGTATTGTTCGTATAGAAGAAGGATGGTTCACTACGGATGTGTGTTGATTATCGGAAGCTAAATCAGCTAACTGTTCGGAACAAGTACCCTCTACCCAGGATCGATGATTTATTCGATCAATTGAGGGGTTCCAGCCATTTTTCAAAGATTGATTTGATGTCTGGTTATCATCAAATACGGGTTAGGGAGGAAGATATAGAGAGGACAGCCTTCAGGACGCGGTATGGACTATTCGAGTTTGTAGTCATGCCATTTGGACTCACAAATGCATCGGCTGTGTTCATGGACATAATGAACAAAATCTTTCGTTCGTACCTGGACCCGTTTGTAATAGTGTTCATTGACGATATCCTGATCTATTCCAAGAGTCAGGAAGAACATGCAAAGCATCTACGGATAGTTTTGAATACTTTGAGGCAGAATAAGCTGTATGCCAAAGCCAGAAAGTGTGAGTTCTAGCTATCTCAAGTAAATTTCTTGGGACACGTTATATCCGAGGAAGGAATAGCCGTGGATCCGGCTAAAGTGGCGGCAGTGAAAGACTGGAAAACGCCAAAGAATGTAACCGAAATCCGCAATTTCTTAGGATTGGCGGGTTATTACCGGAAATTTATCATGGATTTTTCCAAAATAGTGGCTCCATTGACTCGACTCACTCAGAAAGGAGTCAAGTATGAGTGGTCAGATCAGTGTAATCGGAGATTTGAAACACTGAAAGAGAGACTTACAAGAGCTCCTATTTTAATTTTGCCGGAAAGGGGCAAAGGATATGAAGTACAATGCGATGCTTCAGGAAAGGGACTAGGATATTCACTTATGCAAGGTCAATGTGTGGTGGCATATGGGTCAAGACAGTTAAAAATACATGAACATCTTTATCCCACACATGATCTGGAGCTAGCTGCAGTGGTCTTCTCTCTCAAAAGTTGGAGACACTACCTCTACAGCGAGAAATTTGAGGTATTTTCTGATCATAAGAGTTTAAAATATTTATTTGATCAGAAGGAACTCAACCTGAGGCAGCGTAGATGGATGGAGTATCTGGCGGTTTATGAGTTTGCGCTTCGATACCATCCAGGTAAGGCAAACAAGGTAGCGGATTCCCTCAGCCGCCTATCACATGCATCGGTAGCATGCTTGATCAGAACAGAATGGGAGATGCTGAACACCATTCGAGAGTTCAATCTTTATATCAACAACCGTGGGAGCATGTATAATTTAATCATACGGTCCAATATGGTCACCAAGATTGAAAAAAAAAAAGAGCAGACCCGAAAGTGGAAGAGATATGGGCCAAGATGTCCACTGGCGTAGTCATACCGGAATGGGAATTACGACCAGGACAGGGTCTTTTATTCCGGGGAAGAGTATATGTGCCAAAGAGTTGTAGGAAAGAGCTATTGATTGAGGCACATCAATCCAAGCTCTCCATTCATCCGGGCAGCACCAAAATGTATCACGATCTGAAAAGGCATTATTGGTGGCACGGACTAAAAAGGGATGTGCCAGAATTCGTGGCACATTGTTTAACTTGTCAGCAAGTTAAGACTGAACATCAAAAGCCACCAGGGTTACTCAAACCCTTATCAGTGCCAGAATGGAAATGGGAGCACATTTCCATGGATTTTGTGATGGGGTTGCCAAGATCTTCAAAGGGCAATGATGCCATATGGGTCGTGGTAGACCGACTGACCAAGTCTGCGCATTTCATTCTTATTAAGATGACGGATTCATCTGAGACGTTGGGTCGGAGTTACATCAAGGAAATTATTCGGCTACATGGCATTCCCTGAACTATAGTATTTGACAGAGATGGCCGGTTTACCGGCAGAGTGTGGCAAAACATGCGGTCAGCTATGGGGACAGATCTACTGACTAGCACCGCTTTCCACCCACAGACTGATGGACAGTCAAAAAGGACGATACAAACCTTGGAAGACATGTTGAGAGCATGCATGTTTGATTTCAAGGGTGGATGGGAGGACCACTTGCCACTGGTGGAGTTCTCGTATAACAATAGTTATCAAGCAAGGCTTCAGATGGCCCCATTCAAGGCTTTATATGGTAGGCCTTGTAGATCACCAGTGTGCTGGATAGAGGCTGGTGAGCCTGTACTGATTGGACCTGAACTAATTGCGGAGACTACAGCACAAATTCAGTTGATACGTCAGCACTTATTGACTGCACAGAGTAGACAAAAGAGCTATGCTGACAAAAGAAGAAGGTCTCTGGAATTTGAAGTGGGGGACATGGTATTTTTAAAGGTCTCACCACGGAAAGGACACATGAGGTTTGGGAAGAAGGGGAAACTGTCACCAAGATTTGTGGGACGGTTTCCCATCATGAGAAGAGTGGGGGATGTGGCTTATCAGATAGCACTTCCTTCACAATTGATAGCATTACACGATGTGTTTCACGTGTCGATGCTGAGAAAGTATAATCCCGATCCGTCCCATGTATTGAATGTGCAAGACATAGAAATACAAAACGACGTGACATACATCAAGAAACCAGTTAGGATACTGGAGACTGAGCAAAGGGTGTTGCGAAATAGAGCGATTCAGTTCGTAAAAGTGGTATGGGACCGACATCGTGTTGAAGAGGCCACATGGGAACTTGAATCGGAGATGAGAACAGCTCACCCTGAATTATTTATGTAATTTAGTTTGGAACCCTACTTCGTTCGATTTTCGGGACGAAAATTTTAAAAAGAAGGTTATATTGTAACACTCCAATTTCTCAATAAGATGAATATTTATGAAAATGCCCTTGGATTGGTGAATTCAATAAATGTGATTGTAAATAAGGAAATGGTGGGACCCATGGTTCAAATTATGACCCTATGAATATATTATAAGGGTCTAATTATCATGAATGGGTAATGAACATCAATTTGGGTCAATATGGTTAATTGGGTCAAAGGACCCAATTGGACCCAATGGGTCATAATGGACTTATTAGACCAATGGGTGAGCCCAAATTTAATGGGGTTAAGCTGAATTGATTGGAAATTAAGTGGAGCATAAATGGGTAGGCTTGATGCACATGTGAAAACCAAATGCAAATGGCTAAAACAACCCATAAATGGGTCATGGAGTCAAAACGGGTCAACAAGCTAAATGGGGACCCCATGGGTCGGGTTGACCTTGTTGACCACGGCTGACCTTGTGGGCCCTCAAATGAGCTCAATGGTGAGTCAAACCAGGTTGAGTTGGATTGGAATGAGTTGCATTTAAATTAAATGGTTGGGTTGACTCAAGTGTAATAAATGTATGGTATTTAATGTGGTGAGTTAAGCCATTGAGTTAGTTGAGTCAAAATGGAAATCAAAGGGGCTATAAAATCAGTGAGTTGAAGGGAATATGAGGAGGTTTCTTGGTCTCAAACAAACCAAAACAAGTCCCACACGTTGGGGACTTGTAATGGTAGTTTCCATGCTAAGTTTTAAATGGAAATGGATGGGAATTGGATGAGATACATGGGGAGCTGAAAGGTTGCTTTGGCTGGTGCCAAGGGATGCCTTGGTTGGCACCAAATATCCCATTGGTTTGATGAAAGAATGATGAGAAGTAATGAGATAATTTGGGGCTGTTTAACAAAAGGACATACACCATCATTTGGCCTATTTTCACACAAAGAAATTCTAAGAATCCTCATCTCTCTCCCTCTCTCCAAACTCATTCTCTTGGCGGAACCAGCAGTGGTGTTTTCCACCTTTGATCAAGCACCAATTCGGCTAGAAGCTAAGGAAGAAGGAAGGAAACAAGAGGGAATAAGGCAAAGAGCAAAGACAAGAAGAAGAGCTTGGAATTTGGCAAGCATTTCCATGGATTTTGTTTAATAAAATGGGATTAATGGAACATGATTTGGCCATGGGTTGGCCAAATCTACCAAGGGTATGAAGTATATAAATTGATGTTTAAAAGCTAGGAAACATGGATCATAGGGTTCGGCCACCTTGGCTGGCCGAACCCCATGAAATGTTATGATCATGTTGATGGTTTTTGTAAGATAAAACCATGCAAGTGTTGGACTGATTTGGATGTTTAATTAGACTTAAGATGCATGTTTTGAAAAGGTCTAAAACATGGATTTGGATGTCATGAATGGCCGAATGCATCATGGGTCTAAACCTTGGGTATAAATTGATAAAATGGATCATCGGGTTCGGCTACCTTGGATGGCCGAACCCCATGAAATAATGTTGGTATTTTAATGGTTTTTGGAAGGTTAAAAACCATGCGAAACCATGGAGGTTTTTACATGTTTTAATAAGGCTAAGTATTTGATTAAAAGGTTTAAAATTATAGGCCATAGGGTTCGGCCAATGAGTATGGCCGAACCCCATGAAATCATATGATTATTGTATGGTGATTTTGATGGTTTTGAGAGACAAAAAACCATACAAGATTATGGTGTTTTTATGGGAATTAAATGAATATAAGTTTGCTGTTTTGGGTTGGCCATTGGATGGCTGAACCATGTAGTTAACATGGCTAAAGGGTAGAGTCCAATTGGTATGTAAATAATGGAACCATTGAGCAAAAGAACCATAAGGGTTCGGCCATGTGTATGGCCGAACCCCATGGACTATTTTGATGGGAGATTATGGTTTGTTTTATGATTTGGATTAAGGAATCATACATGATAATTTATGGACTTAGTGTAAGAAAATAATCAATCGTTGTAGATGATGGAATATGGGATAAAAATCCATAGGATGTGGTTCGGCCATGTAGTATGGCCGAACCCCATCAATGATTATTTGATAGATTTGGGTTAAGTCATAATGGAATTAGAGATGATGAATGAAGGACTAAATTAAATGGTGAGGTTCGGCCAAGTTGTATGGCAGAACCCCACTAAGTTGGTTTGGATATGGTTAGTGGTGTTTAAGGAAAATTAAACAAAATGTTAGCTTAAATGGCGTAAAGGTAATTATTGATGGAATGATCAAAGATGGAATGATCGTAGGATTGGATGTATGGACCCAAACCAAAGTGGTATGGTTCGGCCATGTTGTATCGCCGAACCCTACCAAGGTATTTTTGTGGTATATGATGTTTAATAAAAATTAAATAAAAGAGAGATCAAATGAAAAGGGTGGTTAAATCCTAAGTTGATGAGGTTCGGCCATGGGTATGGCCAAACCCCACAAGATAACTTTTGGGTCTTAAGATGTGAATGGAAATTTAAAATGATAGTATGATTGACTTGCTTTTACATCACAAGGTAACGGAACGTGAACGGCGTACGAGTCGTGAACGGGTGACGATTAAGAAAGATCGGACGCTGAAGTGAATCTTCAGTAGGTTTTCTACCTACTTGTAACCACAATTATGATTTGGTTTTATTATGTTTTATGAGATATGTTGTATTTGATTTATGTTTCAAATGTGGTTTTGAATGATGAGTTATGTATTTACAAATGACATACAATGCATTGGGAGGATGATTATGGAACCCGGAGCCCACACTCCGGTGATGTAATAATAGTCCGAATTTTCGAATCAATATATATTTGGCATTTATTGATTTTAATTTGAATTGTAACATGATGGAATACCAAATGGATCAAAAGTTGGGACAAGGGTCCAAGAATGGTCCAATGGGCCATGGATTGGATGAAATCCATTTAATGGGTCAATGTGGACTAATCGGGTCAAGGATGGTCAAATTGGGCCCAATACTCATTTGGGACCCAATGGACCCAATTGAGGTAAGCCTAAGGTAAGGAGGGAATTTAATTGGGCCATGGGCCCAATGTCTACCCAATAAACCATGAATTGGAATTAATACAATTAATGGGTCAATGGTAAGTAATTGGGTCAAGATAGTCAATTTGGGTCAAAGGGCCATATGGGACCCAATGGGCCAAAGTAGGTAAGCCCTAAAATAAATGGGAAAGACAAAATATAATTGGGCCATGGGCCCAATGGTGATCCAATTAAGATAAATTAAATAGATTAGATAATCATAAAACCATCTAAATTAAGATGTATCAAGATTAAGTAATATGGCCAAATGGGGCCCACCTCCACCTCACCCATTGAGGTGGCGTGTGGACCAAGGAAAAAAGTGGGGCCAACCATCATGGTTGACTTGGTCAACCATGGATAAATTTAAGAAGACTAAGGTGGATTAAGGTAAATTAAATTGATTAAAATTATTGTAAAATTATCTAAGTTAAAATCAAGGGAATTAAAATAACATGGCCAAGTGGGGCCCACCTCCACCTCATCAAGTGAGGTGGCGGGTGGGGTAGGTCTAGGTGGGGGCCGTCCACCATGGTTGACTTGGTCAACCATGGGTGGATTTATTAGATAGATAATTTAATGGAATTAAATTGGATGGAAATTAATTAACCTAAGTGAGGACTTAACTTAATTAATTAAGTTGGTTAATTAGGGTCAACAAAGACAAGTCAAATAGGACAAGGGAGCCATGCTTGGTGGTTGGTTCTCAACCACCACCACCAAAGTCAAGCTAGCCCATGCTTGGTTGGTGAGGCCATGATGGAGGGGTATGGTCCCAGTAAGACCAAGGAATGAGATGGGTTTTCCATCTCATCCCTCTCATTTCACTCTATCTTTCCCTCCCACTGTCAAAACCATCCCATGCATTGGAGAAAAGAAAAAAAGAAGAAAACCTAGAAGAAGAAGAGAAGAAAAGAGAAGGAGAGAGCAAACCTTGGTCCACCCCTTCAAGATCAAAGGCTAAGATCTTGTTTTCTATCACCTTCCCCTCTCCCTCTCTCAATCTAACCCCATCTACCATAGCCGATCCAAGCATATCTCACCGTTGATCAAGCTCATCTTGACCGTCCATCAAGGAGAAGAAGAGAAGAGAAGGCTAAGGAAGGCCAAAAGCAAAGAAGGACCGGAGGAGTCGTCGGGTGGTAAGATTTTCTTAAAACAAGAGTTTATTTTTTAATATAGAATCCATTTCTTAGACTAAAAATGGCCAAAAACATTGTGGGCCATGGATCTAAGATCCACCAAAAGGTAGGATAAGAAATGGATAAAAATGGAGGAATGAATTAAGAAATGTGAATGGGAGTGAATGGATGACCATAGGGTTCGGCCATGTATCATGGCCGAACCCCATGGTGAATGATGGGTAATTTATTTGAGATTAAGGTTTAAAATGTTGGAGAATGATTAATGGTTTTATGAGGATTTCAAGATTTTAAAATATTAAAAAAGTTGGCAAGTTTTAAAGGTGTTAAATAAGAAAAATTATGAGGTATGTAGATGATTTCAAGTGGCCTCAAAATAATGGAAATATGATATTTTAAAAAATCATGGACTATAGGGTTCGGCCATACAAGGTGGCCGAACCCCATGGTTAGTGATTTATGAGGGTTAGGGTCCTTAAATGCTCATTGATTAATAGTTTTTAAGGTTTGAAAATGATGGAGAATGGTTAGGGTTTCAAGGGTTAAATGTAGGCAAATTTTTGGAAAAAGTTTTATGATGGAATCCATGGATTATATTTTAGAATTTTTTTTATATATAAGAATGGAACTATGGTGATGGCTAGCTATTTTTATAACAATGAAAAGATGGAAGATGATGGAGGAAGTGATAATTTCAATGGATTTGAAAGTGTATGATATAAAGTATTAAAGGGACCAAATGAATGAAAATTAGTGATTTTTAAATGGAATTTTAGCAAAGAAAACCATGGACTAACATTGAGGAAATAATGGCCTCATATGGCTCCAATAAAGGGAACCATGAACCATGGGTTCGGCCATGGTGTATGGCCGAACCCTATGGTGATATTTTAGGACTTTTATGAATAGAAAATGATGGAGAAGAATGATTAAATTTAAATGGATATATGGGACTATGTAATGTTTAAAATGGGATAAAAAACAAGGTTTTAAATGAATGATTTAAATTTCATTGGAGATTGGATTAAAGGGAGTAAAATGGACCCAAGAAAATGGAGATAGGGTACCATGGGTTCGGCCATGGTGTATGACTGAACCCATGATCCCTTTGTGGGCCACCTTTAGGGCCAAATGTGAAAGGACATATGGGGAGTAAATGCTTTTCAAAGTTAAACAATAGGTGGCTGATTTTGGATATGTTATGGAATTATAAATGGGTCTAAGTTATGGATGAAATTTAGACTTAAAATAGACGTAAGTGGGTGAATGATTAACCATAGAGGAGAGAGTGGCAAAATGGTAATTATTAGCCACTTTGAAGAACCACCATGGCCGAACCCTATGTGGATTAGACATGGAATCGAATGCATTATAAATGATTAAATAAAACATATAGATGCTGCGTTTTAGGTTCGCTCAATGAAATATTTGAAATGGCCAAAATCGGATTTATGTATGTGTTTTAACCAATGGATAATGGGCTAAGTTAAGAACTGATTTTTGATAAACTTGTAATATATTTAAGGATCATTGAATGGATCTAGGGTTATGATCACTTAGGAACTAAATCATGGATAACGTATGGACTAATTCGGTAAATGTAATAAGGTATCGGGACGTCGCAAACGGTACGCGATCGGCGACCGGATTATCGAATGGAAAACGTAACGGAACGTTACATGGTATTCGGTAGGATTCCTACCTTTTTGTAAGGAATGGATATATGATGGTATTTTAAATTATTTTGATTTGGCTTATGATGGATTTATGATTATGATTTATCTTATGACGAGTTTTAAGTTATGAATCATATGGATTATATTTTAACATTATGCATTATATGGCTATGTATGGTATATCAAAATTATGGTTATCTATATACTACATAGCATAATGCATGGCATGGGCGGGAAAATAATGAAACCGGAGTCCATGCTCCGTGGGGGCGACCGAGAATCAGACATGGGGATGGCCTGAGGGCTATAACTGGAGTCCATGCTCCGTCGGGGCGACCGAGAATCAGACATGGGGATAGCCTGAGGGCTATAACCGGAGTCCATGCTCCGTCAGGGCGACCGAGAATCAAACATGGGGATAGTTCTATAACCGAAGTCCATGCTCCGTCGGGGCGACCGAGAAGCAAACATGGGGACAATACATTGTATGATCATACGGATGATGGGTGGGACACATGACATTGGCACCCATGGCATAGCACTCATTACTTGCTTATTTTGTTATATATTATTGTATCGGTATGCATGTTATCACTAATCCATATGCTAGCCCTACTCGGAGTCCTACTGGGCGCGTTGACTAATGCCCTACTTCTACCCTAGCTGATGACGCAGGGGATGGCGGAAGTGGTGGACATGACAGGAGCCAAGCTTAGGAGCTTGGGAAGCGCAGTCTTAGTTTATTTACGTTTACATTTTGGAGATGTAATTTTAAAGTAACTTAACTTGTCGGGTGTATAAATTTACATTTCTTGCGATGGTTTGGACGTTACTTATGGACAATTACATTTGGTGATATAAATATGATCATAGGGGCATTTTGGTAATTTAATGTTGTATCTTCCCTTCTATCTAAAAAACCGGTAGGATAGACTCTATTATCATGTTCCGCAATGATTATAATCCGTGAGCTTACTTCCTACGCGTGAACCATTCTCGTGGACTTAGTTCCACGCACGCGTGGGGTTGGCCAGTTAAGGGTCGGGCTTTAGAAGCTCGGACTTAACTCGCGTCGTGGTGTCCGCGCCCTCTCTCACTCTTCTACTTCAAAAAAAAAAATAGACTCTGATTTTCGGAAAGCGGGTGAAAAAGGGCCGGGCGTTACAGGTGATATGCTGTGATGCAACTGTGAAACCTCCTTAGGCGATGCAGGTCCCGCCAGGAGTAGTATCATGATGATGATAATACATTGGTCTCCTTAGGCGATGCAGGTCCCGCTAGGAGAAATGTTATAATGATGAGAAATACATTGGTCTCCTTAGGCGATGCAGGTCCCTCCAGGAGAAATGTATAATGATGAGAATCACATTGATCTCCTTAGGCGATGAGGGTCCCGCCAAGAGAAATATTATGATGATGAGAGCCACATCGGCCTCCTTAGGCGATGCAGGTCCCGCCAGGAGGAATATCATCAAGAAGAAATGAAAGTGTATTGTGATTTACCTTGACGGTGAGAGTCTCGTCAAGTGATGGCTATGTATATGCATGATGGGAGGGACTCATTACATGTGCATATTTACATAGCATTGATTTGCCTGTTTTGATGACCATAAATATTATGATATATGCATGTTTTTATATACTAACCATGTGGTAGCCCTAATCGGAAATCCTACTGGGCGCGTTGATCTAACGCCCTAATTCTATCCATAGAGGATAATGCAGGAAATGGAAAAGGGAAAGAGAAGGTCATGGACCTGGAGGGGAGCCAAGCTTAAGCGCTTGATTGATGATTGGGATGTCTTTATCATTGTCTTATGAGTTACATTTTTATGGACATGTAATAAGTTGATACCTTTGCTATGGTCTGTTTATGATATTGACAATGGTTGGTTGGATAAGTTATTTTAATAAATGAGACTTGTACTTGCTATCTATTCATTTTAATTCCGCAGTTGGTCTAGTTTATTCCGCATAACTTGTTTAGTTCCATGTGTGGATTGTTATCATGGGTTTAGTCCATGCACACATGGGTGGCCAGTTAAGGGTCGGACTTAGGAAGTCCGAACTTAGCACGCGTCGTGACGTCGCCCGGTCTCTTCCGGTGTTATTCTATTATTATTTAAAAAAGAAAATTAGTTTCTGATTTCTCGAAGAGGGCGGGGCGTTACAATAACAATCAAGTGTATGTGTGTTAGCAAAAGTGATAATGCAATCGACACTAGAATTAAGCTCAAATACCACAAGCGCAAGAACACAAGATTTCTAGTGGTTCGGTTAACCAACCTACATCCACTGTTAGGACTAGCTCAACCTTGACTCCTTGAGCTATCCCAAAATTCATTAAGTGGGGACTTACACCCTCACAACTAGAGCACGAATTCCACCCCACTCAATTGGCTGGAATTCCTTCCACCACTGTGCCAGAGACGAGGCTCTAGAATTTTTTATAGTGGTTTCGGAGCCAATCGTCCTTAATCCACTTTCAGGACAAAGGTTTTAAATAAACTTAAAACCAAGTAGCAGTTGCCTTATAGCTCTTTCTTGAAGAAGTGTACTTCTTAAAGATCCACCCAATGTTTGTCGATGCTCTACCTTGTAGCCGTCGTAGAGCAATCACAATTTCAGGATGACTGGGAAACTTGTCCCACAAATATATTTCCTAGTTTGTATCTCTTATTTTATCCTCTTTTTCTCTCGGTCTCTAACTCAATCAATGGATTGGTTGTAATTGATTCTCAAGCGTAGACACAAGAGAGTTGATCATTCTTTAGAGTGTGTGAATTTTCTCAGTTCAAGGAAGATAATTAAATGATCACGCAACATTCATATATATAAAGGAGTGTTCACAGTTTTTCAAACTGTCCAGTACCGACATGGCAGTGGTACTGATGGGCCGGTGTTCATACTTATTATAGTTCAACCACCCGACCGTTGCACATTAATTGCACTTTCAACTGTATAATTATTTTTCAGTTGACAAGTCGGTGTCGCCGATGGGTCGACAGTTATGGCACCGATAGGTCGGTCCATACGAGAGGCTCGATCTGGGGCAACACCACACTGACAAAGTTTCAAGTCCAGAAACTAGTCACACCCAGACCGACCTATCTGTAACACCCCGGATTTTCATCACTTATATATATATTGGACTAGTTCATTTAAACTGTGATTTAATGGAATTTTGAGATTTAAATGTTGAAATGGACCTTAGATGGGTAAGGAGCTGGGTCAATTACCCAATTAAGACCCAATGGATCACGGGTAAGCTTGATTTTAAATAAAATTGGGTAAGTCTAATTAAATGGGTCATATATGAGCTGATTTTAAAGTAGATAGGTAAAGGATTAAATGGTTCAACTACCCATTGGGACCCATTGGGTCATAATGAATGTAATTTAAGGTAATTGGGTCATCTACCCAATTAAGATCCAATGCACTAAATCCACCTCATCAAGTGAGGTGGCATATAAGTGATATAGCAATACCATGTGGTGCATGGTCGGCCATGTCATGGTTGACTTGGTCAACCATGGGTGAGTCCAAGTGACTTAAGATGAGAAGTTGAGGAGACTTCCATCTCAAGGTGAGTTGAAGTGGGAAGATGGAGAGTCTCCATCTTAACGGACATGAAACCCATGCACACGTTGGAACTCAAAGAGTTGTCTTGGCTTAAGCCAAGGGTCTCCTTGGTTAAGCCAAGAGACACCTTGGTTAGACAAAACTTAAATGAGGGAGAGTGAAAGGACTTAGCTGGTATACAAAGGGACACAACCCAAGGGGCACACCCCACCCCTTGGCCGATTTCATCTCTTTTGGAACAAAGAGATTTCTCTCCTCTTCTTCTCTCTCTCTCTCATCTACATTTTGATACTGGGAGAATCTGTAAAGAACTAAGGAAGAAGAAGCATTTAGGAGGAAAGACAGAGAAAAAGAAAGAAGGAGACGGGGAAAGAATCTAGGATCCAGTCGACTGAACTGGTGTTGGCCGAAACAGAAAAGAGTTTCTAAGAGTTTCAGCTGACTGAATCTCATGATTCAGTCGACTGAACATCGACTGGATTAAAATATATGGGGCTTATTGGTGTTTCAGTCGACTGAACATAGACGTATCAAATAAAAAAGGGATCTGGTGAGTTTCCGACGACTGAATCATAGATTCAGTCGACTGAAGGTAGACTTACCAAACACAAAAACTGTTGGTTGATGATTTAGCCGACTGAACCCTTGATTCAGTCAATTGAATCTATACTGGCCGAACACACAGATGACTTGATCCAAAGTCAGCCGACTGTAACGTCCCACCCTCTCCGAGAAATCAGAGTCTAATTTTTTTTTTTTTTTTATAATAACAATATAATAACCCCGGAAGAGGACGGAGAGACGTCACGACACGAGCTAAGTCCGGACTGTAATAGCCCAGAATTTTTAAATCGATGAATATGTGGCTATTATTTGTTTTAATGATGGAAATTGGGAAATATGATGGAATAGATGGTAAATGGATCAAAATTTGGACAAAGGCCCAAGTATGGCCCAATGGACCATGGATTGGATTAAATTCATTTAAATGGTCAATTGGGCCAAGGATGGTCAAATTGGGCCCAATACCCATTTGGGACCCAATGGGCCAAGAGGATTTAAGCTCTAAGGTAAATGGATAGGAGGGAATTTAATTGGGCCATGGGCCCAATGGTGATCCAATTAGTTGGAATGGATTTAATTAAATTTAAATCATCTAAGTTGGTGATGGAGTGGTCAAGGTGACATGGCCGAATGAGACCCACCTCCACCTCACCAAGTGAGGTGGCGTGTCGACCAAGGATTGGTGGGGCCGGCCACCATGGTTGAATTGGTCAACCATGGGTGGATACATGGAGGGAAATTAAGAAAGTGGAATTAGGTTAAGTGGGAATTAATTAACCTAAGTTAATTAGCTAATTAATTAAATAATTAAACTATCCAAAAAGGTGGTCAAGTGGTCAAAGATGGGAGACCACACCACCTCATCTCCAAAGCTCAAAAACATTGGCTAGTGGGGGTTTTATCCCAACCACCACCATTAAAGCATATAAAGCCCATGCTTGGTTGGTGGGAGGAGTTAATGGTGGAGTGTAAGTTACACAACCAAATGAGATGAACCTTATCTCATTTCTCCATCTTTTTCCATCTAACGCTTTCACTCTCTCCCTCTCTTGCTCTCTCATTGTCGTCCCCCACACCAAGGAAGGAAGAAGAAAACTAAGAAGAGAAGAAGAGAAGAAAAGAGAAGAAAAGTGCAAGTGTTGGCCCACCTCTTCAAGATCAAGAGTTGGGGTAGTTCTTCTCATCTTCTCCCCCTGTCTCTCTCAAATCTACTCCATCTTAGCCGACCCAAGCATTGGAGTTTTTCATTGGGTCAAGCACATCTTAGCCGACCAACAAAGGAGAAGAAGAAGAAAGGAGGCCAAGGAATCCAAAGGGAGCAAAGAAAATCGGAGGAGCCGTCGGATTGTAAGTATTTCTAAACAAGAGATTAGATTTTTAAGGTTTAAGATTTGGAATCCATTTTCTTGGATTTAATGGTGGCCAAGTTTATCATGGGCCTTGGATCTCAAATCCATCCAATAAAAGGATGAGAAATGGACAAAATGGAAAGATAAATTAGGTTAAGGAAAATAAAGGATGCATTGAGGACATTATGGATTTAAGTTTATTTAAGTATGAAGATGTGATTTTTGAAGGAACCATGGTAGGTCATTAAGAATTTTAATGGGATCTTGAAGAATGGAAACCATGGAATATGATGAATGGTTTTAAAGATTTTGAATGATTAAATGTTAGTGATTTTGTAATGGGGTTTTTAAATGAGGGAATCCATGGATGAAGATTAATGTTTTTATGGTCTTAAATGTCACAATGAATGATGGACCATGAACCTTATGGTGATGGTGTTAGAATTTTAATGGGTTTAGAGAATGGAGGCTATGTTAAGTGGTTAATGATTTTTAAAGTTTTAAATGAATGAATGTTAGTGATCTTTAAAGGGGTTTTTAAATAAGGAAAACCATGGAGAGATTTTATGGATGGAATGCTTTGAACCCTATGGTAATGTATTTATAATTTTAATGGATATGAAAAGATGGAAATAATGTTTTAAAAATAAAACCATGGAGATATTTTGGTGAACTTAGGTGTTTTGGAACCATGGAAAAATATTGGGGAGTAATGGTAGCTTTGATGGACTTAAAATGAAATTAATGGTGATAAAAAGGGGTGATTTGAATGCATGATGGAAACCACCTCAAGGAAGGACTTATGGTGGAGCTAATGATGTATATAGACCCAAGTAAAAATGGGAAAAAGACATCATGGGTTCGGCCATGGTGTATGGCCAAACCCATGACCCATTTGTAGGTCAATTTATGGGTTAAATGTGATAGTATACATGTGAGTAATGAATGGGGATTAGGGTAATTAAGTGGCTAATTTTTTATGATGTTGTGTCATGGCTAATGAGTCATTAAAGGATCCAAGTCTATGGATCAATTATGGGCCTAAGAATGGAGGAATGAAATGAGAACTTAACCATGGAGGAAGAGTTGCAAAACCGTAAATATTGGCCAAATTCAAGAACCATGGGTTCGGCCATAGTACATGGCCGAACCCCATGGGAGATGATCGTGGACTTAGGGACTCTAAGTAATAACCTTATGTGTGATTAATAAAGCCTAGGGTGGCTGGTTTTTAGACCCATGTAATTAAAATAATTAATGGATTAAATGGGACCCACAAACCTAGTTAGTGAGGTTCGGCCATGGTGTATGGCCGAACCCCGCTAAGGTATGATTAATGGATTTAAATGGTTAAAAACATGGGCTGATTATTCGTATGTAATAAGGTATCGGATATCGCAAGCGGTGCGCGATCGGCGACCGGGTTCGTGAACGGAAACGTAAAGGGACGCTAGTCGGTATTTGGTAGGATTCCTACCTTCCTGTAAGCCGTGGATTACGTATTATATGATGGTTTCTTTGATTTATTTTGGTAATTATATGATTGGTGTTATGATGGTTTTAAGATTATGATTTATATATATTATATGGCATATGGCATATTACATTTACAATGATTTAAATACTATATAGCATATCGCAATTACATCTCATGCATGGCATGGGCGGGAAAATAAAGGAACCGGAGTCCATGCTCCGTCGGGGCGACCGAGAAGCAAACATGGGGATAGCTTGATATGCTATAACCGGAGTCCATGCTCGTCGGGGCGACCGAGAAGCAAACATGGGGATATCTTGATGTGTTGAGATATAACCGGAGTCCATGCTCCGTCGGGGCGACCGAGAAGCAAACATGGGGATATCTTGATGTGTTGAGATATAACTGGATTCCATGCTCCGTCGGGGCGACCGAGAAGCAAACATGGGGATATCATGATGGTATGGATGATGGGTGGGACTCATGACATAGACACCCATGGCATAGCATTTATTTTATGGTTTTTCATTATATTATTATCTGTATGCTTGTTATCACTAATCCATGTGTTAGCCCTACTCGGAGTCCTACTGGGCGCGTTGTCTAACGCCCTACTTCTACCCTAGCTGATGATGCAGGAGATGGCGGAATCGAAGGACGCGACGGGAGCCAAGCGTAGGAGCTTGGGAAAGCGAGCTACTTAGTTTATTTAATTTTATTTTGGAAATGTAATTTGAGTAGCTTAGCTCGTCGGATTGTAACATTTTCTATTTCTTGCTATGGCTTGGACTGTATGTTCGAATGTTATCATTTTGAAGTGTTTTGGCAATTAAATGAATGTATCTTCCCTGCTATCTAAAAATTGGTAGGATAGTCTCTATTATAATTCCGCATTTAGTTAAACATTCCGCACGCTTACTTCTACGTGTGAACCGTTCTTCGTGGACTTAGTTCCACGTACACGTAGGGTTGGCCAGTTAAGGGTCGGGCTTTAGAAGCTCGGATTTAACTCGCGTCGTGACGTCCCTTGCCCTTTGTCACTCTTTATTTAAAAAAAATTAGACTCTGATTTTAGTGAAGAGGGGTGGGCATTACTCGGACTAGCCAAAGTCCGACCCTTAACTGGCCACCCATGTGTGCATGGACTAAACCCATGATGATATACACATGGAACTAAACAAGCTATGCGGAATAAACTAGACTAACTGCAGAATTAAACTGAATAGATAGCAAGTACCAGTCTCAATTATTAAAATAACTTAATCCAACCATCCATTGTCAATATCATAAACAAACCATAGCAAAGGTATCAACTTATTACATGTCCATAAACGAAATCCAAATAACAGTAAATTATAAAAATCATTCCAACATCAAGCTCTTAAGCTTGGCTCCCCTCCTGGTCCTCAACCTTCTCTTTCCCCTTCCTTGTTCCTGCATTATCCTATAAGGATAGAATTAGGGCGTTAGATCAACGCACCCAGTAGGTTTTCCGATCAGGGCTACCACATGGTTAGCATATAAAACATGCATATATATATCATAGTACATGATTATCAATAAAACATCTGAAAACAATGCTATGTATATAAGTGCATATGTAATGAGTCCCACCCATTACCAGTATACATAGCCATCAAGTTCTTTCACAGTGTTCTTTCATTGGGACTCACACGATAAGGTAATCCACAGTAATCCTCATTTCCTGTGGAAAGACACTTCATCATTGAGTTGTTTCACATTGTTCTTTCATTGGGACTCACACGATAAGGTAATCCACAGTAATCCTCATTTCCTGTGGAAAAACACTTCATCATTGAGTTGTTTCACAGTGTTCTTTCATTGGGACTCACACGATAAGGTAATCCACAGTAATCCTTATTTCCTGTGGAAAGACACTTCATCATTGAGTTGTTTCACAGTGTTCTTTCATTGGGACTCTCAAGTCAAGGTAATCCATAATCATCACCCCATGCCATGCATGAGATGTCAATGCATTGTATATCATTTGTAAATACATAACTCATCATTCAAAACCACATTTGAAAACATAATATCAAATACAACATATCTCATAAAAACATGATAAAACCAAATCATATTTGTGGTTACAAGTAGGTAGGAAACCTACCGAAGATTAGCTTCGGTGTTTGTTCTTTCTTAAAGCGTCCCTTGCTCACGACTTGCACGTCATTCAACTTCCGTCACCTTGTGATGTAACAGTAAGTAAATCATACTATAAATTAAATGTCCATTCACATCTAAGACCCAAAAACCATCTTGTGGGGTTCGGCCATACCCATGACCAAACCTCACCCACTTTAATTTGATCTCTTTTAATTTGGATCAACACCATCCAAATAATTTATTGACAACCTCAATCCACAAAATATCACTCGGTGGGGTTCGGCCATACTACATGGCCGAACCACACCACCTTGGTTTGAGCCCCTTTTTCAAGTCCTTTGCTCTTTTCCTTCATATTTACAATTATGCCACTAGGCTAAGTCTTGTTAAAACCAATATCTATAACCAAACCACCTAAGTGGGGTTCGGCCATACAACTTGGCCGAACCCTACCAATCCAATTTGGATCTCTTAATCCATTCATAATTGTATCATGCTTAAACTTTAGAACCAATAATCATTTCCATGAAATAGATTCACAACACCATGACCATGGTCCATGGGGTTCGGCCATACATATGGCCGAACCCTATGGCTTTCACATGTAACACCCCGATTTCTCAATAAGATGAATATTTATGAAAATGCCCCTGGATTGGTAAATTTATTAATTATGATGTTAAATGAGAAAATAGTGGGGCCCATTGTTCAAATTAAGATCCTATGAACATATTATAAGGGCCAAATTATAATGGATGGGTAATGTACATCAAATTAGGTCAAAATGGTTAATTGGGTCAAAGAATTCTCAACGGTTGGAATAATTACGAAAATGCCCCTGGATTGGTGAATTCAATAAATGTGATTGTAAATAAGGAAATAGTGGGGCCCATTGCTCAAATTAAGATCATATGAGCACATTATGAATGTCAAGTTTGATTGGATGGGTAATTTACATCAATTGGGTCGAAAATGGCTAAATGGGTCAAAGGGCTCAAATGGGACCCATCGGGTCTTACTGGATTATTTGACCGTTTTGTGATTTTAAATTAAGTGGGGTTAAACCCTATTTGATTGGAAATCAAGTGGAGAAAAAATGGGTAGGCTTGACCCATATGTAAAAACCAATTGCAAATGACCAAAATACCATATTTGGGTCATAGGGTCAAAAACGGGTCAAGGAGCTAAAAGTGGACCCAACGGGTCGAGTTGACTATTGTTGACCGTGTGAACCCTCAAGGGAGCTCAAACACGATTCAAATCAGTTGAGTGGGATTGAGGTGAGTTGGAACTTAAATCAAAAGGTGAGTTAACTCATGTGCATTAAATGAAATGCATTAAATGTGATGAGTTGGGTTGGAATAAACATACCTTGAGTTGGGTGAGTTGAAATGGAAATTCAAGGGACTGTAAATCAGTGAGTTTAAAGGTAAGTTGAAGAGGTTGGCTGGCCTCAACCCAACCAAAACAAGTCCCACACGTTGGGGACTTGTTTTGGTGAGTTCCATGGTGGAAATTAAATGCAAATGCATGGATTTGAGGTGAGTTGTTTGGGAATATGAATGGCTGCATGGGTAGAATGCCAAGGGGTGCTTTGCTTGGCTGCAAGTTACTCCTTGGTTTGTGCAAGGCTAGATGAGGAGTAATGGGGGTGTTGATGGCTGAAATACAAAATCAATGAACACCATCACTTGGCCAATTTATCATTGCAAAGCCTAAGATTTTCCTCATCTCTCTCTCCCTCTCTCCTCTCTCCAATTCATTGTTCTTCTTGGCTGGAATAGCAGAGGTTTTGGCATCAAATATTCAAGCACAAAACAGCAAAAGAAAAGAAGAAATAAGAAAGAAAAGAAACAAGGATCAAAAGGCAAGACAAGAGCTTGGAAATTGGTAAGTGTTTCATGGATTGTTGGTTAAAAAAAAAATGGGTGTGTGTTGGGCCATGGTGATGGCCGATTACACCAGGGTTTTAACCTTGTTTAGTGGAGGATTTAAAATGGTAAAAATAACCATTGGGTTCGGCCACCATGAAGGGCCGAACCCCATGTGAGAGATGGCTTGGTTTTCATGTTTTGAAACATGAAAACCATGGGTTTTATGAACTGTTTTTGGGTTTGATTTAAGATTCAAATGCATGTTTTAGAAAGGTTTAAAACATGGATTCGGATGTCATGAATGGCTGAATGTATCATGGGTCTAAGACCTTGGGTATCAAATGATGAAAGGGTTCATTGGGTTCGGCCATCTTGGATGGCCGAACACCATGAATTGATGTTGAAATCTTGATGATTTTTGTAAGATAAAACCATGCAAATGTCTTACTGTTTTGGATGATTAGATTAGACATAAGATGACATGTTTAAGTGGTTCAAACCAAAGGCCATAGGGTTCAGCCAATGAGCATGGCCGAACCCCATGAAATGGTGTGATCATTTTATGGTTAATGGTGATGGTTTTGAGAGATAAAAACCATACATTACCATGGGGTTTTTATGTGATTTACATGAAGATTATTTACTGATTTTGGTTGGCTAATATATGGCTGAACCATGGTAATGTTATGGTTAAGTTACTGATCTAAAACAGTGGATTAAAACTGGAAAAATGGACCATGGGGATTGGCCGTCTTGGATGGCCGAATCCCATGAGGTGTTATGGTTATTTGGACAAAATAATGAATTTATTAGATGGTTTGAGAGGTTAAAGTGCAGCAATGATGTGCTGATTTTTATATGAATAAGTGACACCAAAAATATATATGAGAGACCAAAACATGGACCTAGGGTTCGGCCACCTTGGATGGCCGAACCCCATGTAAGTCTTTCATGTTTTTGGTGAGTTAAAAACCATATGAAGATATGGTGTTCTTATGGTAATAAATGGATTAATATGTTACTGTTTTGGTGGGTTAATATGCGGCTGAACCATGTTTAATGCATGGTTGAGTTAGCATGATTAAACCATGAGTGATCATGGTGTTGATTGGATCAAGTGAACCCTAGGGTTCGGTTATGAGTATGGCCGAACCCCATGGGGCTGTTTTGATAAGTAATGGGCTGTTTTAAATGGGAGCTTATGACTGTTTTAATTAGGGGATCATTCATGATAATTATGGACCATGGCATGGGTTAAGTAGGCTAAGCTTATGAGTCGTAATTGTTAATGGTTCCATGTTGAATTAAAAGGTTTAAAAAGATCTTAATGGAGAACCATATGGTAATGGGTAATAGAACCCCACTATGGTGGAATGGTTATGAATGTTGGTTTCAATATGGTTTAAGGTCAATGGCAAAAACTGTTAATACCAGTCGAATGATCAATGATGGAAATGATCATAGGGTTGGATGTACGGACACGAACCCCACATGATGTGGATGGGTCTATAATGTGATTAAATAAGTGAATGATGTTGTGACTTATTGATTGATATATGGATAAGGTACCGGAAGTCGAACGACGTGCGAGTCGTGACCGGGTGACGCGAAAGAAAGATCAGTTACTGAAGGGATTCTTCAGTAGGTTTCCTACCTTTATTGTAACCACTATTTCATATGTTGTTTTATGTTGATTTCGATAACTTATATGATTGTAAAGTTATGTTTCTAAATGACATGTTTGCATAGACATCTCATGCATGACATGGGTTGATAGTGTTGTAACCGGAGGCCACACTCCGTCGGGGTGTCCGAAAGACCACTGTGGGGTACCCTGATGATGAGAATCCCATCAGGAGGAATCCGGAGGCCACACTCCGTCGGGGCGTCCGAAAGACCACTGTGGGTTACCTTGACGATGAGAATCCCGTCAAGTGATGGCTATGTTGAATGGTGATGGGTGGGACTCATTACATGTTCATTTCATACATAGCATATTTTTATGGAATTTTGTCACACATGTGTTATTATTATATTATTTGCATGTTTTTGACTAACCATGTGGTAGCCCTATTCGGAAACACTACTGGGCGCGTTGATCTAACGCCCTATCTATATCCTTAGTGGATGATGCAGGGAAAGGGAAAAAAACGTGGAGCGAGAAGAGGACCAAGTACGGAAACTTGGGCGGTTTGAATGATTGGAATGGATTATGAATGGACCATTTTATGGACTTGATATTTGATATATTTGGACAATGTAATTTGGTAATTAGTTATGTTGACTTGTAATAAGTAGTTAAGATAGATGCAATGGTTTGTTTTATGTTGGATGTTTGATTAAACGATTAGTTAAGATTGATTAGTAATTTTGGAGAATAAGTTATGTACTTTGCTATCTAAGAATGGAAAATTGGATTAGTCATAGGTTCTATTATAACCACAGTTATATTTAGACTAAGTTAATTCCGCAAGTTATATGTACCATGTGCGGATCAGTTTTATGGACTTAGTTCATATGCACATGGGCATGGCCAGTTAATGGTCGGATTTAGAGATCCGAACTTAACTCGCGTCGTGACACTCCGCCCCGATCACATGATTATTATATTTAAAAAAAAAAAATAAACTCTTAATATTAGAGTGAAAAGGGCGGGGTGTTACATCACATTTGAATCTCTATGTTATAACTTAGCCATAGAAACCCCATGGTTCGGCCATGAAATGGCCAACCCATATCTTGTCCAATTGTTCACTTAGAACCCTTTTTAAAAACTTCATATTGTTCCATAATCTTCAAACTTGAAACCCTTTGATTAAACAAAACAGTCCATATAAAATGGTCCATGGGGTTCGGCCATACACATGGCCGAACCCAATGGTTCCCTTGGCTCAATTATTCCCTCCTATGTACTTACTTAGGTTGTACTATTTTAACCATGATAAACCCCATGGTTCAGCCATCCAATGGCTGACCCAAAATAGTAACCATATCTCCATTTTAATCTCATTGAAACCCCATGATATTGCATGGTTTCTATCTCTCCAAAGCCATACCAATCATCAAATTCTTTGATGGGGTTCGGCCATCCAAGGTGGCCGAACCCAATGCTCTAAGTTTCCATCCTTTTCGACCTCATCATCATATTTCAAACCATTGATAAATTCAACATATAATGACCTAATTAAAACATGTAAATACCTCCACCACCGGTATGTTTTGTGGACTTCACAACCATAGCCCAACCAAATGAATTTCATGGGGTTCGGCCAATCATGGTGGCCAAACCCAATGGTATATTTTTTTTACCATTATACACAACTTTTATCCAAGATTAAATTCCTTGATACAATCGGCCATTCCATGGCCAAAATTGGCCGAACCCAATGATACATTTTTCATCACTTTTATGAAACACCAACCAAGGTCTAACCCTTGATAGATTCGGCAAACCCATGGCCCAATCATTTTTCATTTACCCCATTTTATTAAACAAAACCCATGGAAATACTTACCAAATTTTCCAAGCTTTTCCTCTTGCCTTTGCTCTTTACTTCCTATCTTTCTTAGCCTCCCTTCCTTTGCTGGTTTATGCTTGATCAATGGGTGAAAACACCACTGCTGGTTCGGCCAAGAGAAAGAGTTTGGAGAGAGGGAGAGAGATGAGGATTCTTAGGATTTTCTTTGTGTGAAAATCGGCCAAATTGGGTGGTCTTCCTCTTTTGTAAATCAGCCACTATGACCTTTCAATTTCCCTCATAAATTCTTGATTAAACCAAAGGGTCACTTGGCACAACCAAGACACCCATTGGCACCAGCCAATGCAACCTTTGGCAACCCCATGTATTCTTATCTCATTTAAATCAATTCCATTTAAGACTTAGCATGGAAACTACCATTACAAGTCCCCAACGTGTGGGACTTGTTTTTGTTTGTTTGAGACCAAAACACCTCCTCATATTCCCTTCAACTCATTGATTTTACAGCCCCTTTGATTTCCATTTTGACTCAACTAACTCAATGGCTTAACTCACCACATTAAATACCATACATTTATTACACTTGAGTCAACCCAACCATTTAATTTAAATGCAACTCTTTCCAATCCAACTCAACCTGATTTGACTCACCATTGAGCTCATTTGAGGGCCCACCCGGTCAACCATGGTCAACAAGGTCAACCCGACCCATTGGGTCCCCATTTAGCCCATTGACCCAATTGGCGCCATGACCCAATTATGGGTGATTTAGCCATCTTAAGTGTGGTTTTCATGTGTGTTTCAAGCCTACCCATTTATGCTCCACTTAATCTCAAATCAAATCAGCTTAACCCCATTAAATTTGGGCTCACCCAATGGTCAATTAAGTCCATTATGACCCATTGGGTCCCAATTGGATCCTTTGACCCAATTGGCCATTTTGACCCAATTGATGTACATTACCTATCCAATCAAATTTGACATTTATAATATGCTCATAGGGTCTTAATTTGAACAATGGGCCCCACTATTTCCTTATTTACAATCACATTTATTGAATTCACCAATCCAGGGGCATTTTCATAAATATTCATCTTATTGAGAAATTGGGATGTTACACGACTGAATCATAGATTCAGTCAACTGAAAGTGGATTGACCGAGAATACAGAGGGTTTGACTCAGAGTCTGCAACGCCCCGCCCTTTTTCACTAGCTAAGCTTTCCGTAAATCAGAGTCTATTTTTTTTTTTTTTAAATACCAGAGTGAGCAGCCGCGGGACGTCACGACGCGAGCTAAGTCCGAACTTCTAAAGTCCGGCCCTTAACTGGCCAACCCTATGTGTGCATGGACTAAATCCATGAAAAAAGGTTCACACATAACAATATACACATGTGGATTAAAATCATAACTGCGGAATTATAATAAAACCTAGTTCTATTCCATTTCAGATAGCAAAGTACGTCAAGTCCTTAATCATCATTAACATAACATAATTATCCAAATAAACATCCAATCATAGCAAATCATCTAAATTATTATATGCCAGAAGTCTAGTTACTCAAATACAAGTCCATGAGTATCTCAATTAAAATATAATCCAATCACATATCCAAGCTCCTATGCTTGGCCCTTTTCGCGTTCATCATTCCCCTCGTTTCCTGTATCATCCACTAGGGTAGAAGTAGGGCGTTAGAACAACGCACCCAGTAGGTATTCCAATTAGGGCTAACACATAGTTACTACAAAACATATATAATAATATCATAATGTCAAAAGCCATATAATCCATGCCATGTCATGATGTCAAATACAATGAGTCCCACCCATCATAAGTACATATAAGAACCCCCACATAGGTCATTTAAAAATGCCCCGACGGAGTGTGGTCCCTCCGGTTTCTTCTTGATGGAAAAACACATCAAGGTATCCCACATAGGTTTTTCGGACGCCCCGACGGAGTGTGGCCCCTCCAGTTACATATCCTTCACCCCATGTCATGCATGAGATGCTAATAAAACACATACTATTTTATATTGTAAACATAGCATTAAAACTCACATTTGAAACATATCTTTTACAACATAATTCATCAAATAACATAAGAAACATTGTACATAAACCCATGGTTTCAAAGAGGTGGAATCCTACCAAATACCATTACGTGTCCTTGCGCTTTCGTCCGGAAACTGCTGACGATTGTACACACCTTGTCTCCCTTTATTTACAATATTGTTTAAGTCCATAAACACAATCCCCATGAGGTTCGGCCACACACCATGGCCGAACCCATGGTCTATCATTTTCACACTTATTTACATCATTGCCGTTGTTCAAAACCATAACCAACACATTCCCCATGGGGTTCGGCCATACACCATGGCCGAACCAATGATCCATCACTTTGACCCTTTATTACAACTTTGGCATTGGTCTAATCCTTAGTTAAACTTTCAGTCATTTTAATCTACCATACATAGACCCTAAGTCCGCCAAATAATTCCCATGGGATTCGGCCATACACCATGGCCGAACCCATGGTCCCTTATTTCCATTTAAATTACCATATTGCCATTCATAGCTAACATTCCATAACTAATCCTTTCATTCATTAACAAATGCCTAAGTCCATGTTTTGATCCACAAACCAATCTCATGGGGTTTGGCCATACATCATGGCCGAACCCATGATCTTTCATCTCCTTAATTTTAGACATTTCATACATGGATCCACCAATGATCCATAACCATAGAACCATATACAAAACCCTCCACAAACACGATCCATGGAATTGATTCATGGGGTTCGGCCATGGTGATGTCTAAATTGCAATTATAGCAATTCCCATTCTTGAATCCATAAATCAAGGTTCTTTCCCTTTTTTAATCCAAAAGTCCATAATTAGAAACTTTCTAATTTAAGAACCATCTTCCATGGGGTTCGGCCATACACCATGGCCGAACCCTATGGTTCAAAATCCTCTCTTTAAAAAAATCATTAAACAGAACCAATGTCTTTCCATTTAAACCCTTTAAACTGATAAACCTAACTCTATGATTTTCATCCTCCAAACTTCCATTAAAATCACCAAAGTCCTTCCATGGGGTTCGGGCATACAACATGGCCGAACCATATTGTTCATCATTCCATTAATAAACCATAATCATTCCCTCCATTTTCTTCCATGGGGTTCGGCCATACACCATGGCCGAACCCTATGGTTCCTTATTTCAAACAAATTTATCAAAAATACTAACCGGTTCCGCGACTCCTCTGGTTTTCCTTCACTTGTTCTTGCTCTTCCAATCTTCTTTTCCTTGCATACTTGCTGGCTGCCTTCTCTTCCTTTGTGTATGTCGTGAATGAGACTTGAGAGAGAGAGAGAGTTCACCCTTATGTGTGTAAGCCGAGCGCCCCTTGTGTCTCACCTTTATAAAATTCCACTTGGTCCTAACTTAGAAGGTGCCATGCGCCCCTTTGTGTCTTGATTAGAGGTGCCATGCACCCTTTTGTGTCTTAAATTAGAAGGTGCCATGCGCCCCTTTGTGTCTTGATTAAAAGGTGCCATGCACCCCTTTGTGTCTTGATTAAAAGGTGCCATGCGCCCCTTTGTGTCTTAAATTAGAAGGTGTCATGCGCCCCTCTTAATTTAACAATTGCCTAAGTGTAGCCCTCAACAAGGAAAGGGATTCCTTTTTGAGATATTCTAACACATGCGCATATCTCATAGATGTGCAAATCTTTCATACACGGCCAAGACAATGTTTATTTAATTTTAGACATCTTCTTGGATATGCAAATCTAATATTCTGTGATGCACAATATCTCATTCCTAGTCTCTTTATGCTCATGACAATTAATTTATGTCCCTTATTTAATTTTTTAGACATATTGCATAACCTTTTAATTCAACCCATTTAATTTTATCGAAACCATTTCCACAATCCATTGGGTATTAATTGGGCAATGACCCAACACTTTACCCATCTAAAGTCCATATCTAATAATTCACAAATTAAATGGTAATTTTCATATATATTAATAACTTGAAAATCCGGGGTGTTACAATACAACCCTCTTTTTAAAATTTTCGTCCCGAAAATCGAGTGAAGTAGGGTTTCAAACATTTACATAAATAGCTCAGGATGAGCTGTCCTCATATTTTCAACTCAGTCATCTCAGCCGGTGCCATCCTGTAATGAGGTAATGATACTGGAGCTGCGCCGGGGTATAATTTAATCTCAAAGTCTATCTCCCTCTTAGGTGGCAAACCAGGGAGCTCTGTTGGAAATACCTCGGCATAATCTACTACCACCGCCGGAAGTTCAGCTATTGGTGCCTTATCTAATCTGAGGGTGTTCAAGGCAAGATGATTCAATTCTTCCTGCAGCCTTCTAGGAATGCCCTGTCGGTCAGCGGGCACTATATATCGCCTTCCTTCGGGTGACCAAAATATCACTCTACGAAGATGGCAATCAATATGGGCCTGATACGTAGCCAACCAGTCCATGCCAAATATAACATCGTACTCAGCCATATCGATTACTAAATAATTGAACTCGAATCTGAATCTAGTGAGTTCAGTGTTCAGTGCCGTGCATATGAGCCCCAAAGATGTGTCTCCGACAGGGGATACAATAGTAAGTGAGGTGGACAGATTCTGTACTAATGTGCCCGTAGCAGATATGAATGCAGCAGATATAAATGAATGGGAAGCTCCAGAATCAAATAATGTAACTGCATAAGAACTACCAACTACGGCCATACCTTGAATCACCGAGCGGTCCACTGCTACTGGAGAAGGTATAGCAAAAAGTCATCCTGATCCCGTAGGGTTTGGCGCCCGTCCTGCCTGATTGTATGTTCTGCCCCCTCGCGGCGGAGCTGATCTAACTGGAGGGCGGGAGGAACCCTTGAAGTTAGAGGGTTTGCTGAGCTGCGGACACTCCCTCTTGAAGTGACCCTGTTGGCCACACTGATAGCAAGTGCTCCCACCTCTAGGAACCTGGGTAACTGATGCTGACTGAGAGGGCTGATTGGGGCGAAAGCCCCCTGTAGATCCAGTAGAGGATGAGGGTCTGCCGAAACTCGGGCGGAACCTCTTATTGGGTTGAAATGCACCCCGCCCACTCTGCCATCGGCGGTTGTCACGCCGCACTACCTCATTCAATTCCCGCTCCACTATAGTGGCCCTGCCGACCACCCCTGCCAATGTAGGTTCCTTGAATACTGTCACCCTAGTTTTGATGCTCGGCCGAAGGCCCCTTTCAAACTTACGGGCCCTCCGGTGCTCAGTGTCCACCATGTAGAACGCGTAGACAGATAGTCGAAGGAACTCCCGGTGGTACTCTGCCACTGTCATATTGCCTTGTACTAATGATATAAAAGCTTCAGTCTGGCTCTCCCTTTCTTCCTCCAGGAAAAACTGCTCTAGAAAAGTGGCTGAGAACCATTCCCAAGTCATGGCAATTCTTTCCCTTTCCGGCACCAGTGATTGTTGTTTTTCTACCACTTCCCACCAATTACCGGCATCCTCAATCAGTTGAGATGTTGCCAGTAAGATTCTGTCAGCCGGATTGGAAACCTGAAGCAGATTCAAGATCTGAGTGATCTTCTTTAACCAATGATCTGCTCCTACAGCCCCTTCTTTTCCTCTAAAGTAGGGAGGACGCTGTTGCTGGAAGTCTTTAACCATCTTCCGCTTACTAGTGTCACTAGTAGTCGCATTTCCGTCGCTAGTAGTCGCATTTCCGCTCAAATGTTGCTGAAGAGCAGCAGCGACTGCCGCTTGAACTACATCTTTTAGCTCGGGAGGTACACCTTGTATGTTTATATTATTCTGTTCCTCCTCCTGATGGGGTACCTCCTCTTCCTGGCGAGGTGGTGATACCTCTTTCTGGTTGTGACGAGTCCTTCTCTTCGGAGCCATTTCCTAGTCATCGAAAACACTGACTTAGTTCCTTTTTCAAATGGAGGAAAAAGAAGAAAAAAAAAATACTAAACAATATACTTTGTTTCTCATTTTTGGGGAAGATTGCCAAATAAGCACACTTGGTTTGGGGAAAACGTCCCAAGTATCTATGTTTCGTTCCATTTGTGAAATCGGGGAATTTTCTCCTATGTTCAATAAATCTATCATTATTCCGTCAAATTTGGGGAAGACCTAGATTTGTTTTCTCATGTCGGGGAAATGTAACCCTACTTGTTGTGTTTGATAATTCCAACTTAAATTGATTTTTCTTCCCTTGCTATCATCCCTTTCCGTCAAATATTGTTCTCAGATTAAACACTTCAGTTTGAGTCAATCGAAGTAATTTAACCCGGCCCCCGTGCAGCGGTCTCCGAAGAGTCGGTCGGTTGGGATTCTTAGCCGTCAGTGAGACGTGCAACCGTCTTAATCTTACTTCGAGAGATTCATTCTTCCGAATTCGCTCTGATACCAACTGTAACACCCACCCCTTTTCACCGTAAAATCAGAGTACATTTTTTTTTTTTAAATAACAGTGACAAAGGGCACGGACGTCACGACGCGAGTTAAGTTCCGAGCTTCTAAAGCCCGGCCCTTAACTGGCCAACCCTACGCGTGCGTGGAACATAAGTCCACGAGTACGGTTCACGCGTAGCAAGTAAGCTCACGGAACATAAAAATAAATGCGGATGATCATAGAACTATCCTACCAGTTCTTCAGATAGCAGGGAAGAAATACCCAATTAATTACGAAAATGCCATTATACTGTATTATCCAAAATAATACCTAAACATAGCAAACTACCTAAATTATTACATTTCCGACAAGTTAACTATACAAATACATCTTTTCCAAAATAAAGTAAAACAAAATAATTAGTCCGCCTCCCCAAGCTCCTAAGCTTGGCTTCTGTCTCGTCCTTCCGGTCCGCCATCTCCTGCATCGTCAGCTAGGGTAGAAGTAGGGCGTTAGAACAACGCGCCCAGTAGGATTCCGAGTAGGGCTAGCACATGGGTTAGTAATAACCACATACAGATAATAACACAGTGAAAACTATAAACCACCATATACTAAAACATAAGTAAATGATATGCCATGGGTGTCAATGTTATGAATTCCACCCATCATTCCTGCCATATACTGTCATATCCCTCTTGACGGAAAAACCTCGTCAAGATATGTCCAACCGCAAAATATCCCCCTTGACGGCAAAGCCTCGTCAAGGTGTCCCCATGCCTGTTCTCGGTCGCCCCGACGGAGCATGGACTCCGGTTTGTTTATTTTTTTCCGCCCATGCCATGCATGAGATGTAATGCATTATGCTATGTAATATTTATAACTCATAACCTTAAGATATCATACATAGCCTTAATTTATAATGCATAACCTTAATCATAGTTCATAGCCATTAAATAAAATCCATCTTAAACGTAGCATCCATAATTGTAGAAACCCATCATAAGATAAATACCAAAATCAATAAAATATGACAAAAATACCATCACACATCCATGGCTTACAAATAGGTAGGAATCCTACCGAATACCGACTCGCGTCCTTTTTCGGCTTCGTCCGATAATCCGGCTACCGACACGCGTACCGCTCGCGATATCCAATACCTTATTACATACACATAATTAGTCCATATTTTAACCATTTCTAAGCCCATACATCATATCTTAGTGGGTTGCTTCATTTTGATCAATATTTACGGTTTTGCCACTACCTCCCCTATAGTTAAACATTAACTTAATTATATACATTTCTTTGTCTAAAAATTCATTCATGGATTCAGGTCCATTAATGACCCATCACCCATATCTCAAGATCATTAAATCAGCCGCTTAATTGAACCTAAACTCCATTAATTTAATCATATACAAACACATTAACCTTAGGCCAAACAAGTCTACATACATCACTTAGTTCCATCACACATTTGACTTATCATTTTTTTATCATCATAAACTACATTTTTGGAATCCATGAATGTCCCCTTTAATCATGCCATATTCCTCATTTACTAATCCATATACATACACCTTCATCTTAGTCCTTAATTGGTTCACACAAAATGGGTCCATTGGTGTCTCCTTAACCATAATATAACAACACTAGAATTTAGCCATTTAAATATTCTAATCCTCATTCATTTCCCACATACATAACACCAAAATTAATCATAAGTTTACCCACAAATAGGTCATGAAATCCATTTACAAATCACTACATTCAATCATTAACTCCTTAAAAAAATCATAAACCCTCTTTCCCATGATTTTTCTTATAAAACCCCTTCAAACTTAATCACATTTAATCAAGAAATTTAAAACCCTAAACCATCCTCCATGGTTTTCCATTCTTCATAAACCCTAATAAATCATTAAAATGCCCAAATTACTTTGCATATTCTCCATTCCTTAAAACCCTAAAAAAATCATACATTAATTATATAACCCTTAATCCATTTTTTTTTTTTTTAACCCTAACCTTAATTCACCCATTTAGGGTTTTCTCCATCTTCCACCCTTCCATTTAATGTATCTAAATTCCATAGTATAAAATCACCTATCCACCATTAATTTCACAAAAATAAATTCCATTTCTTAAACCCTAAAAAAATCCAAAACTCTTATTTAAGAAATACTCACAATCCGTCGTCTCCTCCGACTTCCGCCGCTCCCGTCAGCTTCCTTAGCCTCCTTTCTCCTTCCTTTTAATCTTTGGTAGGTCAAGATGCTTGATCAATGGTGGAAACCTCCAAGCTTAGAATTGGCCAAGGTAGGGTTTACTTGAGAGAGGGAAAGGAGGAGATGATGAGAAGAAGATGGTAAGTCTTGACCTTAGAATGGTGGAGCATGCTTGCACCTCTTCTCTTCTTTCTTCTCTTCTCCTCTTCCTTTCTTAATTTTTTTCTTCTCTTCTTGGAGTGTGGGACGGTGGTGGAGAGCAAAATGGGAAAAAAATGAAATGAGAGAAAAGAGCATCGATGGAAGAAGATGGTTAAAAGAGATAAAGTTTATCTCAATTGGGTGGAGTAATCAATTCCTCCCACCAACCCCACATAGATATTTTCCATGCTTTTTTTACCCCAACAACACTTGCCAACGTTTTTTTTGTGATGCCTTAAGATAAGATGGCATTTGGTTTTCCACTTTTTGACCATTTGACCCTCATTTGATTATTTTAATCATTTAATAAATTAACTAATTACCTTAGGTTAATTAGTTCCCACCTAATTTAATTCCATTTCTTAACTTCCTTCTATGAATCCACCCATGGTTGACCAAGTCAACCATCGTGGTCGGCCCCACCAATCATTGGCCCACTCGCCACCTCACTTGATGAGGTGGAGGTGGGTCCCGCTTGGCCACACCACCATTGTTTAATTCCAAATTACTTAGGGTGATTAAATTTCATTAAGCCCACTCTAAAGGGATCACCATTGGGCCCATGGCCCAATTACATTTCCCACTAGCCCATTTACCTTAGAGCTTAACCATCTTGACCCATTGGGCCCCAAATGGGTATTTGACCCAATTTGACCATTCTTGACCCATTTAAATAAATTTAAATCCAAACCATAGTCTATTGGGCCACACTTGGGCCTTTATCCAATTTTGGCCCATTTACCATTTACTCCACCAATTTTCTAATTTCCATCATTAAAATAATTAATATTCACATTTATATTAATTCCCAAATTCTGAGACCTTACATGAGATTCGGAAAGAAGGGGAAACTGTTGCCTAGATTTGTGGGACCGTTTCCAATCCTGAAGAGGGTGGGGGGGGAGTAGCTTATCAGTTGGCGCTCCCTCCACAGTTATCATCTTTACATGATGTGTTCCATGTGTCCATGTTGAGGAAGTACAACCCTGATCCTTCACATGTCCTGAGCGTGCAAGACGTCGACGTGCAAAACGACGTGACGTATGTGGAGAAGCCGATCAGAGTGATCTGGAGAGAACAAAGAGTGTTGCGGAACCGCGCTATTCAGTTGGTCAAGGTGGTACGGGAACGACATGGCAATGAGGAAGCCACCTGAGAACTTGAATCAGAGATGGGAGCCGCTCACCCGGAGCTCTTTGTATGAGTTGTTTTGAACCTCTACTTCGCTCAAATTTTCGGAACGAAAATTTTAAAAGAGGACTGTATTGTAATAGCCCGAAATTTTTAAATCAATATATATGTGGCTATTATTTAATTTTAATTATGGAAATTGGGAAATATGATGGAATAAATGTTAAGTGGATCAAAATTTGGACAAAGGCCCAAGTACGGTCCAATGGGTCATGAATTGGAATGAGTTCACTTAATTAGGCCAAGGATGGTCAAATTGGGCCCAATACCCATTTGGGACCCAATGGGTCAAGATAATGTAAGCTCTAAGGTAAATGGGTAGGAGGTGAATGTAATTGGGCCATGGGCCCAATGGTGATCCTGTAACACCCCGATTTCTCAATGAAATGGATAATTACGAAAATGCCCCTGGATTTGGTGAATGTAATAATTATGATGTTAAATGACAAAATAGTGGGGTCCATTGCTCAAATTAAGATCATATGAGCACATTATGATTGTCAAGTTTGATTGGATGGGTAATTTCTCAATGAAGTGGATAATTACGAAAATGCCCCTGATGTATTAAATTAATTATTTTGTGATGTTAAGTAAGGAAATGGTGGGACCCATTGCTCAAATTAAGATCATATGAGCACATTATTAACGTTAAGTGTGATTGGTTGGGCAATTTACATCAATTGGGTCAAAAATGGCTAAATGGGTCAAAGGGCCCAATTGGACCCAATAAGTCAAAATGGATGATTTTACCATTGTGTAAGCTCAAATTAAATGGGGTTAAGCTGATTTGATTGGAAATCAAGTGGAGAAAAAAATGGGTAGGCTTGATCCATATGTAAAAACCAATTACAAATGACCAAAATACCATAATTGGGTCATGGAGTCAAAAATGGGTCAAGGAGCTAAAAGTGGACCCAATGGGTCGTGTATGTCATGATTGATCATGGAGTGAGCTCAAAGCTTAATTGGTTTAAGTGCATTAGATATTTGAGTTGGTTTGAGTTGAAATAAATAATGGAGTTTAGTTGAGTTGAATTTATTAGTTGAGTTACATTAAATGAATGAGTTGAGTTGGGTGAGTTAAATAAATGGGTTGGATGAAATGGTTATTTTAAGTAAGTGATGTGTGTGAATTGGAGTGGAATGGATTGATTTCAAGTGAAAAACAAAGAAAAACGTGGGTTGCATGGGGAAGTTATCTTATGCATGTAACTCCTAGTTAAGTGTTAAATGTTGGTGGAGGTTTTGGGAGTTACATGTGGTGAGGAGTTGCAAAGTTAAAAGATTCATAAAACATGTTGGATTGCATGAGAATTATTCTATGCATGAGAATTAAAGGGGAGTTGGAAGGTTGAGTTGGTCCAAGTGAATCAAATGGGTGAAGTTTTATTTAATTGGGTCAAAGTTTGTGAAATGGGTCAAAATGGCCAATTTGGACCCAATGGGTCGGGTTTGACTTTGTTGACAATTAAGTGAGTCCAAGATTGATTAAATTGGGGCTGTTTGGAGTTTGAAATAAAATCATATAGTTGAGTTAAATAAGTGAGCTGATTTAGATAATTATAGTGAATGAATTGGATGGAATATTTATTTTTAAGTGAGTGAGGTGTGTAGGTAAAAGGTTTGTGAGTTGTTTCAAATTCAAAACTACCCTACACGTTGGTTGCATGGGGGTGTACCACATGCATGAAACTCCTAAGATATTGATGAATGAAATGACGGTTTTGAGAGTTATAAATACAAGGTTAACCAAGGGGCTAGTCATTGGAACATGGAGAGTTTTATTTAAAAGTTGAAACTCCAAGATAGATATTAAAACCAATGGGAGTTACAAAGTGTGTTCACTTTGTAGGAGGGGAGTTTCATTTCAAGAATGAAACTCTCAAATGGGACATTGATGAGGATCAAATGGGCTGAATGGAGCTGCTGTATTATAGAGTTACAAATGAGGTTTTGACTTTTAAAATTCAAATATGATAAGACTACACATTGGAGTGGGGGGAAGGTTTCATTTCTAGATGAAACCCCCATGTAAGATGATAATGAGAGGAGGAAGAAAAGGAGAGGTTACACAAATACCAGCAGGGGAGACGTTGGAGAGCTTGGGGAGGTTTCATTGCATAGATGAAACCCCCAAGTAAGCATAAAGGACTTGGGGTTAATATGGGAGTTACATGTGAGGCAAGTTTGGGCTGAATTTAAGTAGCCAAAAGAGGTTCAATTTTCTATCTCTATCTCTCTATCTCTTTACTGTCTTCTACATTCCAAAAGCAAGAACAGCAGCTGGTTACTGATTTGCAATCAGTCCTTGGTTGATTTCTTTCACCAAGACAAAAGCACACTTTGAGCAAAAGGAGTTGGCACCAAGGTTTAAGATCAAAGTTTCCTTTCTCTCTCTTTCTCCCTCAAATCCATGTCATCTGGCTGAAGTATTCCAAGGAGATTGCAGCAAGTCAGTCTCAGCCCAAAGAACAGTAAGAGAGAAGGAGAGGTCAAGGAAATAAAGGGTCAAGAAAGGAGTCAAAAGAACCGAAGGAGACGCGGTGTTCGTAAGTGCATTTTGAACTCTTGTTGAATAGATTGGTTAAGAAAATGAGATCTGGCCATCGTATGGACAGATCCATCAATGGTTTAAATATGGGATTATGATGTTTAAAAGTGATAAAATATGGACCATAGGGTTCAGCCCTTTGGATGGCTGAACCCCATGGGAAAACTTGGTGATTGTTATGGTGTTTGAGAGATGAAATTCATATTATGTATTGAAGTTCTTTTAAAGGATTTTAAAGGGAGATAAGGTCACTGATTTTGACCAGTTATTACAAGGCTGAATTATGTGTTTATTAAGCTAAGTACTGATCAAAAAATATGGACAAATATTGGAGGGTTTACATCAAGGAAACCTTGGGGTTTGGCCATGTGTATGGCCTAACCCCATGGACTGTTTTTTATGGTTATTTGGGTCAAGTGTAGGATGGATTTTTATGTAAACATAATGTGCTTTGATTTAAGAATAAACCAAGTTTATAAATGGATAAATGGATCTAAACCATAGGCCATGAGGTTTAACCAATTGGGTGGGCCGAACCCCATGAAATGGTATGACATTTCATGGAAGTATTAAATGGTTTTGTGAGATTTTAAAGGATTTAAAGTGAAGATAAGCTTACTGTTTTTAGGTAACTATGGCTTGGCTGAACCATATTAATACTATGGTTAAATTATGGATTAAAACCATGGACAATGGTTGGATTAATTACACCAAGAACCATAGGGTTCGGCCATATGTATGGCCGAACCCCATGGACTGTTATGTGGATATTTGGATTGAGTTTTACAAAATGGAAATCATACAAAGTGATGGGCTTATTGGATGGTTTTGAAAGGTAAAAATATGATAACATTATACTGTTATTCTATGTCTAAATGAGACCAAAAACATGTTTAAAAGGACCAAAACTATGGGGTTCTATGGCTAAGATAGGACATGGAAGTTTAAGTGGATTTTTGGGACTTAGACTAAGTTAGAATCACATGAATGAATGCTTAACTTGCTGTTATGTAAATAAGGTTTTGGGATTTCTAGAACGGTGTACAAGCCGCGATCGGAAGACGGTTCAAAGGAAGGGTCGAACAAAGTAAACAAGTGTAGGTTTCCTACCTTTATTGTAACCACTATTTCATATGTTGTTTTATATTGATTTCGATAACTTATATGATTGTAAAGTTATGTTTCTAAATGACATGTTTGCATAGACATCTCATGCATGGCATGGGATGATGGTGTTGTAACCGGAGGCCACACTCCGTCGGGGCGTCCGAAAGACCACTGTGGGGTACCCTGATGATGAGAATCCCATCAGGAGGAATCCGGAGGCCACACTCCGTCAGGGCATCCGAAAGACCACTGTGGGTTACCTTGACGATGAGAATCCCGTCAAGTGATGGCTGTGTTGAATGGTGATGGGTGGGACTCATACATGTCCATTTCATACATAGCATGTTTTTATGGAATTTTGTCACACATGTTTTATTATTATGCTATTTGCATGTTTTTTACTAACCATGTGGTAGCCCTATTCGGAAACACTACTGGGCGCGTTGATCTAACGCCCTATCTATATCCTTAGTGGATGACGCAGGGAAAAGGAAGAACGTGGATTGAGAAGAGGACCAAGCAAGGAAACTTGGGCGGTTTGAATGATTTTGAATGGACTTGAATGGACTATTCATGGATGTGTTATTTGAATTATGTGGACACTGTAATTTGGTAACTAGATTTGTTGGTTTTAATAAGTAGTTAAGATAGATGCTATGGTTTGTTTTAAGTTGGATGGTTTGATTGAACGATTAGTTAAGATTGATTAGTAATTTTGGAGAATAAGTTATGTACTTTGCTATCTAAGAATGGAAAATTAGAATAGTCATAGGTTCTATTATAACCTCAGTTAGATTAAAACTAAGTTAATTCCGCAAGTTATATATGTACCATGTGCGGATCAGTTTTATGGACTTAGTTCATACGCACATGGGCTTGGCCAGTTAAGGGTCGGATTTAGAGATCCGAACTTAACTCGCGTCGTGACACTCCGCCCCGATCACATGATTATTATATTTTAAAAAATAAATAAACTCTGAAAATTAGAGTGAAAAGGGCGGGGCGTTACAGATCCAAGTAGTTGAAGTGGATTTAATTAAATTTAAATCACCCAAGTTGGTGATGGAATGATCAAGGTGACATGGCCGAATGAGACCCACCTCCACCTCACCAAGTGAGGTGGCGTGTGGACCAAGGATTGGTGGGGCCGGCCACCATGGTTGAATTGGTCAACCATGGGTGGATACATGGAGGGAATTTAAGAAAATGGAATTAGGTTAAGTGGGAATTATTTAACCTAAGTTAATTATCTAATTAATTAAATAATTAAACTATCCAAAAGGTGGTCAAATGGTCAAATGGAAGACCAAACCACCTCATTGCAAGACACCAAAAAATGTTGGCTAAGGGTGGTGGTTTATCCCAACCACCACCACTAAGCACATGAACCCATGCTTGGTTGGTGGGAGAATTAAATGGTGGAGTGTAGGTCACTCAACCAAATGAGATGAATCTTATCTCTTTTCTCCATCTCTTTCCATCTAACTCTTTCACTCTCTTCCTCTTTTACTCTCCCATTGCCGACCCACACCAAAGAGAAAAGAAGAAGAAGAAAAACTAAGAAGAGAGAAAGAAGCTCAAGCTTGGGCCCTCCACCTCAAGACCAAAGCTTGAGACATCCTCTCCCCATCTCTCTCTCTCTCAAATCTACTCCATCTTAGCCGACCCAAGCTTTGATGTTTTTCATTTGATCAAACACATCTTGGCCGACCAACAAAGGAAAAGAAGAAGAAAGAAGGCCAAGGAATCCAAGAGGAGAAAGAAAAGTCGGAGGAGTCGTCGGATTTGTAAGTATTTCTAAACAAGAGGTTAGATTTTTAAGATTTAAGATTTGGAATCCATTTCTTGGATTTAATGTGGCGAAAAATATCATGGTCCTTGGATTTAAAATCCATCCAAAAGATGAAGTAAGAAATGGACAAAATGGGAAGGAGAGATTAAGAAAAATAAATGGAAGTATTGAGGACATTATGTAATAAGGTTTATTTAAACATGGAAGGTGATTAGGAATTTAATGGGGTTCTTAAAGAATGGAAACCATGGAATATGATTTATGATTTTTAGGGTTTTAATGATTAAATGTGGTAATTTTTAAAGGGATTGTAAATGAGGAAATTTATGGGAGATGTGAATGATTTTTGTGGCCTTAAAAAGGCATGAATGAATGATGGACCATGAATCTTATGATGATGGTGTTAGAATTTTAATGGGTTTAGAGAATGGAGGCTATGTTAAGTGGTTAATGATTTTTAAAGTTTTAAATGAATGAATGTTAGTGATTTTTAAAGGGGTTTTTAAATGAGGAAAACCGTGGAGAGATTTTATGGATGGAATGCTTTGAACCCTATGGTAATGTATTCATAATTTTAATGGATATGAAAAGATGGAAATAATGTTTTAAAAATAAAACCATGGAGAGATTTTATGGAGGGAATGTTTTTGAACCCTATGGTGGTATATTGGTGACTTTGATGGGGGTAAAAGATGGAAAAAAATAATGGGGGAGTATTGGTAGTTTTGATGGACCAAAATGTACCAAATTGATGATCAAAGTTGATGATTTAAAGGTATGATTTAAATCCCCTCATGGAGGGACTTGTGATGGATCTAAAGTGTAACAAAAGACCCAAGGAAAAATGGGGATTAGGTTGAATTAAAGAGGCTGATTTTAATGATATCCATGACCCAATTTATGAGCCATGTGATGGGCTAAGTATGGGGTATGTATGTGTTTGAATGAATAAGGATTAAGTTAAGAAAAAAGGTTAATTTTAATGATCATATGACATGGTTGATGGATCATTAATGGATCTAAGTTTGTGATCAGTTATGGACTTAATTATGCATAGATGAATGAGTGATTAGTCATGGAAAAGAGGTAGTGGCAAAACCGTAAATAATTGTCAAATTCAAGAACCATGGCATGGCCGAACCCCATGGGAGATGATCATGGACTTAGGGACTCTAAGTAACAACCTTATGTGTGATTAATAAAGCCTAAGGTGGCTGGTTTTTAGACTCATGTAGTTAAAATAATTAATGGATTAAATGGGACCCACAAACCTAGTTAGTGAGGTTCGGCCATGGTGTATGGCCGAACCCTTCTAAGGTATGATTAATGGACTTAAATGGTTAAAAACATGGATTGATTATTCATATGTAATAAGGTATCGGACATCACAAGCGGTGCACGTATCGGTGACCGGATTATCGGACGGAAACGTAAAGGGACGCTAGTCGGTATTCGGTAGGATTCCAACCTTTTTGTAAGCCGTGGATTATGTGTGTACGAATGTCTTATTAATTTAATATAGTAATCATGTGATAGGTTTATGATGGATTTTTAGACTATGATTTACATATAATATATGGCATATTGCAAGGTAATGAATTATATGTTAAGGTTATGAATTCTATATTAAGGCTATGATTTATATATATTACATAGCATAATGCATCTACATCTCATGCATGGCATGGGCGGGAAAATAATGAAACCGGAGTCCATGCTCCGTCGGGGCGACCGAGAAGCAAACATGGGGATAGCCTGATGCCCTATAACAGGAGTCCATGCTCCGTCGGGGCGACCGAGAAGCAGACATGGGGATATCTTGATATGTGGAGATATAACCGGAGTCCATGCTCCGTTGGGACTACCGAGAAGCAAACATGGGGATATCTTGATGAGGTTTTTCCATCAAAGGGGATATGGCATCATGATGGTATGGATGATGGGTGGGACACATGACATAAGACACCCTATGGCATAGCGTTCATTTTATAGTTTTCATTATATGATTACCTAAGTGCTTGTTATCACTAATCCATGTGTTAGCCCTACTCGGAGTCTTACTGGGCGCGTTGTCTAACGCCCTACTTCCACCTTAGCTGATGACGCAGGAGATGGCGGAATCGAAGGACGAGACGGGAGCCAGGTGTAGGAGCTTGGGGAAGCGAGCTACTTAGTTTATTTAAATTTATTTTTGAAAATGTAATTTAAGTAGCTTAGCTCGTCGGTTTGTAATATTTCAGATTACTTGCTATGGTTTGGATTTTATTTTGGACATTGTGATTTTGAGGTATTTTAGTAATTAAATGAATATATCTTCCCTGCTATCTAAAAATCGGTAGGATAGCCTCTATTATAATTCCGCACTTGGTCTAATATTCCGCAAGCTTTCTTCTACGTGTGAACCGTTCTTCGTGGACTTAGTTTCCACGCACACGTAGGATTGGCCAGTTAAGGGCCGGGCTTTAGAAGCTCGGACTTAATTCACGTCGTGACGTCCTGCGCCCTTTGTCACTCTTTATTTTCAAAAAAAAAATAGACTGATTTTAGTGAAAAGGGGCGGGCGTTACATCAATTGTATCTGCGCTATAGTCTCTGCAACCAACTCAGGTCCAATCAGTACAGGCTCACTGGCCTCTGTTCAGAACACTAGTGACCTACATGGTCTTCCATATAATGCCTCAAATGGTGCCATTTGGAGGCGTGCCTGGTAACTATTGTTGTGTGAGAATTCTACCAACGGCAAGTGATCCTCCCATCCACCCTTGAAATCTAGCATACATGCTCTCAGCATATCCTCCAGTGTCTATATTGTCCGCTCAGACTGTCCATCAGTCTGTGGATGGGATGCTATACTAGTCAATAAGTCTGTTCCCATGGCCGACTGCATACTCTGCCATACTTTGCCTGTGAATCGACCATCTCTGTCAGACACAATAGTCCGAGGTATACCATGCAATCTGATGATATCCCTAATATACCGCCGACCCAAAGTCTCAGATGAGTCTGTCATCTTGATGGGAATGAAATGTACAGACTTGGTCAGTCGGTCTGCCACGACCCATATCGCATCGTTGCCCTTTGAAGACCTTGGCAACCCTGTCACAAAATCCATGGAAATGTGTTCCCATTTCCATTCCAGCACTGGTAAGGGTTTGAGTAACCCTGGTGGCTTCTGATGTTCCGTCTTAACCTGCTGACACGTTAAGCAATGAGCCACAAATTCTGCCACATCTCTTTTGAGTCTGTGCCACCAATAATGTCTCTTTAAGTCGTGATACATCTTGGTGCTGCCCGGATGAATTAAGAGTTTGGTCTGATGTGCCTCAACCAATAACTATTTTTTGCAGCTCTTTGGTACATATACCCTTCCTCGGAATACAAGACCCTGTCATGGTCGTAACTCCCATTCCGGTATGACTTCACCAGTAGACATCTTGGCCCAAATCTCCTCCACCTCCGGGTCTGTCCGCTGTTCTTGTTCAATCTTGGTAACCATGTTGGACCGTATGATCAAATTGTATATAGTCCCATGGTCATTGAGGTAAAGTTTAAACTCTCGAATGGTATTCAGCATCTCCCATTCTGTCCTGATCAAACATGCTACTGATACATGTGATAAATGGCTGAGGGCATCTGCCACCTTGTTCGCCTTGCCAGGGTGATAACGAAGTGCGAACTCATAATCCATCAGATATTCCATCCATCTGCGCTGCCTCAAGTTGAGCTCTTTCTGATCAAACAAGTACTTCAAGCTCTTTGATCTGAAAACACTTCAAATTTCTCACCATAAAGATAATGTCTCCAGCTTTTGAGAGAGAAGACCACTGCGGCTAGTTCCAAATCGTGCGTAGGATAGAGACATTCATGTATTTTCAACTGTCTTGATCCGTATGCCACCACACGATTACTTTGACTGAGTATACACCCCAGTCCCGCTCCTGAAGCATCGCATTGTACCTCATAACATTTGTCTTTTTCTGGCAAAACTAGGATAGGAGCAGTGGTAAGTCTCTTCTTCAGCTCTTCAAACCTCTGGTTGCATAGATCTGACCACTCATATTTGACTCTTTTCTGAGTGAGTCGAGTCAATAGAGATGCAATTTTAAAAAAGTCCATGATAAACTTCCTATAATAACCAGCCAATCCCAAAAAGCTACGGATCTCGGTTACATTCTTTGGCGCTTTCCAATCTCTTACTACCGCTACCTTAGCCGGGTCCACGGCTATACCTTCTTCTGATATAACATGTCCCAAAAAATTGACCTCAAATAGCCAAAATTCACATTTACTGGCTTTAGCATATAGTTTGTTCTTCCTCAAAGTGTCCAAAACTATTCTTAGGTGCTCAACATGTTGTTCTTGAGTTTTGGAGTAAATCAAAATATCATCAATAAATACAATGACAAATTGGTCCAAGTAAGAACGGAAAATCCTGTTCATAAGATCCATGAACACAACCGGTGCATTGGTGAGTCCAAACGGCATGACTACAAACTCATATAGTCCATATCGCGTTCTGAAAGCTGTCTTTTCTATGTCCTCCCTATTCCGGATTTGGTGATATCCAGACATCAAGTCAATTTTAGAAAAATGACTGGAACCTTTAAGTTGATCAAATAAATCATCGATCCTGGGTAGAGGGTACTTGTTTCTGACCGTTAGCTGGTTCAGTTTTTTCGGTAAGCCACGCACATACGGAGTGAACCATCCTTCTTCTTTACAAATAAAATCGGAGCTCCCCAAGCCGATGTACTGTTCCGAATGAACCCCAGTCTGAGCAGTTCATCAATCTGCTTCTTTAACTGGACATCTCTACTGGTGCCATCCGGTAATGTGGTAATGACACTGGTGCAGTGCCAGGGTACAACTTGATTTCAAAATTGATCTCCCTCATGGGAGGCAAACCAGGGAGTTCCTTTGGAAAAACGTATGTATAGTCCCTTACTATTTTCGAAAGTTCAACCGCCGGGGCCTTGTTGATTCTGATAATGTTCAATACCAGATGATTCAACCCTTCATGCAGTATGCTTTGTTTATCAGCACGCACCACATGTTGTTTTCCCTAGGGCGACCAAAATGTCACCCTGCGACGATAACAATCAATGTTGGCCTTAAAGCTAGCCAACCAATCCATGCCGAAAATAATATCATATTTTGATATATCGACAAATAATTGAACTCAAATCTGAGTCCGGCAAGTTCAATATTCACTGCTGTGCATATAAGTCCCAATGATGTGTCTCCAACAGGGGATACAATGGTGAGTGATGTGAACAGTTTTTTTACCAATGTACCAGTAGCAGTTATAAATGCAGCAGCTATGAAAGAGTGAGATGCTCCCGAATCAAATAATGCAAAGGCGTAGGAACTACTGACTACTGCCATACCTTGAATCACAGAGTGATCCTCTGCTGCTGGAGGTGCTAAGGTGAATACCCGTCCAGATCCTGTAGGTGGTCGTCCCGCCTGATTAAATGTCCTGCCTCCATGTGAGTTAGCTAGCCTAACTGGTGGACGAGATGAACATCTGGTATTAGAGGGTTTGTTAAGGTTGTGGACATTCCCTCTTAAAATGGCCAGGCTGATCACAATGAAAGCAATTGCTCCCACCTCTGGGAGCCTAAGTGACTGATGCAGATGGGGAGGGATGATTGGGATGAAAGCCCCCTGTTGACCCAGTAGATGGTGAGGGTCTGCTAGAGTTCAGTCGGAACCTCTTGTTGGGCTGAAATGTACCCCTCCCACTCTGAGCTCGACGATTGTCAAAACGCATCAACTCAGCCATCTCCTGCTCTGCTACAGTGGCCCTGCTGACCACCTCTGCCAATGTGGCTACCTTGAATATAGTTACCTTGGCCCTTATGCTAGGCCGAAGGCCCCGCTCAAACTTGCATGCCCTCCGATACTCTGTATCCACCATATAGAATGCATACACAAACAAACTGAGAAATTCCTGGTGGTACTCTGCCACCGTCATGGTACCTTGTACCAAAGATAGGAAAGCCTATGTCTGGCGCTCCCCTCCTCAGGGAAATAATGTTCCAGGAAGGTTGCTGAGAACTGCTCCCAAGTCATGGCAGTCCTCTCCCCTTCCGGAATAAGTGCTCACTGCTTCTCTATCACCTCCCACCATTTACTAGCACCATCAATCAATTGTGATGTGGCCAGTAAAATCTTATGAGCATGACTCGTGATATTCAATAAAGTCAGAATCTGTGAAATCTTCTTCAGCCAGTTTTCTGCTCCAACAGCCCCTTCTCTCCCTTTGAAGTAAGGAGGGCACTGTTGCTGGAAGTCCCTGACCATGCTCCTGTCATTGTTTTCCTTGGTGGTTCCATTCTCATTCAGGTGTTGTTGAAGCACTGAGGTGACCACCGCTTGAACTAAGTTTTACAATTCAGGAGGCACCACCGATATGTTCACACTGCTTTGTTCCTCCTCCTCGTGGAGGGATGGTTGTTCCTCCTCTCGGTGGCATGGTTGTTGTTCCTCTTCTTCGTGGAGGAATGGTTGTTCCTCCTCATTTCGAGGATATTCTACCTCCTTTTCACCCCCATTTGGGTTTTGTATGGTATTTCTCCTTGGTCTTCCCCTTGGAGCCATTTTTTCCCAAAGCCATTGAAAACATCAAGACTTAGTTTCCATAATAAAAATTGGTATTTCCTACTTGTTGGGGAAAATTTCCAAATAAGCACTCTTGATTTTGTTTTGTTTCTGGGGAAATACATCCTATGCTGCTATGTTTGATAATCCAATTATTTTGATTGTACTTCCTTTGCTATCATCCCTCTGAATCTAACAAAGTAAATTAATGCACAAGATCGGATTAATTTACACCGAGAGATTCAATGTTTCGGGTTCGCTCTGATACCAACTGTAACGCCCCTCCCTTTTTCACTCGCTTCTTCCCGTAAATCAGAATCAATTTTTGTTTTTTTTATAAACGAAGAGTGATAGAGCGCAGGACATCACGACGCGAACTAAGTCCGAACTTCCAAAGTCCGACCCTTAACTGGCCAACCCTATGTGTGCATGGACTAAGTCCGCGAAAATGGTTCACACATAGTAATATAAACATGCGGAATATTAACATCAAAATTGCGGAATCATAATAGAACCAAGTTCTATTTCATTTAGATAGCAAAGTACGTCAAGTCCTGAATCATCACTCAAATACCATAATTATCAAAATTAACATCCATCCATCTAAGTTATTACATTCCGAAACCTAGATACTCAAATACAAGACCATGAGTAACTTTTATTAAAAATAATAAACTAAATCATCCAAGCTCCTATGCCTGTCCCGTCTTGCGTTCATCGTTCCCCTGATTTCCTTTATCATCAACTAGGGTAGAAGTAGGGCGTTAGAACAACGCGCCCAGTAGGTATTCCAGTTACGACTAACACATGGTTAGTACAAAACATATAATAATATCATAATGTCAAAAACATATAAAACCATGCCATGCAATGATGACAAATGCAATGTGTAACGCCCGCCCCTTTTCACCAAAATATCAGAGTCTATTTTTTTTTTTTTTAATAAAAGTGACAAAGGGCGCGGACGTCACGACGCGAGTTAAGTCCGAGCTTCTAAAGCCCAGCCCTTAACTGGCCAACCCTACGTGTGCGTGGAATGAAGTCCACGGAGAATGGTTCACACGTAGAAGTAAGCATCGGGGAACATTCAAACTAATTGCGGAAATTATAAAAGAGCCTAACCTACAAATTCTTAGATAGCAGGGAAGTTGCATTCATTCAATCACCAAACATCCTTAAAACCATAATGTCCAAAATATAGTAAGTAATCTCAATTATTACATTTCCGACAAATTAAACTACATCAAATACACATTTCTCAAAATAACTTAAATAAAATAATTAGTCCGCCTTCCAAAGCTCCTAAGCTTGGCTCCTGTCTCGTCCTTCTGCTCTGGCATTTCCTGCGTCATCAGCTAGGGTAGAAGTAGGGCGTTAGACCACGCGCCCAGTAGGACTCCGAGTAGGGCTAACACATGGATTAGTGATAACAAAGCAGATAGATAATACATAACGAAAAGCCATAGAATGAATGTCATGCCATGGGTGTCTGTGTTATGAATCCCACCCATCATCCTTACTATCCCGATGCCATATCCCCCTTGACGGTAAGGCCTCGTCAAGGCGTAACCATAAATACAATATTCCCCTTGATGGAAGAATCATCATCAAGGTATAACAATAAATACAACATCCCCCTTGACGGTAAGGCCTCGTCAAGGTACAATAATATATATGTGAAATGTCCCCATGCTTGTTTATCGATCGCCCCGACGGAGCATGGACTCCGGTTTCATTTCATCCTTCCCCTGTCATATGCCTCCCATGCCATGCATGAGATGTAGATGCCATTTGCCATGTAATATATGAAATTCAATAGTAATAAAACCCATCTTAAAACAATTACAAGATTACCAACTAAATCCAAGGGAAAACATCCCACAATATTTAATCCAAAACCCATCATAAGCATTCACATAATTTTCAAAATAATTTAGAGTAAAACATCACATGATACATAATCCATAACATATCTTAAAGACAACCACATGATTTCCAAACTAGATTAAAGAAAACATCACCCAAATCCATGGCTTACAAAAAGGTAGGAATCCTACCGAATACCGACTCGCGTCCTTTTTCGTTTTCCGTTCGATAAACCCGGTTGCCGATCGCGCACCGCCTGCGATGTCCAGTACCTTATTACACATTCATCATTAGTCCATGTTTTAACCATTTCTAAGCCCATATGAAAAACCGGTGACTATTTAGGTTTTGTGGGTCCCATATCATTTATTAAACCTTTTAATCCCATAAGTCTTAAAATTCGGCCACCCTAGGCTTTATCAATCACTTATAAGGTTATTACATTAGATCCCCTAAGTCCATGATCAATTTCCTTGGAATTCTTGAATTTGGCCACTAATTACGGTTTTGCCACTACCCCTTTTACATAAACAATTACTCATTCATTCATGCCTTCCTAAGTCCAAAATTGATCCACAACTTAGGTCCATTAATGATCCGTAACCATGTTACAAGATCATTAAAAATCAACCCTTAACTTAGCCTCATTTCCATTGATTTAACACATGCATAATTCCAAATTTGGCCTATAACATGACCTAACATTGGGTCATGGGTTCATTAAAAATCAGCCCTTTCTACTTAACCAAACACCCATTTTTTCTTTGGCCTATTTACACATTTGCACCCATCACAAGCCCTTCCATGAAGAGGTTTACATCATACAATTTAAATCATCAATTTTGATCATCACTTGATACATTTTTGAGTCCATTAATGACCCCTTTAATCATGACCTATTCCCCATTAATTTAAACACACACATAAGTCCAACTATGAGGGATTTTAACTCATACATTTAAATCATCCTTCCTTAATCATCATGAAATACATTTTGGTCCATTAGTTTAACCATAACTCCCATTTATTTTTTTTTCATGGTTCCAAAACACCAAATTCATCCCAATGTCCCCATTGAAATCACTTAGCCACCTTCCATGATTTCCTTAACTAAAAACCCCTTAAAATTTACAAACCTTTGACCCCTTTTAAGCCTTCAATTTATTAGTACATTATTCCATACCTTCCATCCTTCCAAACCCATTTAAATTTACAAACACATAACCCTAAAACCTCCATTAAAGATCCTTAATTACTTACACTTAACCATTAAAATCTTAAAACCCTAAATCATCCTCCATGTCTTCCATTATTTATAAACCCTAATAATTCACTTAAACACCTACCATTTTTGAGGTCATTACCATTATTCACATCTCCCATGCATTTCTTCATTTAAACCCCTTTAAAATTATCACCACATTTAATCATTAAAACCCCAAAATTCCAAATCATTCTTCCATGATTTTAAACCTAAAAATCCCATTACAATTCCTTTCCAATTCCACATAATTCCATGCTTAATAACTTAATTACATTACATTCCTTAATCCATTTATTTTTCCTTAAACTAACCCTAATTTATCCATTAGGGTTTTGTCCACTTTCCATCCTTCAATTGATGGATTTGAAATCAAAGGCATAAAATCATTTGGATACCATTAAATTTACAAATTGAATCCCAAATCTTAAACCCTAAAAAAATCCAAAATTTCTTGTTTAAAAAAAATACTTACAATCCGATGCCTCCTCCGACTTCCGCCACTCCCGTCGGACTCCTTGGCCTCCTTTCTCCTTCCTCTTGATCTTTGGTAGGCCAAGATGGTTGATCAATGGTGAAACCCTCCTAACTTAGGATTGGCCATAGTAGGGCTTAATTTGAGAGAGAGAGAGAGAGAGAGAGGAGAGGATGGAGATGAGAAAATAGGATTCTATAGTTTGATCTTAAAGGGATGGCCAAACTTACAACTTCCTCCTCTCTTTTCTTCCAAGCTTTTCTTCTTCTTCTTCCTTAATTTTTCTACTTCTCTTTCCTTAGAGATGAGGGACGGTGGTGTGGGAGAGATGGAGTAAGTAAAATTGAGAATGGGATAAGATGGAAACCCATCTTATCCCAAGGTAGCTTACTTTACACTTTAACATAAATTTCCCACCAACCAAGCCTAAGATATTTTTCATGCTTTTTTGACCCAACCAACACTAGCCAACGTTTTTTCATGTTTGAAATGGATTGTTTGGTCTTCCCATTTGACCATTCTTTTAACTTAGCTTAATTAACTAATTAATTAATTGAATCATTAGGTTAAGTTAATTAATTCCCACTTTAACTTAATCCCATCTACTTAAATTTGCCTTCATACATACACCCATGGTTGACCAATTCAACCATGGTGGCCGGCCCCACCAATCATTGGCCCACACGCCACCTCACTTGATGAGGTGGAGGTGGGTCCCACTTGGCCACACCACCTTGGTTTAATTTTTAACTTAACTTAGGTGATTTAATTTCATTGAATACCCTCTAAATGGATCACCATTGGGCCCATGGCCCAATTACATTTCCATCTAGCCCATTTACCTTAGAGCTCAACTACTTTGACCCATCGGGTCCCAAATGGGTATGTGACCCAATTTGACCATTCTTGACCCATTTAACCCTCATTGCCCCTTTAAATGAATTTAAATCAACTCCATAGTCCATTGGGCCATACTTGGGCCTTTGTCCAAATTTTTTGGCCCATTTACTCTTTACTTCACCAATTTTCCAATTTCCATCACTAAAATAACTTATATCCACTTTTTTTTTTTATTAATTTAAAAATTCCGGGCCCTTACAATACAATCCTCTTTTAAAATTTTCGTCCCGAAAATTCGAGCGAAGTAGAGGTTCAAAACATCTCACACAAATAGTTCTGGATGAGCGGCTCTCATTTCTGATTCGAGTTCCCAAGTGGTCTCTTCATTGCCACGTCGTTCCCATACCACCTTGACGAACTGAATAGCGCAGTTCCGCAGTACCTTTTGTTCGCTCCCGATCACTCTGATCGGTTTCTCCACATACATCACGTCGCTTTGTACATCGACGTCTTGTACGTTCAAGACATGTGAAGGGTCGGGGTTGTATTTTCCTCAACCCGGACACATGAAACACATCACGTAAAAATGATTACTGTGGAGGAAGTGCTAACTAATAGGCCACCTCCCCCACCCTCTTTAGGATTGGAAACGGCCCCACAATCTAGGCGACAGTTTCCCTTCTTTCTGAGTCTCATATGTCCCTCCCGTGGTGAGACTTCCAAAAGCACCAAATCTTCCCCTCAAACTCGGGGAAACTTCTCCTCTTGTCGGCGTAATTCTTATAACGGCTCTGCGCAGTGAGTAAGGATTGCCGTATAAATTTAATCTACGCCGTAGTCTCCGCAAACAACTTCGGTCCAATCAGCGCAGGCTCACCGACCTCTGTCTAACGCACTGGAGATCTACACGGCCCACCATATAAGCCTCAAATAGAGCCATCTGGAGGTACTGTTATTGTAGGAGAACTCCACCAGTGGCAAACGATTCTCCCATCCACCCTTGAAATCCCGCATACCTGCTCTCAGCATATCCTCCAATATCTGTATTGTTCTCTCCAATTGTTCATCAGTCTGTGGGTGGATTACTGTGCTGGTTAACACATCGGTCCCCATAGCCTACTGCACGCTCTGCCATACTCTGTCGGACACAATAGTCCGAGGTACACCAGGTAGTCTGATAACATTTCGGATGTACCGTCGACTCATATTGCATCGTTGCGCCTTGATGACCTTAGTAGCCCTGTCACCAAATCCATGGCTACATGTTCCCATCTCCACTCTGGCACTGGTAAGGGTTTGAGTAAACCCGGTGGTTTCCGATGTTCCGCCTTAACCTGCCGACAAGTTAGTGCAACGAGCACAAACTCAGCCACATCTCTCTTGAGTCCATGCCACCCATAGTGCCTCTTAAGATCATGGTATATCTTGGCGCTGTCTGGATGGGTAGAGAGTTTGGCTTGGTGTGCCTCAACAAATAACTCCCTTCTGCAGCTCTCAGGTACATATGTCCTACCTCGGAATAAAAGACCCTGTTTCGGTCGTAATTCTTATTCCGGTACTACCTCGCCTGCAAATATCTTGATTCATACCTCCTCCATTTCTGGGTTTATTCGCCGTTCCCGTTTAATTATGCCAAGTACCTCTTAATTACGTCAATACCACTCATATCAACCTATGAGTTTCATTCTTGCAAAATTCACTTTGCCACGTATTATCTCTTTTCCTCACGAATCCATTTGCGGTTTTATGTAGATTACGTATTCTATTTCACTTTATCTGTTATCAAAACATTTCCTATACGTACTCCTTCAATACGTTCTTTTGTCTACTCTCCGTGTGAGTTAGTCTGCCAATACGAGCCTATGCTCAAGTCCATTGTTGATTCCATTTTAACTAGGTTTCTAGCTTCACCCTCCTGGAACTCCATCGGCCAACTACAGAGTCAGGTGATCAGTCTCACTCGGCAGTCGCCCATAGCTTCCCATTCAAGTTTCACTAGACTCTTAACCTTTCCCTTAGGCCTATCTCTCAAAAGCAATCATACCTTTATTTGCATATAAGCCACTATGTGACTAACCCTTTTTGTTCATAACTCCTACAATACCAATACCCGACATCAATCCAAATCATATAGATACTAATTTCCTACCCTTCTGGATTATTCCACATATTTTCATAGATTCCATAAAAACAGTGATATATCTAAGCTTACTTAGATTATGTCAAATAGTGCCCATTCACCACTAAAATATTCACAAGTATTACCAATTTCACCAACCACCAAATTCCACCCTACATGCCTACGTTATCAATGGTTACCACATCATACGGTTCATATTCCTTCATTAGCAGGCCACGTAGAATTGAAATCATACACAATCTTCGAATAACACAATTCATGTGTAACCAGATCTTTCACCTCCATTCACATCAAACAACAACTTGAGGTAACATAAGAAGTAACACATTAATAAGATCTAGTGATTCAACCTAATTATGATTAGGTTACCCTAACCCATTTACAACATACACCTAGAGATTTTGAAATAACAATCCTACTCATCCAAAGCAAGTCATCCCAATACATTTGAAGGCCATCCATGACCATCCATAAATTCCTAAAATTTGGAATTATCCATCAGCCCCACCTAGGTTTCCAACCAAACACATTAACATATCACGGCCTCTTCATGCCTACTACATATTCACAACTCACTGTACTTTATCAACTCATCATCATACACATAGTCTATAACACATCCTTGTTCCTCAATGACTATTTATTGCATACCACCAATTATCAAAGTAACATCATATAAACTCATTGCAACTATTGATAATTCACAATTTATTAACATCATAGGGAATCCTCATGCAATCACTAAATAAAATATTTTCATAAGTTCATGGTCCATCATTCATTCATGCTTTTTAAGGCCATAAACCCATTTCAAGGCCTATCATCACTCGTTCATAATCTCCACAACACATTGGGAGAATGCAATTGCATTATACATACAAGTTTTTTTTTTTTTGTACAATATATTAGTCTTTGCAAGCTAGACCCTTCACATTCTCCTCATAATATCATCTTCTCACGAGTTTCATGTGGCAAGTTAACCCATGCACTCCGGTCTCTTTCTAGTACATTGTTTATCCAACCTCTCTCAAATGGCACTTTGTTCACATGAGAACCTCTTATACCCCTTCACAAAGCGTTTACATCATCACCCATTATATGTCATAACATAATCTCTTCACTTGGTCATGACAAATTATCAAACCATGGGTTATCACCAATATAAAAACCATTTCTAAAAGCCATTGTACCATCCCCCAAGTATACCCATTCATCACATTAACAAATACTCCCCACCCTTTTTATTCACATTTACCTTACTCATAAGCATATGCAACATATACCCCACATTAAAAGTTCATGCCTCTTATCCTCATTTGATGCATGCAGTTCATCATTGTACATTTTTTTTTTTTTTTTTACATACTCGTTCCTCAATTAGTATGATCATAACTATTAGTCTTTCCTCATTTCATCACCGCATACACTCAACAACAAGAATTTAACACATGTATCTTCACATGCACTCACGATACAAGCATGCTTGTGCAATTTAATATCACACTTATTTCCTTCATTTAAAACCCCAAAATCATTAATTATTTTCCAATATAAGGACGGTTAGTCCTCTCTTTCCCGTGTCCATGTAGTCCACAAATCGGGTATACCACTTCAAGAGGGTAGGGACAATATGTGCAATTGTGCCCAACCTGGTTACACAACTCGCACATATAACTGGGTTCCAATTCCCCTACCGACTATCTTATCATCAGAAAGTCTTCCACATTCTCTTCAGAAAGAGATGCTAAATTCTCTTTATCTTCCTCGGGAGGTCCCTCCTGAAAGTCCAGGCTAACTGCTATGCTAGAAGCAGACACCAAATCTATGAGACAGTTAGGGGTTCCCTTATCCCATAATTCCGTACACTCCCCTTCATTTGATATACCTGTATTCATAGAATACAATAGAACCCAAAAATCATCAACTGCAATTTCCAATAAAACCAATCTCAGTTTTGGGGAATTTCTTATGTATATCACAATGTATTTGGTTTGAGGAAAGTTGCCAAATAAGCACACTTGTTTTTCCTTTGTTTCTGGGGGGGAATCTCTAAATTGCTATTGTCTGTTGTTCAAATTGGGGATACCGGGGAAGTACATCCTACTTTACTATGTCTGATAAATCTAATACTGTTTCATCAATTTGGGGGAAAACCTAGATGTTTTCTCATTTCTGGGGAAGTAAACCCTATCTTGCTATGTTTCAATAAATCTCTCCTAGAATGAATCTTTCTTCCCTTGCTATCATTCCTTTCCGTCAATTGTTGTTCTCAGATTAAACACTTCCGTTTGAGTCAATCGAAGTAAATTAACCCGGCCCCCTTGCAGCGGACTCCGAAGAGTCGGTCGGTTGGGATTCTTAGCCGTCAGTGAGACGTGCAACCGTCTTAAATCTTACTTCGAGAGATTCATTCTTCCGAATTCGCTCTGATACCAACTGTAACGCCCGCCCCTTTTCACCGAAATATCAGAGTCTATTTTTTTTTTTTTTTAATAAAAGTGACAAAGGGCGCGGACGTCACGACGCGAGTTAAGTCCGAGCTTCTAAAGCCCAGCCCTTAACTGGCCAACCCTACGTGTGCGTGGAATGAAGTCCACGGAGAATGGTTCACACGTAGAAGTAAGCATCGGGGAACATTCAAACTAATTGCGGAAATTATAAAAGAGCCTAACCTACAAATTCTTAGATAGCAGGGAAGTTGCATTCATTCAATCACCAAACATCCTTAAAACCATAATGTCCAAAATATAGTAAGTAATCTCAATTATTACATTTCCGACAAATTAAACTACATCAAATACACATTTCTCAAAATAACTTAAATAAAATAATTAGTCCGCCTTCCAAAGCTCCTAAGCTTGGCTCCCGTCTCGTCCTTCTGCTCTGGCATTTCCTGCGTCATCAGCTAGGGTAGAAGTAGGGCGTTAGACCACGCGCCCAGTAGGACTCCGAGTAGGGCTAACACATGGATTAGTGATAACAAAGCAGATAGATAATACATAACGAAAAGCCATAGAATGAATGTCATGCCATGGGTGTCTGTGTTATGAATCCCACCCATCATCCTTACTATCCCGATGCCATATCCCCCTTGACGGTAAGGCCTCGTCAAGGCGTAACCATAAATACAATATTCCCCTTGATGGAAGAATCATCATCAAGGTATAACAATAAATACAACATCCCCCTTGACGGTAAGGCCTCGTCAAGGTACAATAATATATATGTGAAATGTCCCCATGCTTGTTTATCGATCGCCCCGACGGAGCATGGACTCCGGTTTCATTTCATCCTTCCCCTGTCATATGCCTCCCATGCCATGCATGAGATGTAGATGCCATTTGCCATGTAATATATGAAATTCAATAGTAATAAAACCCATCTTAAAACAATTACAAGATTACCAACTAAATCCAAGGGAAAACATCCCACAATATTTAATCCAAAACCCATCATAAGCATTCACATAATTTTCAAAATAATTTAGAGTAAAACATCACATGATACATAATCCATAACATATCTTAAAGACAACCACATGATTTCCAAACTAGATTAAAGAAAACATCACCCAAATCCATGGCTTACAAAAAGGTAGGAATCCTACCGAATACCGACTCGCGTCCTTTTTCGTTTTCCGTTCGATAAACCCGGTTGCCGATCGCGCACCGCCTGCGATGTCCAGTACCTTATTACACATTCATCATTAGTCCATGTTTTAACCATTTCTAAGCCCATATGAAAAACCGGTGACTATTTAGGTTTTGTGGGTCCCATATCATTTATTAAACCTTTTAATCCCATAAGTCTTAAAATTCGGCCACCCTAGGCTTTATCAATCACTTATAAGGTTATTACATTAGATCCCCTAAGTCCATGATCAATTTCCTTGGAATTCTTGAATTTGGCCACTAATTACGGTTTTGCCACTACCCCTTTTACATAAACAATTACTCATTCATTCATGCCTTCCTAAGTCCAAAATTGATCCACAACTTAGGTCCATTAATGATCCGTAACCATGTTACAAGATCATTAAAAATCAACCCTTAACTTAGCCTCATTTCCATTGATTTAACACATGCATAATTCCAAATTTGGCCTATAACATGACCTAACATTGGGTCATGGGTTCATTAAAAATCAGCCCTTTCTACTTAACCAAACACCCATTTTTTCTTTGGCCTATTTACACATTTGCACCCATCACAAGCCCTTCCATGAAGAGGTTTACATCATACAATTTAAATCATCAATTTTGATCATCACTTGATACATTTTTGAGTCCATTAATGACCCCTTTAATCATGACCTATTCCCCATTAATTTAAACACACACATAAGTCCAACTATGAGGGATTTTAACTCATACATTTAAATCATCCTTCCTTAATCATCATGAAATACATTTTGGTCCATTAGTTTAACCATAACTCCCATTTATTTTTTTTTCATGGTTCCAAAACACCAAATTCATCCCAATGTCCCCATTGAAATCACTTAGCCACCTTCCATGATTTCCTTAACTAAAAACCCCTTAAAATTTACAAACCTTTGACCCCTTTTAAGCCTTCAATTTATTAGTACATTATTCCATACCTTCCATCCTTCCAAACCCATTTAAATTTACAAACACATAACCCTAAAACCTCCATTAAAGATCCTTAATTACTTACACTTAACCATTAAAATCTTAAAACCCTAAATCATCCTCCATGTCTTCCATTATTTATAAACCCTAATAATTCACTTAAACACCTACCATTTTTGAGGTCATTACCATTATTCACATCTCCCATGCATTTCTTCATTTAAACCCCTTTAAAATTATCACCACATTTAATCATTAAAACCCCAAAATTCCAAATCATTCTTCCATGATTTTAAACCTAAAAATCCCATTACAATTCCTTTCCAATTCCACATAATTCCATGCTTAATAACTTAATTACATTACATTCCTTAATCCATTTATTTTTCCTTAAACTAACCCTAATTTATCCATTAGGGTTTTGTCCACTTTCCATCCTTCAATTGATGGATTTGAAATCAAAGGCATAAAATCATTTGGATACCATTAAATTTACAAATTGAATCCCAAATCTTAAACCCTAAAAAAATCCAAAATTTCTTGTTTAAAAAAAATACTTACAATCCGATGCCTCCTCCGACTTCCGCCACTCCCGTCGGACTCCTTGGCCTCCTTTCTCCTTCCTCTTGATCTTTGGTAGGCCAAGATGGTTGATCAATGGTGAAACCCTCCTAACTTAGGATTGGCCATAGTAGGGCTTAATTTGAGAGAGAGAGAGAGAGAGAGAGGAGAGGATGGAGATGAGAAAATAGGATTCTATAGTTTGATCTTAAAGGGATGGCCAAACTTACAACTTCCTCCTCTCTTTTCTTCCAAGCTTTTCTTCTTCTTCTTCCTTAATTTTTCTACTTCTCTTTCCTTAGAGATGAGGGACGGTGGTGTGGGAGAGATGGAGTAAGTAAAATTGAGAATGGGATAAGATGGAAACCCATCTTATCCCAAGGTAGCTTACTTTACACTTTAACATAAATTTCCCACCAACCAAGCCTAAGATATTTTTCATGCTTTTTTGACCCAACCAACACTAGCCAACGTTTTTTCATGTTTGAAATGGATTGTTTGGTCTTCCCATTTGACCATTCTTTTAACTTAGCTTAATTAACTAATTAATTAATTGAATCATTAGGTTAAGTTAATTAATTCCCACTTTAACTTAATCCCATCTACTTAAATTTGCCTTCATACATACACCCATGGTTGACCAATTCAACCATGGTGGCCGGCCCCACCAATCATTGGCCCACACGCCACCTCACTTGATGAGGTGGAGGTGGGTCCCACTTGGCCACACCACCTTGGTTTAATTTTTAACTTAACTTAGGTGATTTAATTTCATTGAATACCCTCTAAATGGATCACCATTGGGCCCATGGCCCAATTACATTTCCATCTAGCCCATTTACCTTAGAGCTCAACTACTTTGACCCATCGGGTCCCAAATGGGTATGTGACCCAATTTGACCATTCTTGACCCATTTAACCCTCATTGCCCCTTTAAATGAATTTAAATCAACTCCATAGTCCATTGGGCCATACTTGGGCCTTTGTCCAAATTTTTTGGCCCATTTACTCTTTACTTCACCAATTTTCCAATTTCCATCACTAAAATAACTTATATCCACTTTTTTTTTTTATTAATTTAAAAATTCCGGGCCCTTACACAATGAGTCCCACCCATCACATGTACATAAAAGTACTCACCATATAGATCTTTCGGACGCCCCGACAGAGTGTGGACCCTCCGGATTCTTCCTGATGGAAAAGCACATCAAGGTACGCCACATAGGTTTTTCGGACGCCCCGATGGAGTGTGGACCCTCCGGTTGCCAAAACCTTCACCCCATGCATTCATGAGATGCCAATGAACATATGCTATTTTATAACATATACATAGCATTTAAAATCACCTTTTGAAACATAATCAACACATGCTATTTATAGAATTAAACATAGCATTTGAAATTCAATATTAAAGCATATCCTTTGAAACATAATTTCATCAAACATGAAATAAAACATATGTACATAAACCCATGGTTTCAAAGAGGTGGAATCCTACCAAAGACCGTTACGTGTCCTTGCGTCTTTCGTCCGGTAACCGCTCACGATCGTAAACACCTTGTGAGGTCCCGTTACCATAAAATATAACAATCAATCAAAACCAGGTCCCACTTGATTTTCAATGTTCTAAGTCCATAAACAAAACCCCATATTTACAATATTGCCTTTCATGGCCAACCTTCCATCTTAGCATGTATTCACAACTTTGCCCTTGGTTTAATCATTTCAAACCTTCCGCTCCTTAACACATAAACACAATAGACCCATAACTGATTCATGCGGTTCGGCCAAGCACCATGGCCGAACCCTATAATGTCTAAGTCCAAACCGATCCATAATCATAGATTCATGATTCACAAATAAGACTCTAAGCCTTCCCTTCATTTAATCATATTAGGCCCATATAAATTCCATAACCACTCAAATCCATAAGAGAGACCTCATGGGGTTCGGCCATACATCATGGCCGAACCCATGATCTTTCCTTTAGGCTATAATTACAACTTTGCCATTGGTCTCATCCATAGTTAACATTTCATTCAATTACAAACACGTAATCCATACTTTGATCCACAAACCATAAAATTGGTTTATGGGGTTCAGCCATACACATGGCCGAACCCATGATGCCTAAGTTTCCATTTTCATTAATAATCCATAATTAGCAAGTTTCCAAATTTATCATCCATCCTTCCACAATTAGAAGGTTTCCATAAATAAACCCCATCCTTCCATAATTGAAAGCTTTCCAAATTTATCTCCACCTTCCATAATTAAAAGGTTTCCAAATTTAGCAACTTTCTAAATTTAATATACCATCACCATAAATAAAAGCTTTCTAATTTAGCAACCTCTTTCCATAAATAGAAACCTTCCCATTTTAAACTCCTCCTTCTATTTTTAGAAGGTTTCCAAATTTAAAACATAAATCCTTCCATACTTAGAATGTTTCCAAGATAATCATCTAACCTTCCCAATCAGTAACCATCTCCATGGGGTTCGGCCATACACCATGGCCGAACCCTATGGTTCATGATCTTGACCATTATTTCAGTCCATTAAAATTCAACAATAATTCCTACACAACTACATGGGGTTCAGCCATACACCATGACCAAACCCTATGGTTCAAGATCCTCTCTTTAAAAATTACCAATCATTGATCTTCCATTTAGTCCCTTCAAAATCACATAACATTAACATCAAACACTTATTTAACAATTAACCAAACACCTTCCATGGGGTTCGGCCATGCACTATGGCCGAACCCTATGTTTCCATATTCCCTGTTTTAAATCCAAAATATCTAACCATCCAAGGTGTCCATGATCTGAAATTTATGAACATAAACCCAATAAAATAAACCATAACTTTCCATGGGGTTCGGCCATGCACTATGGCCGAACCCTATGGTTCTTTATTTCCATTAAAATCATCAAACCATCTCCCAATCTTCTTCCATGGGGTTCGGCCAAACACCATGGCCGAAACCTATGGTTCTTTTATTTCAAAACAAATTTATCAAATAAAAATACTAACCGTTTCCGTTTGATTTCTTGCTCTTCCAATCCTTCTCCTTTCTTCTTAATTTTTCCAAACCAAGAACACCTCTTGCTGGCTGCCTTCTTCTTCTCCTTGCTCTTGCGGTGAATAAGAATAGAGAGGGAGAAAGAGAATTCGGCAATGTGTGTGTAAACCGTGTGCCCTTGTCCTTCTCTCCTTTTATAATCTTCCCTTGATCCCATGTTTAGAAGGTGCTTAAGATAGCCAACCCCCTTAGGCCGTGCGCCCCTTGTCTATTTAATTGGGACTTGCCTACCTTGGCTTCCCATATTTAGAATGTGCTATGCGCATATCACTAATCCTAGCCTAAGCAATCTTTTAATTTAGACACATCTTTATTTAATTTATTAAATGAATTAAATCTATCTACTAGTGAAAGCGAAAATGAATCTGAATATTCTAAACAATCTAGTGAATCAGAAAGTGATAACAATTTAATTAATAAACTAATGGATCAATTTGATATAAATAAAACAAAAAATTGTAAAGAAAATCCTGACTGTAAATGTAATATTTGATTAATAAGGACTTATGAAGATTCTAATGGATATGAAGATATAGATTTAGAAGACTCTGATTCCCCTTCTATAAATGTTTTAAGTAAAAAGGTCCAATTAACTTTAGATACCATTATGCAAATAGAAATCCTAAAAAACAAAAAGAAATGATATCCAAAACAATAGAATTACAAAATGAAAAATCTGTAAAACCAACAACACAAAATATAATAAGACCAATACAAATGAATAATATATACAAAATGCTAGATGATTATGAAGAAAAACAAAATCCTATAACCATAACAGACTTACAAAAGGAAGTTAAAACCTTAAATAATGAAATCAAAAGAATTAAAGAAAAGCCTAGATGTACACAAAATGAGACTAGAAATATTAAAAATAAATGCTAATATCCATGTTAAAGACAAAATTGAAAGCTCAAACCCTGAAAATATAGGAAATATAGAAGATATTTTACTAAATGAATTAACAACCATAACATATAGAAAATGGCATGTTAAAATAAATTTAAAATTAAAAGATGGATATAATAAAAAATTAATAGCATTATTAGATACAAGAGCTGATATAAACTGTATTAATGAAGGAATTCTACCATTAAAATATTTTGAAGAAACAAAATATAGTGTTAATTCTGCTAATGGAAAAGAAATTAAATTAGCTTATAAAATACCTAATGTAACAATTTGTAAGAAAGACAAATGTATTCCTAATATATTATTATTTCAAATGAAAGGAATGTCTGAAGATCTAATATTAGGAAATCAATTCTTAACACAAATTGCTCCCTTCTTAACAACAAATGAGGAATTTTAACAACATCATCAGATGGAACCGAAATTATATTTAAATTTGTTTCTCAACCTAAAACAAAAGTTATTAATCAAATTAACAGAATCATAGTTCAAAAAGAAACTTTCAAGCTTGACCTTCAATCTTCTATAAAAAATTTAAAAATTTCTGAACAAATTAAAGAACCTTCCTTTTTAGCACAAAAACATCAATTCGAATCAACACTTGCATTAAAATGTTGTTCTGATTTTCCAAACGCATTTTGGGGACGTAAGGAACATATTGTCTCTTTACCCTATATAAAAGAATTTAGTGAAGCAAAAATTCCAACAAAAGCTAGAACTGCTCAAATGTCTATTGAACAACAAGAAATGTGTAAAAAAAAAATAATGGATTTAAAAAAGAAAAATAAATAAGAGAAAGCAACTCTCCCTGGAGCTGTACTGCTTTCTACGTAAACAATGTTGCTGAACAGGAAAGAGGAGTTCCTCGACTTGTAATAAATTTCAAATCATTAAATAAAGTCTTACAATCAATAAGATTTCCAATCCCCAACATTCAAGACATCTTACATAGAATTTATGATGCTAGAATATTCTCCAAATTTGATCTAAAATCTGGTTTTTCGCAAATTCAAATAAAAGAAGAAGATAAATATAAAACAGGTTTTGTTGTCCCTTCTGGACATTAAGAATTGAATGTTATGCCTTTTGGTTTAAAAAATGCTCCTTCTGAAATTCAAAGAATTATGACTGAAATATTCAATCCCTTTAGTCAATTTATGCTTGTTTACATTGACGATATTTTAATTTATTCTGACTCTATATCTCAACATTGGAAACATTTAGAAATCTTTAAAAAGGTATTAATAAAAAATGATTTAGTTCTAAGTCAAAGAAAAATGAAATTATTTCAAACTGAAATCAACTTTGTAGGATTTAAATTAAAAAACAACACCGTCGAACCCGTGAATAGAGTAATAGAATTTAGTGATAAATTTCCTGATGAAATAAAAGACATTAAATAATTGCAAAGATTTTTAGGATACTTAAATTATGTTTCAAATTTTTATAAAAACCTAGCAGAAGATAGAAAAATTCTACAACAAAGATTAAAAAAGAATCCGCCTGCTTGGAATGATCTTCATACCAAAGCAGTTCAAAGAATTAAACAAAAGGTTAAAAATCTTCCTTGTCTAAATTTAGCAAATCCTGAAGCTTTTAAAATTGTTCAAACAGATGCCTAAGAAATTGGGTATGGTGGAATTTTATTACAAAAGGAAAATAATGAAGAAAAAATTGTTAGATTTATCTCAGGAACATGGAATCAAACTCAAACAAATTATTCAACAATTAAAAAGGAATTGTTAGCAATTGTTCTTAGCATTCAGAAATTTCAACTTGACCTCTTAAATAAAAAAATTCTTATTAAAAATAGATTGCAAATCTGCCAAAGAAATCATAGAAATGGATGTTAAAGATTTAACAAATAAGCAGATATTCGTCAGGTGGCAAGCTATCCTTGCGTGTTCGATTTTGACATTGAATATGTTAATGGAATAAACAATTCCCTCGCTGACTTTTTATCAAGAGATTTTTTGTAGAAAACATCGAAGAATTCTACAACGAAGGATAAAGGATTGTGAGATTATATCTCTATTTCCTTTGGACTGTTCTTTCAATCTTCTTTTTAAAATTCCTCTTCAAAAACTGTCTTAAAATCATCCTGATTTTCATCATTGTCAAATTCATCCTTAAATTTTGAAAAATGCAGCCTCATCAGAGGCCTTTTAGGCCTTCTTCTCCTTTCCAAAAAGCTCAACAATTGCAGCAAATAATAAACATTGGTTCTCCTTTTTCTCCTAGACCATCTTTGAAAAACATGCACTTTGGGGAAATCCTTCTCCTCCCCAATTTCATTCTCCAACAATTGCTCCAATTGTCAAGCCTTCCGGACCAACATTTGAATTCCAAACAACATTTAATAGATATAATCAGTTTATTTATACTCTTCCTAATGTCTGCCATCCTGAATCTACCACTATCCAAGAAATCATTCAATTTTGCTTTGCTCCTGGAAATTATGTCCGAACATCTCATCTTTATCATTTTCATCTTGCCATCTTGATCGAAACAAACAGTTGTGTTTTTTATCACTTTTCTAAGAATCAAAATCAAAATCGTTTTGAAGGATATTTTCCAAAAAACTGTGAAATTGCTTATTCAAAAATAAAGATTTTGAAAATAATTTATGAAGAACAATGGGAAGCTCCCCTCTTTCAACATAAAACAATTTCAAAACCTGGTTTTCATGATTTAACTTTTAACTACTAGGATTATATGAATACTTGGGAAAATGTTTTATTTTATCAAAATACTGTTTTTCTTCACTCTTGGTTTATCAGAATAAAAGTTGAAAAAATTGATGAAATTTCGTTATGGTGGTTTAACAAATTTTGGACTCCGTTTGGAGCCCAACGACAGGCTCTTCCAACACCTGTTCAATCAACATTTCAAAAATATATTTCTCTTTTGAAAACTGAAAAAGTCTTTTTTATTACATTAATCTTACTTTTGATGACTGGTCAACAATGATGTTTTATGCTTATTTTAATATCCATTGGATTTACAAGTGGGTATTTGAAAAAAGAATGGATTTAGCCCCTCCTGTTTTATCAAGAAAAATTGAAATTAGAAATTGGGAAAAAATTTCATTTGATGAAATTATTACCTTTGGGGCTGAAATCTGTGAAACACCTGCAACAAATGTAACAGTTGAAACATCTGCAACAACTGCCATTAGATCTAGTGGTAGTTTCTTAGAAGCACTTAATGCTCTTTCAACAAAAGCAACAACTGCAATACCTGATAGGATAGCCTCCTCTTTTTCAAAAAAGTCTTTAACATCTCCCTCTTCCTCTTCCCCTTCTTAACATATTTCAAAAGAATCTCTTTTCACTACTGCTGATATGCTCAAATTGAAAGATGATTGGATGAAAGAAGTCCTCGCTCAGATTGAAAAATCTGAGCAATCTGAAAAATCTGAAGAATCTTTTACAACAAAAGCAAAGAATTTTTTAGCTGAAAATCAATTTACTGCCCTTCAACGGCTGCCTGAAGATGACAAAATTGAAGATGAAGAAAAAACACCTGTCAAGACAAATCCGTTCATTTCGGTCAAAGGAAAAAAGAAGAAGTAGAAAATACGTATAAATACAACACCTGTATTTTATACCGTATTCCGACAACCAGACAATATCTAATGACTGCTTTTGAAAAATAAACAACCACATAGTAAAAAGATGCCTCCACCGACTGTCGACAAAATCCTAACTCTCAAAGAAAGATGCTCTCTCCATCAAGCAACACGTGGCTTCCACTTCCACCGAAAAATTGTCTTCACCCAACAGTTGTCCAACAAATGATGCTACCTCTTTTGTTTCTTTTCTCTAGATGTAAACACTTCTCCCTTAAGAGAACCATCATTTCCTCAATCTTCGCGTTCCTTGTAGCCTCCGCCATCAAATACGGAACCTAGCTCTGATACCTTGCGGTGAACCCACTGAGTTTTGAAAGCTCAGAGAGGAAATCATAGGATCCTGGCCATGGAGAGAAGAAGAGAGTGGGAGAGAGAAAGAGGAGAGAGAAAAATCACGGGTTGATCTCGAGGGTGCCCACCATCCTTAGTCTTTGTTTGCCAAAAATTCTCTTGTGCTTTCTTATTCCTTCCTTCCTTAATTATAAAGACTACTCCACCGTTGACGGTGGCAATTACAAGATATTAGGCACTAATTGAGGATCTAGATAGAAGATAAGATGCAATAGACAACTAAGAGATAACAACTCATCAATAAATAATGCTAATCTAGACTAATGAAAGCACGGTGGATGCTAGCTTTATACATGCATGTGGCGGGTGTGTTACAATTAAAGTAAATACATGTAAGAGTTTGTTTCCCTCACCTCAAGATGCTAAATTATAGAATGCTGAAAAATCACCTTTTAAATCGATCGTCCAAGTCCAAATTCACTGCAATTTGGTTTAAGGTTTGATCCAATTAAAAAAAAAATTACTCCAACTTCTCATAGTTAGATTAATCTCTAATTAAATAATTACGGTTTTGTCCCAAAAGATTAAAACCCAAAGTACAATAATTTTCCATGATTAATTTTAGTCCTCGAAAAACTAAACAGTACCCAAAATTCGTCCCTCTTGTAGAATTTATTGGGAACAGTTCAAATTTTATTTGAGCCCTAAATTTTTATAGCAAATATATCTCTCAATTACGATTCCAACGATATCCCGGTTGGCCCATGACGATGTTCCTTGCCCGAGATATGATCGTTTTACTCAAGCAGTCGCACTACCAAACAAATTGCAGTTTATCCAAGAGACCTTGGTTGCAAGCCAATTTATACCTATCATGCAATTGAATTTAAGTCTAAAACTTTTTCTGGGGATAGTTCTCTTTGTGGGCTTCACTTTATGGACAAATTTGGCATTGATCTGATCTCCATAGGATGAATTAAAAATCATACACCGAAACGCTGCAAAAATGCCCAGAAATCACAAATCTGCAACTGGATCCACTTGTAGCCCAAATTCAATCAATCAAACCAACGAATTTTGCTCTCATGTTTTTATTGGAGATAAATCTCGTTGCTTTGATCCGAATGGACATAAATTTCGCATTGTTTCGATAATCAAAAACCGAGTTATAAAATAATTACTAAACTGCTACAAAACTGTCCACAAATACGAACCAGGATTATGGTCAGACTTGCAGACCTTGATTCAAGTATCAAATCTTATCCAATGGATCTGAAATTTCTACAGAAAGTAGATAGTTTTTTCTAGATGAGGATAGACATAAATTTTGTAGCATTTCGATATTCAAAGGTTGAGTTATAAATTATTTACTCGAAGGATGTAAAACTGTCTCAGATTTTGGATCTAAAATTTGGTCTCTCTTGCACGACCGATCTGAGGCACCTAACCCTGCTCTTTGCCTCTCAAAAATTTTCTTGAACTAGATCTATAAGTCTGGCTTCCAGTAAAGAAAGTTTCACTTAAAAAATCGTTTGATAGGCGCAGATACATTTTTTCTCGCGTCGATGAGCAGAAAGCGAATTTCAGATCCAAAAGACAATTCCATAACGGTTTTGCCATCCAAACATGGTTCTAAACTTTTTTAAATCTCAGAGATATATAATGGGTTTATAATCAAATCAAATGTCTTAGAAATCAGAGAATTAATAAGGAGGGGAAATATAAATAACTTTTTGGAGAAGAAGATTGAATCCAAAAACCCAAGCTTGAAGAGGAGTGAGAGACGGACGTCCAATGAGAGAAGCTTTTTTTTTTTTTTTTTTTCCTTCGTTGGTTTCTTGTGAATTTTCCTTAGCATCCAACAAAAGCCCTTGTATTTACTATGCATAGTCGGCCATGGAGAAGAATTCTCTCCTTTATTTTAGTATTTTCCATTTTTTCTCTCTCTCAAACTAGCATATCTAAAAATACCCATAGCCTCCAATGTGTGATGGTTTTTCTCCCTATCCTCCATCGTGTAATTGGATAAAATCTTGGGCTTCCAATGAATTTGGTTTGGGTCACAAGAAATTATAATAAAATTGGAATAAAATATGAAAGATATGAAGTGTCCAAAATACCCTTGCAAAAATTTAATGAACTCGTCCAAGGTCTGGGTAATCTTGTAAAGTTATTTCTAAATTTTGGAGCCAAAAGGAAAAATTAATATTTCGAATAATGAATTTTACAAGGCTAGATTAATCACAATATTTGTCCAAAGTTGTGTGTCCCAGTGGCCCACACAAATGGACAATTGCTTTCAAATTTCAATTTAATTCAAAATTTTGTTTTTCCCAACTAAATTCAAAATTTAACAAATTTGAATTCCTAAATCTTGAATTTCAAAATTATTTTCAAACAATTTAATTCAACAAATGTGGATCCTACAAGTGTGCTAAAATTGAAAGGTTCTCAAATTTGGCCCATTTTTTGTTTCAAATTTATAAATCTTGAACGTACTTTTCTCATATCTCCCAATTTATTAGACATGGGCTCCACAAGTATGCTGAATTTTACACACCTACTATATTTTTTCTTTTTCAATTCGAGTCAAAATTTTGTTTTCATCTCAAACATTTAATTTAGATTAGGGTAAACACCCACTGGGTGTCTAAAACTCAGCATTTTATCATTTTCCGTTAGAAACAAGTCTTAGACTATTTATTTTTAGAATGGAAATTAATAGTTTAGTTTATTTTTTTTGCTTTGAAGCACTTTAAGTGTCATTTGAGGATTGTAATAATTTAGATGGTTTGAGACTTGGATAGTATTATTATTCTTTGCCATGGGTGTGAGACAGTGTGTAATGACCCGATCCAATTTTTCGAGATTTTAGAAGTTTGGTTGCAGTAGGGAAAGTGTGGGCTCTGTGGTAGATCCCAGTTTCAAGTTTCGAGTTCCAAAGGGCATTTTGATAATTTTTAATTATTGAATATTTTATCAAACAAAAAGTTTGAAAATCACACGTTTTCTTCTCCAATGTTCGACGTTTGATTTTTTTAATAAGTTCTAAATTATTTTTGAAAATTTAATATTCTGGTTTTTTTATGCACTTTAAAGTTTTGAAAAACAAGCGCCCTACAACCCCCCCCCCCCCCCCCCCCCCTCCTCTTTCTTTTTTTAAAAGCTCTCATCAATATAGCGTTGTGCTATAGTGCCGCGTCTCTCCTCACTCGCATCTCCCTCTTTCACCTCGCCCTCTCTTCCCTCCTCTCTTATCTCCTATGGAAACCCTAACCCTAAAATCTAGCCGCCGCCATCTCCACTTTCTCTCTCCTCTTCCCTTTGGAAACCTAGCCACCCCAACCCCCTTCTTCTTTTCCTTCTCCTTTCCCCTTTTTCCTTTCTAAAAACCCTAATCGGTTCCTCCTCCTTTTTGTAGCTGCCGTCACCTCCCCTCTGTTCTCTTTCCCTTCTCTCCTTGTCCTTCGATCCGTGTAACCCTAACCCTAGATCTAAAACCCCCAATGTGTTGTGTTGTTGCCCTTTGCTTGCTTTCTCCTTCTTGCTTTATCTCTTTCCCCTCATCCGAGTCGACCCTAATCTTCACCGCCTCTCTATCACAATCAGTCGGTTTTTCCCTTCCTCTCCCTTCTCTATCGCCATTCGTAGGCCCTGTTATAGGTCAGCCCAAAGCCTGGTCTGCCAGTGTAGCCCAGTTTCACCAAGTCCAGCTCGCCCAAGTTCGCCCCAACTTGATCTAAGCCCATTGACCCAGGCTCAATTAAGCCAGCCCAGGCCCCACTGTTCAATCTAGGCCCAGCTCATCTTCAGGCCCAGTTGAACAGATCCATCAAATTTGACTCAGTTTCTCAGGCCCAACTCGAGCCCAGCCTCTCAGATACAGGCATCTGTGGTGGTGAAGAGAATCGTGTTTTTAATTCAGGTCCAATACCCAACACAACAGGCCTTGCAGTCCAACCTGTGTACACATCACACGTGCCATGCGGCTTGTGAGTCAAGTTCAATGGAGAGTTTGGGTTATAATTAAGTGGATTGTTACATTTTTAAGTTACTAGAGTCATTTACATTAGGAATATTTATTTTATTTAAGTTGCTAGAGTCTATTACATTAGGAATATTTATTTTATCAAAACTATATGTAACCCATTGGCATAAACTCATGAATTGGCCGTTATGTTTTTCCTTATTATAAAAGGACAACATGTAGCAAACTAAAGGAAGAGATTTGATAATATGAAATAAAGTGTGTTTTCATTTTCCATTGTAAAATGGTGGAAGGCGTGAGCTTCCCTTGCCGTCAAGCATGTAGCAAATGTTGCTGAATCCCCCTGAACAAATCAGGGACGTTGGGGTTGATCTGAGATCCTCCAAAAAAATCAGCCAAAGAGTATTTGAAGGCAGCAACCCAGATTGCAGCAAATCCTGCGAGTGTTGCTGACTCCTGAACAGTCAGGGACATGTGATGCTGATTTGATTCAACCTCCATACAGGTAGATCCATACTCATATAATTTCTTGAGCTAATTGAATCAGATATTTTTCAGAGTTGTTTTAACCCAGCATCGATGTGAGCTGGACTAATTCTTAAGAGTTTAAAAAATCAGTTTCCAGGAGTGATTTTCATTAAAACTTTACTCAGTATTGAAACAGGTCTTTTGAATGAATTTAAGAATTTAAAATCAGATTTAAAGGACCGTTTATGAGGAGTTTTAGAGTGGTATTTAAAACTGATTTTGGAGGGATTAAAACCAACTCTTGAACAATGATTTGGTTTGATTTAAGGACCATAAAATCAGTTTTGAACTTGAGATTAGAACCATGTCTGGAGTTATTTCTAAACAGCGTTTTGAAATATTGACGTGGATTGATTTAAAGGATTTAATACCAGTTTAAAAACGGTTCCGAACTGATTTGTGGGAATTACTACCAGTTTTTCAGGGTGGGTACAGTCTGAGGTGTGGTATTCCAAGCTATGATGTAACGACTCGTCCCGTTAGCACAATATTATCCGCTTTGAGCCCGCACAGTTTTACATTGACGAGTCAACCCAATGTTGCTCCCAAAAAGCCTTGTCCTATAAGGAGAAGGGATTCCAACTTATATCCCACAGAACAACTCTCCTCATAAGCAATGTAGGACAAGTAGCACACAACTTGGCTACTTTTTCTCTCCCATCAATGCTTACACAAACACGGGGTATTACAATCCACCCCTCTTAAGACCAGAGCTGTCCCCGATAAAGAGTTGAACCGTGCTCTGATATCATTTGTAACGACCTGTCCCGCTAGCACATTATTGTCCGCTTTGAGCCCACACACATGGGCCCACACGGTTTTACATTGGCGAACCAACCCAATGTTGTTCCCAAAAAGCTTGTCCTAGAAATAGGAGGGATTCCAATTTATATCCCACAAAATAACTCTCCTCATATGCAATGTAGGACAAGTAGCACCCAACCTGACTACTTTTTTCTCCCCCATCAAATGCTTACACAAACACGACGTATTATTTTGGAGATAACACGTCCGCAGCGGGACAGTGCCTTACAGTTGATGTCAAAGCATGGTTCAACTCTCGGACTGTGCATGAGTCAGAGATAGATGTGATGTTGACTAGATAATAGGCTCATCCCATGTGTGATGGGGTAAATGGAACTGGGTTATGGCGTATGTGTCACCTTTCGGTTAGCATACTTGAGACGTGTCTTGTAGCGGATTCTCGCTCGATTTGAGACTCCCCAGCTGTTGATTTGTGGGTGAGCCAGTGGTGAGATAGATCACTCGTTTGAATGGGTGGTGCACCGTGACGTGGCCACGAGAGTTGTGGGATACGAATTTCTAGATTTTGAATCACATTGGTCTTACTCCCTAGAGTAATTAGAGGTGTTCCTCAGTGGGACCAATGTTAGGTGGCTTGGGTGTGTTCTCGAAGATCTTTTCGATTATGTGTAGATGCTCCAATGAAGACAAAACCAAGGGATAGCAGAAGAGGTCTAGGGATGGCAGAAAGTTTTCCTACGAGGACAATCTAACCCTAGAAATTCTTTCAAATGCACATTCAAAAGTGAGCCTAAGATGCTCAAAATTTGCCTACGAGTGTTTTGAATGTAAGAGAGAATGAATTTCAAAAGCTTAGAATGATCTTCCTAAGATTGTAGAATGCTCTTGATGATGTTAGGACACTTGGTTTTTTGTATGGAAAAGTTTAAGGCATGTTTCCTAATCATTTTCCTTCAAGAGAGCTCTCAATTTAGAGAAAAATAAATCTCAACAGCCAGTTTGACTTTCCCAACAACTAGTTTGATTTTTTACTTTCCCAACAACTAATTTGACTTGTGATTTTCCCAGCGACTAATTTGATTTTCCAACGACTAGTTCGAAAGATTTATCAGCTCACAAAATTTCAACAATATTAAAGGGTAAATTTGATAGTTAAAATATCTCCTCACTTTGATAGTTAAAATATGCTCTCAAAGTGAGGGTAAATTTCATCTTATTCAGGAATCTCCATGTTTTGCACTATGTTACTAAATTGCTCATAACTTGAGTTATACAAGTCAAATTTGGGTGAACAAACTAATAATAAACATTTCACACATATTTGAGCATATTTGATAAAATGCAAAAGCTTCTCAAAATACAGGGCAAGTTCCAACTAACTTATAAATCTAATTAAGTTCTGCTAAAATTTAAACCATGGATTCTAAGGTCTTTCTAGGTCTTATCCTAAAGTCCATTTGCCTGAATTTGGTAGGTATATAGAGTTTGATTTGTTTGGAGCAATGCCTTCCAATCTTCACTGCTCTTAGACTTCAAGCTTGATTTTATCTTGTTGGTCTTTTAGAGGTGAGGTATAGGACATATGGACATAGTCCCAACATAATCACAGCATTGACAACTCAAGATTCAGTCAGACTCAGCCACTGAATTGACAACTCATTCTAAATCAGGAGAGGCAGATGTAACTTTTATGCCAAGAATCTCTCTTTTTCAATTTTGTGACAAAACCTAGACATATACCATATACAAACCCAGTAGACCCATAAAAACAAGTCTTGAATAGAAATACAAATACAATATACTTACATTCAAATACAAGACACTTATAACTAAACTAAGATGGTCTGAAGGTTCCCCCTTGGAATATACCTGTAAAAGAAATTCCTGTAAAAAACATATAGCATAAATTGGTGGGTTGATTTCCCCTATTGTTAGTTGCAATAAGCATTAGTTATTCAATATTAGAATTCCTTAAAACCACCATTACTCCCCCTAGGTCTTTGATACTGACATTGAATATTTCTACCCCGGTCAAAGTGTCTTTTATGCTCATTGCATAACATGTCTCCAAATACCTCACCAAATACTTCTCCCGTTTTTTTTGGGATTGATCCACAATTTTGATCATGGAGTATGTATAGATGAAGTACATATCATGGAGCACATACATTCAAAGAGCATACTTCTCCCCCTTTTGTCATAACCCTCGTCATTTATATTTTTCATATTTGCTCTCCGTTCATTGCATAGCATTTCATCATTCATATTTAACCATTTAACTGAAATCTCTAATGAATGAGGATAAGAAAGTGCATTTCTCCCCAATTATACTAATTGATACCATATGCTATTTAATATAACTTGTGAACATGTTTAAGGGAACCAGTTGTTTTATTATATACCTATAAGCATTGGGAAGGGGACAGTGAGGGGAGAGGAAAAATAGAGTGAACAATGACAATTTCAAGATAACTTAAAATGATACCACATTGTTATACAGATTTAACTTTGAGGTCAATTTTAATGATACCATTTGAATAACAAACATATATACATATTGCCAAAATGAAAATGATATACCTATGAAGTACATTAGGGGCAATCATATCACAAGTGAACATGAATATATAGCAAGACATGTACACAAGTAACCAAATAACTAGCCAACCCATCCATTCTTTCATGAACAAATAAGGATACACAAATCATTCAAGTATCATGAAGACATATGTGAAGCCAACCATTCATTCTAATTTTCTACGAATACATTAATAGATTTGATCATGTAAGAGTAAGATATTCATGAAAAATAATTACTTAGCCCATTTTCATTCAAGCATCATGCATATAACAATAAACAATTCATACATTGAACGGATAATATTAAGTACCAAGGAGTGGATACCAAATACAAAAATATAATGCATATACCTTGTATATGACTGCTATCCAAGAGTAGATCATTCATGAAGATAGATAGGAGAAAGGTGGTCTTTCATCTATACTCAAGAAGGGTATTCAGTCATTATCCATGTATACTCGTGACTGATTCAACTCATCTTTCATGAATATATTGAAGGAGTCAACCATATGATAGCACCAACATTCATAAAGATATGAGGATTTTGCAAGATTTCATTTAAGCACTTGTGCAGATAACACTAGTCATGTAATTTCTTGAAGAGTTTAGAGTCAGCTTCGTGCCCAACATTTTGACTGTAAGATAGAGCAGCCATCCATTCATTTATCATCCACAAAACTCATGAAGTCATAGAAGATATTGGAGTTCTCCTTTTCAACATGTTCTAATTAATAGAGTTTTATGAGTATTATATGGGGCATATAAGTATGATAACTGACAAACTATTATGAATATTCAATCATTTACCATTCAAGCATCATTCATGAGCATCCATCATTTTTAAACTCATACAAATATGTAACCATTAAGGAACTAGAGTTTAATACAAAGTAGATGGAGTTGGGAAGTTCTAGGGACCTATAAAGAGAGTGACTAGATTTGAGGTCCTAGAGTCTAGTTCTCATAAAATTAAATTCCATTAAAAAATGGAGTATATGAGAGTTCTCAAGTGTTTTCGTATGATTTTCAAGTATGTGATGCTTAGATCACTAATCATTAATGCTAGCATTTATTTTTGTTTTCAAGTTTATGACTGCTAATTAGCAATTAATGGCAAACAAGATCATTTGGAAGAGACTTATTGCTTAACAGAGTTGTTAAGATCACATTAATCAAGCCCAAGAATGGCCGTTGCCTGCAAACTGGGCGCCCTCTCCCAAGGAACGGTGGTCCGCTCATTCAAAAATGAACTGCAGGTCGAAAGATCGGTCGCCCGCTTTATGAAGAACAGTTGCCCATTTTTAACTGCGAGCAAACATATTATAATCTGTGAAGGACCAGTCAACTACAGATAAAGAGCATTCACCCGTTCTACCCTGTTTAATGAGATTTTCAACCTTACATTGTTTTAGGGTCTTGGGGTATATTCAATGGGTCACTGGGACTTAGCCAAAACATTATGGACCTATCCAAGATATTATCTATGAAATCTTGAGGTCCGAGAATCATGCATCCAAAACATTTTAATGAAGACAATCAAGCATGATTCACATATACAAAGTTGCAAGAAACAAGATGTCAACAAATTTGGCATAATCAAGCAACATAGATACAATCAATGACTACCATAGAATTCTTTCCAACTTAAGATTAGGGTAGCATGATTGAGCACACATTTCACAATCAATATTTAGGATACTTGAGTAACTCAAGTCCACAAATTTGCGACTCTACAAGCATGATAAGTATTATAGCCAAGAAGAATACTATCATATGCTTTTGGAGTCAAATGTACCATAATATTTCTAGGTCTCTTAAGAATATACCAACCATTTCTAAGACCTTTACATTGGAGGGTAAATTTCACCCTATTCGGGAATCTCCCTATTTTGCACTCTTTTAATAAAATTGCTCATAACCTGAGTTATACAAGTCGGATTATGGTGAATAAATACATTTCAGAAAACTCTTAAAGAGTGCTCAAACTAATAATGAACATTTCACACATATTTGAGCATATTTGATAAATGCAAGAGCTTCTCCAAATACAAGGCAAATTCCGACTAACTTAGAAATCCAATTAAGTTCTACTAAATTTTAAACAATGGATTCTTAGGTCTTTCTAGGTCTATCCTAAGGTCAATTTACCTGAATTTGGTTGGCATACATGAAGTTTGATTTGTTTGGAGCAATGCCTTCCAATCTTCACTATTTCTAGACTTCAAGCTTGATTTTACTTTGTTGGTCTTCTTGACGCAAGATTTAGGACACATGGACACAATCACGACTTAATCACAAAATTGACAACTCAGGATTCAGTCTGACTCAGTCAAGGAATTGACAACTCAATCTAACTAAGGGGAGACAAATTTAACTTTTAGACCAACAAATGGACTCATCCAACTACTGAAGCAGGGAAATGAACTTCAAAGGAAGTTAGATTAAAAGATTTCACAAAATGGACAGAGTGAAAAAGGTTCTTATGTGGCAAATGGCAAGGCTTTGAATGCCATAATTGTGCCTTCTCTCCTGATGAATTGAAAAGAATTCTCACGTGAGAAATCGCAAAAGAAGCATGGGATATTCTACAAAGAACCCATGAAGATATCAATTTGGTGACAAGATCCAAGCTTCAAATCCTTAACTCAAGGTTTGGAACTATTAGAAAGGACAATAGTGAGACCTTCTTAGAGTTCAACTCTCAAATTAGTAATATAGTTAACTCTGTGCGGGCTTTAGGCGAAAAGGTTCCAGAACCCACCATATACACTAAGATTCTTAGGTCCTTACCAGATAGGTTCACACCGAAGGTCATCTCTATTGAAGAAAATTGAGATGTTGCCACCATGAGTGTAGATGAGTTGGTCGAATCACTACAGACCTTTGAATTGCACTTTAATGTGCAACCTAAAAAAGGAAACACCACAACCTTGAAAACCTCTAGTAAAGTAGAAAAGGATGGTAGTGTGACTCGGATGATGAGTCAAAAGAACATCTTGCATTGGTTGCAAAGAAATTCTTCAGAAATCTGAACAGAAAGAAGTTCAGAAAGTTATTGCAAGATGAATCCAAAGAGAATCAAAAGGATAATATGATAGTGTTTAAAAACAAAAAGGGAATCACTTGCTTTAAGTGCAGTAAGTAAGGTCATGTAAGGGTTATGTGTCCAACCTTGGACAAGAAAAAGAAAGCCAAGACTGCCGCTTGGGATGAAGCTTCTGAATAGTTGATAAAAGTGTAATTTATCAATTTGAATTACATTTAGAGTCACTCAAACCAACCCTCCACCCAGCACACTCTTAGCGTATGAAGTCCACGTGCACCGATGAGCGGGTAAATATTTATGTAATCAGTTATAGTTAAAGCACAATGAGGTAAGGTTGAGAAGATCCCATAATGAATAGTTTGGAAGTCCATATTATTCTGCATCTTTCTATGTCAAGAGAGAAGATTTTATAGATGTATCGATTCATTAATAAACAATATACATATATATATATATAAACACATGGAATACTAATAGACAAACTCAAACTTTAAACTTCTTGTATATCTAATAAGAAATAAACAAAAACTTAGACTTTAATCTAACATGCTTCGACTTATTTTAATATTCTCATGTCTTGAGCAGTCCATTCTGATTGTATTCGACGTGATTTATGTTGAGAAGATGGTAACAAGAGCAGAAGGATTACTCGGTCTGTAACTGAACTGTCGAGGGAGAAGTGGAGCCTGCCTGAGAAAGTCTTCTTCTATTTTAGGCGCTTTTAGAATGATCTTCAACAATCCAAGAAATCATATTTAGTCTAAAGTTCTAAATATTCTTGCCTCAACATGAAATTGGTTAACAACATACTTGAACATTTTTGGCTAATCCATACACATCCAAAGAACCGACTACCTCCCTCACACTCAATTCTCAGAGCAGCCGATCCAGTTTCCCACGAAAAGTGATTATGGAAGTGGAAGGTTGCAGCTTGGTTGTAACAGGCTGGGCCACATTAGGCCTACGGATGCAAATAGGCCAGGTCAGTCCAGGCTTTGATGCACCTAAACATATTATGGAGGGCCGGCGTTGTGGACCTTGTCGGCTAAGGGCCACATCAATATTGAGAGATGGTAATGGATAAGATTCAGACTACGCACAACAAGAGCTAAAACCTATTAATTGAGGGCTCAGAATTTCAAGGCATTGGGGCTTTTGCCTTTCAAACTGAATCCATGGCTAGTTGGACTAGGTCCTAGTCCCACCCACCATCGGAAGAATTCATTGTACCTTTAGGTCAAATAATTTTTGCTCATCACTGACTATGACTGTGAAACGGCCCGACACGCCCAACACAAAAATCATCTCACTTACCTCTGCTATGTCAAAGTGAGTAATTTGTGTGCCAACCACCTTGAAACTTTTTCATCATTAATCTGGTGTCGCTATAGAATCAGATCCAAGGTTGTGCATAATCATTTCAAATACTCCTTTCATGGCCCATGCATGCATTCACTTTTGCCAATAATGCGGAGCATTTTGGAGCATATGATTCATCTTTTTATTTTTTATTATTTATTTGGTTTGATGTATTTTAGTTGAGGGTATTTTTATCTTTTTACACTTGAGGGTATTTTAGTCTTTTTTTAATTCTTTTTATTCCCATTGTATAAATACTCTCAAAAGCCCCATTAGGGGATGGATGATGAATGACGAAAGATGAAAATTTTCCATTGCATACATGCGCATGGTGTGATGAGGGAATCCAGGGAACTTCGGTGAGAAATCGAAGCAGCGAGAATCCCGAATATGTGAAATCTTCAATCCCTTACAGGTATTTTCTATCTCTCATGTCCCCTCTCGTTTTTTCTTTTTTCTTTTTTGTTTCTTCTTCCCTCCCATAGACTTTCTGATGGGGAGCATTTTGGAGCATATGATTCTATCATTCTTATTTTTATTACTTATTTGGTTTGATGTATTTTTTATTTATTTATCTGAGGGTATTTTGTTTTATTTTACATTTAGGGATATTTTCGTCATTTTGTTGGTGTGTTTATTATAAATACATTGTAAGCCTCTTTAGGACAATCAGTTGATGAATTAAATTGAAGTTTTCTTCCGCTGTTTGTGCGATGAAAATACTTTGGAGCGATTCCTTTGGCGTGAGGCTATCCTTCCATCTTCTTCAGGTACTTCTTCTATCTTCTTCCTCTTCCACATCCTCTTTATTTTCCTTTTGATTTCACAAACCAAACAGCCCTTTCCAGTTGCCATAAGGCCAAAACTCCCTTCTTTCCCATCCTACCATTGCCAGAACTTTCCCCAAACCCCTTTACTGTTTTCGTTTCCCTCTCCTAACCCAATATGGGTTTTCGTCCAGCCCCAAACTCCTTAATACAGCCGGCGTTCCCTCATCCTTAGCCCTTTACACATTGCTGCAACGTTTTCTAACCCTTTACCATACTGCCGCATACCCTTCAGTCTCTCTTTAGACCTGCCGCAAGTCTAGAATCCCTCCCTAGCCTATTCGCCATCTCTTGTAGCCTTCCTACAGCCATCACCTTGCCCCTTGTTGACTTCCGCCTCCCCTTTCTTGGATTTACTGGCTGCTGCAATCCTAATACCCGTCGCCAGTCCTTGTTTGCTTTCGTAAGTCCACCTGCCTTTGCCGTAAGCCTTTTTTTTCCTCTCTATTGCATTGACCCTTCCTCCTTTCTTTATTTACTCATTTAAAACCATATGCAGTAAACCATATGCTACGTGACATCATATCCAGATCATAAAATCATATGGCCTTTTGGTTAAAACCATTCCATCCCTTTTTATTTAATCTTTCATGTAATTGTTTATATTAGATTCGTAGGATATTTGCATGATTATGCATGGTAATTTTATATTAATTAATTGCATGTGTTAATTGATATTTAATTTCAGCTCATATTAGATTTAGGGTGCATTAATTTCATCCCCTTTTAATTTTTAGGGAACCATATTAGGCATTTAGGGTCACTCTATACTCTGTCCTAGATCACTTTCGCCCCCTTTCCTTTGTCCCAAATTCTTTGTTGCCATTCCCAGATCTTTCCCTTTGCTGCCGGACCCTCCACAACCCTCTCTTGTTGTCGTCACCCTCCCAAAGGTGCCCTACCTGTGTCGTCTCCCTCTCTAGTGACCTTTACCCTTGTCGCCCCATCTCCTTGAACAGAAAAAGACCCCTTCTGGCCCTCTGCTCTCAGTCATTACCTATTCTGCCCTGGTCCCATCGCCATCTCCCTAACCTTTCGCCCTCCCTTTCACTTGCCTTGACTTCCGCCCCACCTATGACACCCCCATATGGCCTTCGCCTTCCCTCCTAGCCTCTGCTAGCTCGCCGTAATCCAAATCTACCCCTTGTAGCCCCTTTCCATCGCTATCACCTCTTGTCCTTGTCGTTGACCTTCGCATCTAGCCCTTTCCGCTAGTTTCCATTCGTGTCCCCTCCTTCTTTTATCTCCTCTTTTAAACCATATGCCATTTAAAACCATACTTCCATTCGATTTAAATCCATATGCCAGTTCATTTAAATCACGTATGCTCATTTCAAACCATCCACCTTTTTATTTAAGTTTTCATGTATTTGTTTACATTAGATTTCCAAGAATTGCTTTAATTATTTGTGGTAAATTTATAATATTGAATTGCAAGTATTAATTGGAATTTAAATTCAGTCCATTTTAGATTTAGTGTGCATTATTTTCATCCATTTTAATATTTTCATAATCACATTAGGCATTTAGAGTTGCCCTATCTCCTGTCCTGCATCAGCCAACCTAAGTAAAGAATAACCCACTCCTTAGTGTTTACAGTAATGAACACTCCCTTCTCTTAGAGGGACCGCACTGACATAGGACCGATTACATCAGTTTATCTAGCTTATTCTCTTGTTGGGAATGAAGAAAGGTTGTTCTAACCTTCTTGGGCTACCTTACTGACTGAATACCAAAAATCCAAGTGAGAACTTCATTTCTTACTCCTAATGATGGGTTGTTTGTGGTGGTAGGGGGCAGGGGGGTTGCGGTTAAGGAGGAACCATTAGCACTTGCTTTCCATAAGAGCCATTTGGTTTCAGCTGTTGATTGGATAAAAAATCCACATAAAGAGACTCTAATGATCAAATAAAAAATGAGTCAAAAAATAAAGTGAAGCCTATCTCACCAGTGCAAATATAAAAAATCCAAATATTAAAAGGATCTATAATCAACTAAAACTAGAAGTCTTGTAAACCTGTGTTACATTAGTATGAGGCTATGAGCACAACATACCTTTTAATAGATCCACAATTAAGAGGAAGCAACAGCAATTTGCCAAATTAAAGTTAAATAAAAGTAGCAATTCCACCTTGTTCTTCATGTCCCCACGATGAGCAGCAGAAGTCCGATGTGGATTAAACCCGCAAATAAAGTAAAGAGACTAACAGTGTTGCCTCCAACAATATCAACTCCTTGAGAGAGTTCGAACCAAACAAAAGGTCAAAGCAATATCGAGAGTGTAAGCATGATAAAAGGATAACTACAATCATGTTTCCGTTAATGATCACAATGCTGGATAAGCTGCACAAGTCGAACATGCAGTGGATCTGCAAACAAGTAGGCTGCAAACAATATCAGCTCCTTCAAAGAGTTTGAATCGAACAGATGGCAAACCAACCAAGTCACTTTGGCAAGGACAGAGATCTGATTTCACAAGCCAAAACCAATATGGAGAGCATGTGCTTGATAAGAAGGTGACTACATCATATTTCCATTAATGATCTGCAATGCAAGGTGACCTTGATTCTGATTTTTTTTATGTAAGCATTTTGAGCCATAGCATTCTCTACACAAATAACAACCAATGTAGATTGTCGTTTCTTGAAAAAAGTCCTAATGGCACAACGGAAGTTCCTTTTAAATCAATCCAATCATCAGTGAAAATTGTAGCTTCATGCACCATTGCAACTTTGAACCATCTGAGATTTTCATTGATTTGGCATATGTGGACTGACCTCCTTTTATAATGAACAAGATATAATAAGATAAGAAGAGCCATATACAGCACCATGGCCACTTAGATTACGGTCAATATGCACATACATAAGAGATATCCAAATATTTAGCCTTCAATGCTAACAATTAAGAACATCAACCGTTAAGTTCCATTCACTACAAAGATCAAAACCAGAAAGGCCCATAACCTCTGCTCCTTGAAGGCCCCATTTGATGAAGATCCTTTCACCAACTTACCAAGTGACAATTGGTAGGGCTTTATCCTGAAAAATTCACTAGTTTTTTTCCTTCCAAAGATGCCAAGCAATAGCAAGTGGTCGAAATTTCCAAATCACTCCTTTCGCATTACGAGATACAGAACCTCGAGCAAACAAATTATCCCTATGAGTCTGCTCACTATGTAGAAGACAAGAATACAATGAAGGAGTAAATGATTTACCAACTCTTCATGGAATCAATAACTAATAAAATATTTGGGCACTTAATTTTCACTTTCTCCGATTATCTAGAGATGGGAAATAGGTTCAAAATGCGGGAGAGAAGTTTGACAAACGGACAAATAGAGTCAGATAGACAGGTTTGCTTGAAAAAAAAAAGCACATCGGGATCTTTCAGCAACAGTCTTCTATCCGTTCCTCTGAGGAATGAATTAACTTCATGTAATCTCAGAAACAACTCCCCTAACTTCATGTACATAAGGAACGAGCATCACCTTCTATCAAGCTCCATCCCGGCACCTTACCTACATTCCTTCCTTTCATGAATCCCCTTACCCTATCTGCATCATCGAATCTACCAGCAGCCGCATAAATGTTGGCCAAAAGCACATAGTAGCCACTCTTATCAGGATCTAATCTAAGTAGCCTCTTTGCAACTCTTTCCCCAACCTCAACATTTCCATGAACTCGACATGCACTCAAGAGCGCCCCCAAGACAGCCCCATCAGGTTCAATTGGCATTTCTTCAATAAACTTCTCTGCCTCCACCAAAAGCCCCACTCTTCCCAAAACATCAGCCATGCAGGCATAGTGCTTCAGTTCAGGAACCACCTCATAGTCCTTCATGATACTGAAAAAGGTCCATGCCTCCTCCACCAGACCAGTATGACAACAGGCAGATAGAACCCCTAGGAAAGTCACTGAATTAGGCTTCAGACCCTCAATGAGCATCTTCTCGAAAAGACACAAAGAAACATCTACCTGTCCATTAAACCCATACCCCAATATCAATGCACTCCAAGAGATCACATCTCTTACAGGCATCCCATGAAACACCCTTTGTGCATAATCAAGCTCACCACATTTCACATACATATCTACAAGTGCATTCCCCAAACTCAAACCCAATCCCAAGAAGCTCCTAATGCTCCAACCATGGATACTCTTCCCATGCCTTGGCCACCCCAACTGGCTACAGACTAGAAGCAAGCTCACCATGACTACTCCATCAAGATCAACCGCCGCATCCACCATCTCCCTGAACAACCCCAAAGCCAATGTGGGCTCCCCATTTTGTGCATACCCACCCAACAAGGACGTCCAAAGCACCTTATCTCTTTGAGAGATTACATCGAACACCTGTCGCGCAGACACAGATTTCAACAACGTCACATAGAAGAACACTAGAGCGGACGCAACAAAGACATTGCCATCAAAACCCAACTTTAAACAATACCCATGCATGCATTCACCACAACCACTCTCTCCTACGCTGGCGCAAGCCCTTAGAACGATGGGGAGGTTGAACACATCCGGAGCGACAGCACCGGAGCGAAGCATTTCCACAAACAGCTTAAGGGCTCTATCCGCAAAGCCCCATCTGGCGAATTCGCCGATCATGATGTTGCAAGAGTAGGTGTTTCTCCGGGGCATGTGGAGGAAAACAGAGAGCGAATGAGGGAGGAGCTTGTTGTGCTTGGAGTACATGATAATGAGCTTCGAGGTCAAGACGACGTTGTTGTAGAGGCCAGTACGGAGCAAGCGGGCGTGGAGGTGGCGAAGATATGTAGAGTTTGGGGAGGAATGGAGGAGGGAGAAATGGGAGGAGACTGGATTCGGTGCTTCAATCGGCGTTGTGGAGTAAGGGACTGAAAAGAAAAGCCTGCTGTTGTACTTGCATAGCAAACGCTTCAGGTGTAGGTGCATGGCCTTCTATTGAGTCATGCCGTTCATCCTAAAGACCTAAACTCGAATTAAAAAAAGAGATCATGGAATATATATTGGCATGTCCTATCTGAAATTCAGTTTAACTTGGAAAAAATAAAATGGCAAGTCATATAGATATTCGATTTTTCTACTTTTACACTGAAATTACCATTCTACCTCTCTGTGTGTCATCATATGAATGAACTGTCAGTTCTTTTTTAGTTCGTTCAGACGAATATACTCATCTGAATGAACAAATCAGTATAATTTCAATTCGTTTAGATAAGTATATTCGTCCGAACGAAGTGAAATTACACTGATTTGTTCGTTCAGACGAATGAACTTATATATGTTCATTCATTCGAATAACCACTTAGGATCATTGAAACGAATATGCATTTTCATTCACTTCCTCAAGCTTGTTCTCTTCAGACTTAGCCCATGTTTTTATTGCATCCCTATATTCAACTGCTTTGCTTTAAAATCTGCCAACAAACATAGCACTGCTTTCCTTTTTAAAGACAGAATCTGAAATAGCACACCAAGAACATGTACTGCAGGAGTTGCCAAAATTAATTTGAGGAATTGCTGACTGATACTTGGTATCTCCAAAACTAACTCTCCATTGTGTGTCTTGTGCACTACATTTACTCCAACATTCTTTGATATTTACCATTTCACATTGTTTATTTATCAAATGAACATACTATTCTTAGGGTATATCTAAACTGATCATTCGAACGAATGAACTAGGAATTGTTGACTGATACTTGATATCTCCAGAACTAGCTCTCCATTGTGTGTCTTGTGCACCACATTTACTCCAGCATTCTTTGACATTTACCATGTCACATTGTTTACTCATCAAAGAAACATACTATTCTTAGGGTATATCCAAACTGATCATTCGAATGAATGAACATATATAAGTTCATTCATCCGAACGAACTGAAATTGCACTGTTTTGTTCGTTCGGATGAGTATATTTGTCCAAACGAACTGAAATTACACTGATCAGTTCGTTCGGATGAGTATATTCGTCCGAACGAACTGAAATTACACTGATTTGTTCTTTTGGATGAGTATATTTATCTGAACGAACTAAAAATGAACTGACAGTTAATTCAGATGATAAAATACGTAGGGGTAGAATGGTAATTTCACCCTTTTTTTTTTTAAATCGGGTGTATAGAGATAGAAAAATCGGGTGTCTATATGGGGCGCCAAACAAAATTTGTATATTTTAACTCAAAATGCTCCAATAAACTCATTATATAAATAAATGGAATTGCGCGTAAGGGTTGAAAGTTTAAATAAATAAGTAAAGGATAGCAATTTAGACACCCCATTTTTCTTTTAAGAGACACTCTATTTTAAAATTTTATGTGAAATTACCATTTTACTCCTTAATTTTGTGTGGAGAAATATTTTTAAAAAAATTGAAGGTCAAAATGGTAATTTTGATATAAAATTTTGAAATAGAGTGTGTTTTAAAAAAAAAAGTGGGGTGCCTAAATGGCCACCCTAAGTTAACCAATTTGAGAAGGGAACACTACTTCCCCGATTAATGAGCTCAAACTGCGTTGCCACCTGTGTTCACTCTTGTATGGAATAATTTTTTAAAATTAAACAGTAAACTAAACTTTTCTTATCACAATCTCGTTTAATTATATTTTAACCACTGTGAATTGTAATGTAATGTAATATTATATATTACTATAATTAATTATAAATTATTAAAGAGATAAGAAATTAAAAATCATATTGCAACCTGATATTATAAAATAAAATAAATAAAAAATCTAATTGTTTTTAAAAAAGCCAAACTATTTTAAGAATTAGAGTGTCTTATGGACTGCTCTAGTCCAACCAAGTTGATGTAGATTGTTGAATTTAATATTTTAAAACACTTATACAAGATGTTTGTGGCATGTGGGAACTGTATCCATTCGGAATTTTACACAGGACTCTCATACTAAGAGAGAGGTGGGGCCTTGAGCTACAATATGCTAAAAAGTCAAAGCTTAATCTGAAAATCCATTGTTCTTACTAGAAAGGAAAAAAAAAAAAAAAGAACGTGAAATACATAAAATAAAATAAAAAATAACAGAGAGATGAAAAAACTAACAAATATAAAGTAGAAATTACTAAAATATACTCTATAGATAATGAGAAAATAGTGTAAATGACAGAAAGTAAACCATAGAATAATTTATGATAAAATAGACTTTCTTTTAAAAATATAATTTAACTAACAATAATGAAGAAAATAAAGTAGGAAATGTAAAAAAGAAATAGAAACAAAGGCAAAAATTTTGATATTGAGTTTTAAAGAATTTTCATGTTAAAAATATTATTATAAAAGAGAAGGGAATTGCTTTGGATAACATTTTTTAATAAACGGATACCTCCAGTGCTTTTTTATCAAATAACAAAAATTATTTAACATGATTTTAATGCAAAAGATTATTATGCTTTTGAAAAAATAGAATAATTTATCGGAAGTGCAAACTAGGGAGTTCCTTTTTTACATGTAAAAGCTTCTTCGAGTCAATTTGCTGAAGGAAATTAGTTGAAACATGAAAATTAAAAATTAAATATGAAATCAAAATGAGACAATAAATAATATGATAAAGAAAATATAAAAAAAATAAAAAATAGACATCCTGAATAAAAATATATTGAATTGATCAATTTCATTCGTAAAGTACTTGTGAATAGATAGAAACTCTGATGATTTTAACATATTTGATAGTATAATCTACCTAAGCTCAATTTTTGCCCAAAACACAACAAAACCAAAAGTCTGAAGCAAGCCCAGGTATACAATTGGGTTTAACTCGACCTAACATGCACACTGAGTCTTTTATCGAATTTCCGTCAAATTCAACCAAACTCAGCTGAATCTCTAGAGTCAGTTCCTATCGAGTTTGAGTTGAGCCACATATATATATCGCAACAAATTAAGCGAGGATGCAATAAATCTCTTCAAAACATGCTTCGTCCCTTCCCAAACCAATTAAATTGACAATATATTACCCTAAAAATATGGATCAGATGAAGATGTACCTTGATATAAGCATATCCTACCCATTTACATTTCTCTGTGAGAAAAAAAAGGATTAAATTAGATGAATGGCCTTAACCTATGCATTGTGTAGCAGATGTTCAAATATTAGTCGATATGAATTGGTTTTCGATTATTCTTATATATTTTAGCCGATATGTATAGTATATGGTTCATTTAGTCATATCTCACTGACATTTTACTCAGATGTTGACGTGGTTCTATAACACCAACGATTGCCTTATATGATATATGGTCGATACGATTTGTATCAATAATACGCCAATTTTTTACCGTATCAATTTTAATTCAATATTTAGACCCTTATTCTAAAGTGTTGTCAAGTCCATTATGAAGAGGGCAGGTAAAAGGCCAATTGAGCTTCACTCATTTGATACATGTCTAATTTGGATACACTTTTAGTTACAAGTCTTCTCCAAGTCTTCAACAAAATAATAATTTAGACCTAACTTCAACAAACTGAGTCAAGAAATTCAATACTTAGAATCCCTAATTCACCAACAGTCAAACAGCTCTCGTTAGGAGTTAACTCGAATCTCATATGGATTACACAAACCAAGTTCACTTATATAAAATAGAATTCGGCTCAAAATGTCAATAAGAAAATTGTCACCTTGCAAATTCCACTAATGAAATTAAAAATTCAATAGAATCTGAAAGTTTCAGGTGTGCTAGAACATGATTGACCCTATAGAGGGGTGAATAGGGAAATCTTGATTTTAATGACTTTTTCAAATATCTTGATTAATCAAAATAATATGCAGTTGAATAACAAGATTAATCAAATATTGTGTGATAAGAGAGTGTGCAAATACTAGACCAATCACAACAACAAAAAGGCAAGCACCCACAACACTAGATGTATAGTGGTTCGGAGTAAATCCCTCATATGTCCACTGTTGGAACCACCCAACCTTGGTGTTAGTGCCCCGGCTTGGCCGTCTCGTTGTTTGTCAATTTCATGACTCGGGAAGAAGCACTTGCTAAAGAAGCTTGAAGACTCAAGATGATCAAGAAAGAATATCATGCTCCACCAAAGCTCAAAGCTCATTGTAATGGCAATCACAAAAAGGTATAATGGTCATAGATGACTGTAGGTGGAACCCACACCTGAAAAAGGACTATTCCTAGGCTTAGTTGAACAAATAATAAAATCATATAAGTCTTAGAGAGGTAGCTGAACAGTGAATTGGAAATTAACTTATAATTATGTTCACTGTCAGCTCGACCAGTCTATCTCACCCACCGCTCGGTGGAGACAGGACAGACCCATCATGGTCAAGGACTAGTCGATCAGTTTGACATAGGTTCTGGAACTTAGAATTGTCATTCTGAGAATGTCTCTGACCGAGAGTCTCATATGCACTGACCCCTCGGTGATGAACTTAAACGACCCTTCGTGGTCGACGACTCGTCGGTGAAAGACTTGTGAGTTCTGGATTGTAAACTCAAGTAGGCTCTCAAGAAAATAGACATCTCGGTGATTTAAGACTAATCGAGAGTAACAGGACCGACCCCTCGGTAAAAGGCAACAGGTCGGTCTGGATTTGACTAGTTTCTGTGTTGAAACTCTGTCAGCATAGAGTAGCCCCACATTGAGCCTCTCGGTTGAACCGACCTCTCGATGCTATAACTGTCGACCCATCGGCGACACAGACCTGTCGACCAAAAGTAATTATATAGCTGGGAGTGCATTTAATGCACAACGGTTGGGTGGTTGAATGATAATAAATATGAACACCGACCCATTGGTGCTACCAACTTGTCGGTCCTGAATAGTATGAAAAACCGTTGAGACTCCTTTATAAATATGAGTGTTGTATGGTCATTTGGGCATCTTCCCTGAACTAAGGAAAATCATACACTCTGAAGAACGATCATCTCTATTGTTCCAATACCCAAAATCAAATACCCAATCTGTGATAAAAGATTGTGAGAGGGAAAGAAATGAGAGAAAATAAAATATATACTAGGACTTGAACCAATTTCCTAGTCTTATTGAATCTGTGATTGATGTACGATATCTTCAAGAAAGAGCATCAACACAGCTTGGGTGAATCTTTGAGGAGCACACTTCAACAAGTAAAGAGCTATAAGGCAAGTGCTTATTGGTTTTAAAATTTATCTTTAAAACCTTTATCCCGAAAGTGGATTAAGGAGAGGTACTCCTGAACCACTATAAAAAATTCTAGAGGGTCGTCTCTGGCACAGAGGTGGGTGAAATTCCCGGCCAATTGAGTAAGCTGGAATTCCTGCTCTAATTGTGAGGGTGTAAGTCCCCACATAGTGAATTTGGGGATAGCTCAAGGTTGGGCGAGTCCTAACAGTGGATGTAGGTTGGTTAACCGAACCACTATATATAGTGTGTCCTTGAGATTGTGGTGTTAGATCTAACTTCTTATGTTGATTGTTTAAATATCTTTGCTAACACACACTTACTTGATTGTCATATCAGTCACACTTACACTAATCAATCAAGTTAATTTTAAAAGGGAACAACAATTTGAGATTGACCTATTCACCTCCCTCTAGGGTCAATCATGTTCTAGCACATTGGGATTTTCACTTGGGTTATCCCAAATACACTATGTGGGGAATTACGCCCTCACGAATATAGTAGGAATTCCATCTACACAATTGAATGAGAGTTTCACCAATTAGCCTAAGATTTTGAAAGATTTAACCAACCTTGATCTACGTCTTTATCTCTCTATTTTAATAGTGGTTCAAGTACCTTGCTTTAATCCACTGTACAGTATGATTTATAAAATTAAATCAAATTAAGAAGCACTTACCTTTTGGAAGTTCACTTGTAGATGTTGTGCTTCTTGAAGAGTTCTCCCGATGCAATCTCGTTGATGACGAAAATGTGCCTTTGTATGTACAATCACAAGCTTGGGAGGTTTCTAGGATTATGGATTTGCAAGTTGAATCCCAGACCTATTTTTCTATCTATCTTAATCTCAATCAAGGATTTGATTGGATTCTCAAATGATTCACCTATTTGAAGTTCATAGAGAGAGATTGGGAAATGTTGGGATCTCTGGGAATGCCTTAAGATTTTCCTATCTGAGATGGTTCCAAGACATCCCACTAATTTCTCCAAAATCCAGAGTATAAATAGGCATAAAGAATTTTCTCGAATTGACATGGCGATCAGTCGTGGGTCACGATGGATCGTGGCACAAAAGTTTCCGTTGCAATATGACCGTTATGTATTTAATGCAGTCCCAACGGACAGTCCACAATGGGTTGTGGCATGGCGACGGATCGTGGCCCCTAAGTTTGGCCTACCAACAATATGAATGTTGTTAGTACCCGGCTTTGCCGAGTCCCTATGTTTGTCAATTCCATGACTGGGAAGAAGCACTTGATAGAAGCTACAAGACTCAAGATGATCAAGATTGAAGATCAACTCCACCAGGTTCAAAGCTCATCGTTGTGGCAATCACAAAACATGTATTATGGCCATAGATGACTTTAGGTGGAACCCACACCTTAGGAGGACCATCCGTAGCTTTAGTTGCATATGTTGGTAATGGACATAATAAGCCTAAAGAGGAAGCTTGACAGTGAATTGGAAGCGAACTTGAAAATATGAATTAAGTTCACTGTCAGCTTGACCAGTCGTTCTCACCGACCCCTCGGTGGAGACAGGATTGACCTATCGTAGTCAAAGACTCGTCGAGTAAACTGACAAAGGTTCTGGAACATTTTACTGTCATTCTGGGTATGCCTCTGATCGAGAGCCTCGTATGCACCGACCCCTCGGTGATGAACTTAATGACCCCTCGTGGTCAACGACTCATCGTTGATAACTTATAAGTTCTGGAACATAAAACTCAAGTGGGCCCTCGAGAAAACAGACCTTTCGGTATTTGAAGACCGATCGAGAGAACCAAGACCGACTCCTCGGTAAAGGGCGACAGCTCGTTTTGGGTAGGAAGAGTTTCGGGACATGAAACTCTGTCTGCGTGGTGTTGCCCTAGATTGAGACCCTCGTATGGACCGACCTCTCAGTGCCATGACTGCCTACCCATCGGCGACACTGATCGGTCGACCGAAAAATAATTATACTGTGGGAGTGCATTTAATGCGCTACAGTTGGGTGGTTGAACTGTATTATTCTTAGTCACCGACTCCTCGGTGCGCCCGACCTGTCGGTATATGACAAATTCTGCAACTGGTTGCCTTTTTTGTAAATACCAATCTTTGTGCAACCGGTTGATATCCTTTGAAAAATCCGTTGGACCCTCGTCATTATTAGTGAGCTTAAACAAGGTCCAACAGAAGGATCACTCTATCTCTTGTGCTTACACTTGGGAAATCTAATATAACTAATCGTAATGATTGATTATGTGAAAAGAGATAGAGGGGAAATGATATACAACTAGGATAGATATTGGTAGAACCAATTTCCTAGTCACCCTGAAATTGTGATTGCTCAACGACGGATACAAGGTGAAATGTCGGGATTAACTCGGGCACATATTGGGTGGACCTTGGAGAAGTACACATCAACGAGATAGAGCTATAAAGGCAAGTGATTCTTGGTTTTAATTTTATTTAAAACCTTTATCCTGTGAAAGTGGATTAAGGAGGTGAAAGTTTCCCTTTGGTACTAGAACACGATTGACCCGAGAGAGAAGGGGGGGGGGGGGGTGTGAATAGGTCTCCTTTTAAAAATTACTTGATTGATTAATTAAGTGCAGCGGAAATAACAATCAAGTGTCTGTGTGTTAGCAAATGTAATTAAGCAATCAACATAATGAATTAGCTCTAACAACACAAGCACAAGGACACAAGATATATAGTGATTCGGTTAGCCAACCTACATCCACTGTTAGGACTAGCTCGACTTTGAGCTATCTCCAAATTCACTAAGTGGGGATTTACACCCTCACAATTAGAGTAGGAATTCCACCTCACTCAATCGGATGGGATTTTCACCCACCACATGTAAAATAGGAATTCTACCTATTTGAATTGGCTGGGAATTCCACCCACCATGTGTGCTAGAAACGACGATCCAGATTTTTTATAGTGGTTCAGGAGATAAGCCTCCTTAATCTACTTTCACAGGATAAAGGTTTTAAAACAAAATTAAAACCAAGAAGCACTTGCATTGTAGCTTTTTCTCGAAGATGTGTGCTTCTCAAAGATCTACCCAATGTGTGGCTGAGTTAATCCCGACGCTCCGCTTTTTAGCCGTCGTTGAGCAATCACAATTTAAGGGTGACTAAGAAACTGATTCTATCTTAGTTGGTATCTTTTCTTTCCTCATCTCTTTCTCTCTTTTACTAACTCAATCAATAGATTGGTTGTATATCGATCTGTCTCGATTGTATATGATTCTCAGGTGTAGGCATAAGAGGGATGATCGTTCCTTAGAGTGTGTGAATTTTCTCAGTTCAAGGAAGACAATTAAATGGTCACAACTCTCATATTTATAGAGGAGTCAACATAATTTTTCAAACTCTCCAGTATCGACAGGTCGGTGTTCATATTTACTACGGTTCAACCACCCGACCATTACATATTAAATGCACTCCCAACGACATAATTAATTCCTGGTCGACAGGTTGGTGTCACCAATGAGTCAACAGTCATGCCACTGAGAGGTCGGTCCATACGAGGGTCTCGATTTGGGGCAGTACCATGCAGACAGAGTTTCATGTCCCGAAACTTGTCCTGCCCAGAACGACCTGTCGCCCTTTACCAAGGGGTCGGTCTTGGTACTCTCGATTGGTCTTGAATTATCGAGATGTCTGTTTTCTCGAGAACCCACTTGAGTTATAGGTTCCAGAACTCATAAGTTATCCTCGACGAGTCGTTGACCATGAGGGGTAGTTAAGTTCATTACCAAGGGGTTCGGTGCATACGAGACTCTCGATCAGAGGCATACTCAGAATGACAGTTCAATGTTCCAGCACCTTTGTCAATCTGGCCGACCAGTCTTTGACCATGATGGGTCGATCCTGTCTCCACTGAGGGGTCAGTGAGAACGAATGGTCGAGCTGACAGTGAGTTTAATTCATATTTCCATGTTTGCTTCCAATTCAATGTCAAGCTTCATCTCTAGGCTTATTATGTCTATTACCAACATATGTAACTAAGCATAGGGATGGTCCTCCTAACGTGTGGGTTCCACCTAAAGTCATCTATGACCATGTAACGCCCGCCCCTTTTCACTATGCTTAAGTGACCGAAAATCAGAGTCTATTTTTTTTTTTTTAAAATAAAGAGTGACAAAGGGCGTGGGACGTCACAACGCGAGTTAAGTCCGAGCTTCTAAAGCCCGGCCCTTAACTGGCCAACCCTACGTGTACGTGGAACTAAGTCCACGAGAATGGTTCACACGTAGAAAGTAAGCTCCCGGAATATAATTTAATGCGAAAATTATAATAGAGTCTATCCTACCAATTTTAGATAACAAGGAAGATACATCATTTAAATTACTAAATTACCTCAAAAGGATAACATCCGAAAGTAAAGTCCAAACCATAGTAGAAATATAAATTATTACAGTCCGACGAGCTAAGTTACTCAAATTACATTTCCAAAATAAATTTAAGTAAACTATCTAGCCCGCTTCCCCAAGCTCCTACCCTTGGCTCCCGTCGCGTCCTCCGTTTCTGCCATCCCCTGCGTTATCAGCTAAGGTGGAAGTAGGGCGTTAGACAACGCGCCCAGTAGGACTCCGAGTAGGACCAACACATGGATTAGTGATAACAAGCACATAGGTAATAATATAATGGAAACCATAAAATGAATGTCATGCCATGGGTGTCTTATGTCATGAGTCCCACCCATCATCCATACCATCATTGTGCCATGTCCCTCTTGATGGAAAAGCCTCATCAAGATATGATCAACACTAGGCATCCCCCTTGATGGCAAAGCCTCATCAAGGAATCCCCATGCTTGCTTCTCGGTCGCTCCGACGGAGCATGGACTCCGGTTGTACCTTATAGTACCCCTCTTGATGGATGAATCACATCAAGATATCCCCATGCTTGCTTCTCGGTTGCCCCGACGGAGCATGGACTCCGGTTTCATTATTTTCCCTCCCATGCCATGCATGAGATGTAAATGCATTATGCTATGTAATATATATAATTCATAGCCTTAATATATAATTCATAGCCTTAACATATAATCCATAGCCTTAAAACCCATCTTAAAACAATCACATAATTATCAAAATAGATCAAGGAAAACAATCATACAACACATAATCCATGGCTTACAATAAGGTAGGAATCCTACCGAATACCGACTAATGTCCCTTTACGTTTCCGTCCGATAATCCGGTCACTGATACGCGTACCGCTTGCGATGTTCGATACCGTATTACATATGAATAATCAGCCCATGTTTTTAATCATTTCTAAGCCCATTTATCATACTTTAGTAGGGTTCGGCCATACCCCATGGCCGAACCTCACTATTTAGGTTTTGTGAGCCCCATTTCATCCATTTAATTATTTTAATTACATGAATCTAAAAATCAGTAACCTATGCTCCATAAATCAGCAAATAAGGTTATTATTTAGAGCCCTTAAGTCCACCAACATCCCCCATGGGGTTCGACCATACACCATGGCCGAACCCATGGTTCTTCATTTTTGGCCATAATTACGATTTTGCCACTACTCCTTCCCATGGCTAATTACCTATTTAACCATGCACACTTAAGTCCATAACTGATCCATAATTTGGATCCATTAATGATCCATCAACCATGATATGTACACATTAAAAATCAGTCCTTAACTTAGCCTAATTTTCCATTCATCTAACCACATGCATAATCCCAAATTTAACCCATAAAATGACCTACAAAGGGGTCATGGGTTCGGCCATACACCATGGCCGAACCCATGATGTCTTCTCCCCATTTTTCTTGGACCTTTTTACATCATTCAGCCCCACCATAAGTCCCTCCATGAGGGGGTTTAAATCATACCTTTAAATCATTAACTTTGATCATCATTTGGTACATTTTTGAGTCCATTAATGACTCATTTAATCATGCCATATTCCCCATTCTTTTCATGGTTTCCAAAATACCTAAACCATCAAAATCTCCCCATGGGGTTCGGCCATACACCATGGCCGAACCCATGGTCCATGGTTTTATTTTTAAAACATTTATTTATGATGCTTAAAGTCATAAACTTCTTCATCCACCACTTTTGAGGCCCTTAAAAATCATTAATATCCTCCATGATTTTTCCTCATTAAAACTCCTTAAACTTTAACCATTTTGAGCCTCAATATCCTTAACCATCCTTCCATGGTTTTAATCCTTTAATCCCATTAAAATCTCCTAATCACCTTCCATGGGGTTCGGCCATACTACATGGCCGAACCCTATGGCCCATGGTTCCTTCAAAAATTACATTTCTATATTTGAATAAATCTTAATACTTAGCGTCCTTAATACATCCTTTATTTTTTTCTTAACCTAATTTATCTTTCCCATTTTGTCCATTTCTCATCCTTTCCTTGGATGGATCTTAGATCCATGGCCCATAACACTTTGGCCACCATGTAATCTAAGAAATGGATTCCATGATCTCTTTTTAATCTTAAACAAAATGTAAACTCTTGTTAAGAATTTACTTACAAATCCAACGGCTCCTCCGACTTCCTTTTCTCCCTTTGGATTCCTTAGCCTTTCTCCTTTCTTCTTTTCCTTGATCTTTGGCCAAGATGTGCTTGATCAAAATAAGATTATCAAGGTTTGGGTCGGCCAATGATGGAGTGGTTTTGAGAGGGGGAAAAGAGGAGAGGATGGGAAAAACTATCCCAAGGTTTGGTCTTAAGGTGGTTGGCCAATGCTTGAATTTTCTTCTTTTTTCTTTTAAGTTTTTCTTCTTCTTTCTCCTTGTAAGAGTGAGGGACGGTTTTGGAGGGTGGGAGATGGAGAGAGAGATGGAAAAGAGATGAAGGAATGAGATCAAAACTCATCTCATTTGGTTGCTTGAGTTAGGCTCCATCATCATTCTCTTCCACCCACCAAGCATGGGCTCACATGCCTTAGTGGTAGTGGTTGGGATAAAACCACCACTAAGCCAACGGTTTTGGGCCTCTTGAGATGGAGTGGTTTGGTCTTCTATCTTGACCATTTGACCACATCATGAAGAGGTATGGGTCATCATGCTTTGGGTAGTGGTGGTTGAGATGAAACCACCACCCTTAGTCTATGGTTTTGTTGTGTTTTCTTTGAGTGGTTTGGGTGGTTTCAATGTGATGAAACCACCCGTTGACTTATCTCTTTGACTCCCCATTTGACTAACTTAATTAATTAATTAATTGGATCCTTAACTTAGGTTAATTAATTAATTCTCAATTAACCTCTTTAATCTCCTTGATTCTTCTCCATTAATCCACCCATGGTTGACCAAGTCAACCATGGTGGCCGGCCCCACTAACTCCTAGCCTACCCGCCACCTCACTTGGTGGTTTGAATAGGTCAATCCCATTTTTCATGGTGTTTACAAATTTCTTGATTATTTAGAGTGCAGCGGAACATTCATCAAAAGATTTGTTTAGTGTAATAATTTCATTAAGCGATCACACTAAGATTATGACCCTTTACATAATGTTTAATTATCGATGCATGTGTACAATGTGTAAAATAAGATAATCAATATGCAAAATGATGTGTGTTGAGAAGAGTACTTAAATAGTAAATACAAACACACATAGATAAATCACCATAAAACCACTTTATAAGTGGTTCAGTTGGCTAACCTACATCCACAGTTAGGACTCGCCAACCTACATCCACAGTTAGGACTTGCTCAACCTTGAGCTATCCCCAAAATCTACTAAGTGGGGACTTACACCTTCACAATTAGAGTAGGAATTCCATTTCACTTATTCAGCATGGAATTTCACCCACCATTGTCGAATAGGAATTTCACCTATCCATTTAGCTGGGCATTCCACCCGCCACTGTACCGGAGACGACGCTCCAGATTTTTTATAGTGGTTCTAGAACCAAGCTTCCTTAATCTACTTTCGGAACAAAGGTTTTAAAAGAAAATTAAAATCAAGAAGCACTTGCCTTTGAAGCTCTCTCTCCTGATGTGTGTTTCTTCAAGATCTCACCCAATGTGTGCCGGTGCCAACGCTCCACCTCGTAGTCGTCAATATAGAGATCACAATTTAGGGTGTCAAGGAAACTGGTTTTACCAAAGGTTTCCTAGATATGATCCTTTCTTTCTTCTCTCTTTCTCACTTTCAAACCCAATCCTTAGATTGGTTGTTTACGAGTTTACTTCCTTCCTGTCTTTCTCACAACTCAATCTATCTGATTGATTGTATTTGATTCCCGAAGTCTAAGCACGAGAGAGAGTGTGTGATCCTTCTGTTGGCCCATCTTTAAGCTCACTGGTGAAGATGAGGGTCCAATTGATCCTATCAAATAATACCAACTGGTTGCATAAAGATTGATTTATATAGTGAAGGCAACTAGTTGCAGTAACGGTAATGTACCGACAGGTCGGGTGCACCGAGGGGTCGGTGACTAGAAATGTTACTGTTCAACAACCCGACCGTTGTGCAATAATGCACTCCCAACGGTAATTTTCTTTCTTGGTCGACATGTCATTATCGCCGATGGGTCGACAGTAATGGCACCGAGAGGTCAGTCTATACGAGAGGCTCGGTCTGGGGCAAAAACATGCTGACAGTAGTTTCATGTCTAGAAACCTGTTACCCAGAACGACCTGTCGTCCTTTACCCAAGGGTCGGTCCTAGTACTCTCGATCGGTCTTTGATTGCCAGTAAGTCTGTTTCTTCGAGAGTCCACATGATTTCAAAGATTCAGAACTCAAGATTTTTTATCGAGTAGGTCTTGACCACGATGGGTCGTTTCAGCCTTTCACCGAGGGGTCGGTGCATACGAGACTCTTGATGAGAGGCATACCAAGAATGACAGTTCAATGATCCAGAACTTATGTCAATCTAGCCGACCAATCTTTGACCACAATGGGTTAATCCTAACTTCACCGAGGGGTGGGTGAGATAATTGGTCGAGCTGACAGTGAAACCAAAATATATATTTCCAAGTTGGGTTCCAATTCACTGTCAAGCATCCTCTCTAAGGTGTGGGTACCACCTAAAGTCATCTATGGCCATAATACCTATTTTGTGATTGCCAATACGATGAGCTTCAATTCGGTGGAGCATGATCTTTACTCTTGATCACCTTGGGTCTTCAAGCTTCTGGCAAGTGCTTCTTTTTGAGTCATGGAATTGACAAATTTAGGGACTTGGCAAAGCCGAGGCACTAACATTGTGTTATCGGGACGGGTTGTTACAATAATAACAAAGTATTCAGGGTCACAACCTAGTGCTTCAATAATGTAGGAAAACCTACCTGATTGAAGGTGATTAGCGGAGGGAAATGAATCACAAAGTAGCAACAACGATGTTGGAGTTACTTTCGGTTCTTTGTTCATTTTTCATGAATGACAAAATATAACAATCACATCATTAAAACTAAATTAAATGATTGTATTTAGTTTCTAATCTTTATTTTATAATTTTAATATGTTTAAGAACCAAGTTTGAAACCATTGGATTGGATATTAAACCATCTAAGCTTAATTTGGGAAACATGTGTTGAACAGAGTCGACACATTGGTCAGGACAGAATCGACACATCGACGTACTCGATGTGTCGACTGGGCTTGTTTGAGTTCTGGATGGAAGGCTTTATATTTTCCATTTACTCTCAGGTCGATATTAACATCCCCGACGATGTATCGACTGGGTTCGCTCGATACATAGTCAAACACAATTTGTCAGCCTGGGTTTCTCCACACATCGTGAGGCACGACATGTCGGCCTGGGAAATCAGGTTTTTGTTTGGGAAGGTACTGTCAAAATGGCTTACTCTCAGATCGATAATATTGTGTTCGTCAATACATCAATAAGGACAGGGTTGACACATCGGTAAATTCAACATGTCGACCTAGGTTCCTTTGAGTTCTGTTCGAGGAAACTCTTTACTTTTTGTGACTCTCGTTATTTCATTCTCCAACCGATACATCAACTCAGTTGACACATCGATCGAATATGCTTGACACATCGGTCAGCTCGACATGTCGACCTAGGTTGGTCTTAGTTCTGTTCTTTTTTGTATAAGTCTCAGGTCGATATTATCGTGTTTGTCGATCGATCAAACAAGGGTTCATCGACACATCGACGAATGTCGATGTATCGTCCTGGGGAACTCGAAACCCATCAATTCCCATTTTACATGTTTCGCATTTTTTATTATTTTCATCCACATTTGTATCTACACTACTTCTAAACATCCTCATGGGTTTATTTTACCCTAAATTACAATAAAAATTGACACACGTCGAGAGATTTGGGGATTTTGTTGGTAAATGGGCGATGAGCTCCGATTGAGTTTCTCCTTTCTATTGAGGGGGTGTTTAACTCGTAGGGATGTGTTTTTTCTTCAAATGTTTAGAGAGGAGGGAGGGGGGTACAAGAGAAGAAAAATAGCTCAGCCCTTCTTCTCTTGCTTCAGATTTTCTTCCTTTCATTCTTTAGGCTTTCTCCTCCAAATTTTTTAGAGAAGAGAAGAGAAGAGAAGCGAGGAAGAGGGCATACCACTGATTGAGGGAGAGGAAAATAGAGAGGGATGAGCTTAAGGTTTCAGCTCATTTCTCTCTCTTTCTTCTTAGTCAAAGGCAAGGGAGGGGTGAAGTGTAGGGTTGCCTCATGCATTTAATGCATGAGGTGACACAAGAGGGTGGTAGTTGTGTGCGTGAGACTGTAAGACGTTGGACAGAGTCTACCATCGACTCTATTGATACATCGAACGATGAGTTAGTCGACACATCGACCTGGGTGAACTCTGTATTTTCTCAATTTACTCTCAGATTGATACTATTGGTATTGTTGACATATCGATTGAAGGTAATCGACAAATCAGCGTTGTCGATGTATCGACCTGGACGAACTCTGCACTTTCTTACATTACTCTTAGATCGATGCTATCGGTATTGTCGACATATTGAGCGTGGTTTCGTCGACACTTCGCGAGATCATTGTGTCGACCCGGTGAATTCAGAATTTTTCTTATTTTATTTTATAAACATTAAAAAATTTCATCTACTTCCAACTTGGAGTTTAAAACTCCACATTTCATTCAACTCATTTCAGGAAAATTACCTTAAGTTACGAAGTTGAAATTCCGGGTTGTTACAATATTAACACCTTTTTGGATTTTTCATCCCGAAAATTTAACGAAGCTTGGGTCTAAAACAAAATCATATACACCGTTCCGGGTGAAATGTTTGCATCTTCGATTCTAATTCCCAAGTAGGTTCCTCACTACCGTATCGTTCCCAAATTATTTTGGGTAGTGATATTGCTCTTTTTCTCAGTACCTCTGTTGTGAATCCACAATAGAACCCATCTAACGTGCCTATCTCAATATCATACTTATAACATAACCCATTAATATTAGGCACTCAGTCATCAGATCAACCAACCAAAAAGTGCAATTGATATAATATCCCATTCTACTATAACTCAACAGATCTCTCATCACTTAGCACAATGATATTCTCAATTCATATCATACACCACGCGTTCACTTATCTGCTCTCAATATGAGATTAGTAATAACCTCACCCATCACCTGCAACCTGTCAATGAGGTAGCCTGCCAGTGTGGTACTATATGCTCACCCATCACCCGTCCACACATCATCCACCCACAAGGACTGGTGGTCTGTTGGCCTCACACCTCCCCATCAGAAAGACAGATAAATATCACGCTCTTAATCAAATTTCACACATGGGATCTTATCTCACAAGCCACAAATCACAAATAAATAATCTGATACATAATGTCCTCCATAAAATCCATCACACGTGGATACACAGTGCGGCCCATCACATATACATAAGACCCAAGCACTATTACTTAGCACGTGGGAATCAAATCCAACGAACATGTCAATTGGCATTATAGTAACCAGATATGTCATCCACAAGTGACTAACACATCACCTATTAGTGCCCCAGCTTGACCGAGTCTCTGTTTGTCAATTACATGACTTGGGTAGAAGCATATCCCAAGAAGCTTGAAGGCTCAAGATGATCGAGGAAGAAACAGCTTGTCGTCATGGCAACCACAAGAACATGTATATGACCATAAATGACCCTAGGTGGAACTCACACCTGAGAGAGGACTACTAGGCTTAGTTGCATATGTTGGTAATAAACATAAAATGCATAGAGAGGATGTTGAACACTGAATCGGAAGTGAACTTGGAAACATGAATTATGTTCACTGTCAGCACGACTAGTTTGTCTCACCTACCCCTCGGTGCAGTCAGGATCGACCCATCGTGGTCAAAGACTGGTCAACTAGATTGACATTGGTTCTGGAACTTCGAACTATCATTCTGGAAATGCCTCTGACCGAGAGTCTCGTATGCATTGACCCCTCGGTTATGAACTTGAATGATGCCTCGTGGTCAACGACTCGTCGGTATAAAACTTATAAGTTTTGGACTAGGAACTTATAAAGGCTCTCAATGAAACAAACATATCGAAAATCAAAGGCCGATGTAGAGATATAGGACCGACCACTCGGCAAAGGGTGATAGGTCGTTTTGGGTAACTGGTTTTCAAAATGGAAACTACTGTCAAGCATGCTTTGCACTAGAACGAGCCTATCGTATGGACCGACCTCTCGGTACCATAAGTGTTGAACCATCGGCGACAACGACATGTCGGTCGGGAAGTAATAATGTCGTTGAGGGTGCATTGAATGCGCAATGGTCGGGTGGTTGAACTGTAAAAAATATGAACACCGACCTATCGGTCCTGAATAGTCAATATGGCTGTTAAACTCCTCTATAAATATGAGCGTTGGGTGATCATTTTACTGTCTTCCTTGAGCTTAAAAGAGTTAAACACTCAAAGGAATGATCAACAATCTTGAGAGAAAGATCATAAACAACCAATCTTCGGATTGAGTTTGCAAGTGAGAAAGCTATAAACTAGGAAAGCTTTGGTTTAGCCAAGTTTCCTTGTCACCCACAAATTGTGATTGCTACATGACGATTAGAAGAAGGAGTGTCGACACAACTTTGGTGGGATCTTCAAGAAGCACACATCAACGAGAAAGAGCTTTAATGCAAGTGCCTATTGGTTTTTAATTTTCTTTTTAAAAACCTGTAACCCGAGAGTGGATTAAAAGGAGGTACCTTGGAACCACTATAAAAAACTCTAGAGCGTCCTCTCTGGCATAGTGGTGGTAGAATTCTCAGCCAATTGAGAGAGGTGGAATTCCTACTCTAATTGTGAGGGTGTAAGTCCCCACAGAGTGAATTTGGGGATATCTCAAGGTTGAGCGAGTCCTAACATTAGATGTAGGTTGGCGAACCGAACCAATATATATATGTTTTGTGTCCTTGTGTTCGTCATATTAGAGCCAAATTCTTGTGTTGATTGTTTTAATCACATTTGCTAACACACACATACACACTTTTGATTATTGTTTCCACTGCATTTGAACTAATCAATCAAGTAAAATTAAACAGGACCAACAAATTTGGATTGACCTATTCACCCCCCCCCTCTCCCATCCCCTCTCTAGGGTCAATCGCATTGTTCTAGCTCCCATGTAAAGGGTGCTTTCAACACCATCCTATGTGATATCACAATCACTCATATCAACCTATGAGTCTCAAACACTTCCATACATCTACCAACATACTGTTCCAATCTCATACTTGAGGAATTCACTCAATCTCACATTGGTCTATACATTGATCAAACTACAGACTTTCATAGTCGTCGGGTATGTCACATCACCACAAAATCTTCACCTTTACCTTCAGTAATCCCTATACGAGTACCTTTACCACTCACGACATGGTAAGGTTGTCTACCTTCAGCATTGGTAGTTCTTGTGGTGTTTGTCACATATCACAATGTAACTATTCATACGTCAAGTATATTTTAACTTCTCATCTTAATTTTTATCTCTTGGTAATACATTCAATAATCCAACCATAACAAATGAGATCTTCTAATACTACTTTACTCAACTTATTCAAGGGTAAAATTATTAAATCTAGTCATACCTTATATCAGTCTAATAATACTCCAGTCGTGTAACTCGTTAATCGTGATCCTTTACATTCGCGTACAAGTCATGACACAACTTAGACAATTTTATCTATAATCTTTGTGAAGTAAACTATTAATTAAATACATCTTAAGATTCAAGTTCTATGGGTCTCAAAATAAGACAAATCAATATTTTCATATGACTCCATTGCTTCTCACGCTAAACTAATAGTTCTAATTATCACCATTTAACACTCTAATGTCTAATCCTGCTCTTACTAAAATCATTTCCAAGCCTACTAATGACAACTTATAATTGCTATATTGGTCTCAAAATTATTGTTGACGTTCTACAATGACACATCGTTTTCATCTTAACACCAAATGTTATGGAGTCACCCCAACTCCATTTACGACATTTTGTTACCCCATGTCTAAAGGCTTAGGGAAAATTCAATCTCTTTCACTCAAAGTATTCTACCTCAACACTCAAGACTGTTCATTGTCTACCCATCCACAGTGCATCAACTTTGACTTTAATTCGTATAACTCATCCCTTTAGGTGACAAAGAAGTTACTCTTTTAAGATAACAATCGTGCAAGCTTGATATGTGTTTCCAACGGGTGAAACTATAGTGAGGGTAGATGACAATGATTGTATAAATGGACCCGTAGCAAAAACCATAGAAGTGAACAAGAAGAAATGCAATGCTCCAGAATCAAATACTGCTACTGCATATGAACTACCAATGATCTCCATGCCTTGGATCACTGAGTGATTATCTGTTTTCGGTGTTGGGCGAGAGAATACAATCGTCATGAGGTCACTGGAGTAGGTGTTTGTCCCGGTTGAGTCTCGGGTCGGGACATATGTGACTGTGTAGGTCTACCCGGTACGAAGAAAAGTTTGCGCTTGAGGCCTTGGCGGAGTTGTGGACAATTTCTCTTGTTGTTGTTCGTTTGTCCACAATAATAGCATGAGAAAACATTTCTAGAAGGCTGTACTATAGGGTATGGAGGCTAAAGGAAACTTAGGATTCGTACGGGATTTCTTACGGGGTCGAAAAGAATTTCTGCCACTCTGTCTCTTTCTATTTTCCATGAAACTAGTAGAATCTGTAGTGGTCATGCCCCTTTGCATCAGATTCAAAAATTCTTGTGCCTTAACCTCTTTTTCAGTCTCAATGAGATAACTTCACAGGAATAGGTCCTTGAAACTCTTCCAGGTCATTTCTGTCATCACAAGGTTTTCTTTAGTGGATTTCCACCATTGGCCAGCATCGTCGATAAGTTGTGAAGTAGCCAAGAGTATTTTGTCTTGACCTTCAGTGATTCTTAGTAGTTCAAAAATTTGGGTGATGTTTCCAATCCAATTTTTAGCTCCACAGGTCCTTCAATTCCGTTGAAGTGAGGTGGGCGTTGTTGTTGAAAATCTCTCACAATAGCCCAAATTTATGAGTTAGCAGTGCTAACTGAGTCGGGTGTTGTCTTATTTGTAATGTCCTGCCCTTTTTCACTCGCCAAAAATCAGAGTATTTTTTTTAAAAAAAATAAAGAGAGAGAGAGCAGGACGCTACGACGCGAGCTAAGTCCGAGCTTCCAAAGCCTGACCCTTAACTGGCCAACAATACGTGTGCGTGGACCGAGTCCACTAAAACAGTTCACACGCATTAAAGTCACCTTGCGGAATAACCACATTGCAGAATTATCATATGATTAGAATTACTATCCCTATCCAATAATTAGCAAGGAAGTCAATCACCATATAATAACTGAACTTAATTATCCAAATGTAACGTCAAACCATAGCAAAATAATATCTAAGTTATTACAGTCCCAAAATGCAATTATCTCAAATTACATTGTCCAAAATAAAACTTAAATAAAATAAGCATAAACTATCCAAGCTCCTAAGCTTGGCTTCTTTCACGTCCATCGTCCCTTCCATTCCCTGTACCATCATCTAAGGTAGAAGTAGGTCGTTAGTCAACGCGCCCAGTAGGAGTTCCAAGTAGGGTCATACATGGGATTAGTATAAATCAATATAGAAAAACATATCATACTTATAAAACCTTTTGTAGTATTAAAACAGTGCATGATACTCATATCAAATCATGCCAATGTAATGCCATGTCATGGATCCTATACCAATGATCTCCCACCGACTTCCATTTTAGACATCATGCATTTCTCCCTATGTGTGTTAATCGGTCCCACCGAATGGAGCGTGGACTCCTTTTACATTTCAAACATCATACATCTCTCCCCACTATGTTAATTGGTCCCACCGAATGGAGCATGGACTCCTCTTTCATTTCAAACATCATGTATCATTTCTCGTATGTCAATCGGAATCAGTGCGGATCCCTCCCCACGTTTGTTTATCGGATACCCTGAATGGAGTGTGGACTCCTCTCATATGTTCCCTCACATGCCATGCATGAGATGCTGAGTGCAAAGATGCCATTTCTTTCAAATTACAATATGCCATTGGAAACAGTTCATATACATATATATTTCATAATTCAAGTAAGACATCATGTTGAAACGTACAAAACCATATAAAATCCACATGTATTTCAATAAGGTAGGAATCCTATCAACGTCCAAGTACTGTATCCTTGATGTTTTCGTGAAGATATTGATCACCAATCACATCAAAGCCAATCGTACACCCGTTTGTGAAATCCCGTTACCTTAACGAATTCATCACACGCATATGTGAATTTAATTACCCAATCAATTTCCATCATCATTTACTCATCTTAAATAATCTAGAAAAATTATATTAAAATTTCACTTTTAAAATTCAGTCGATTACCCGTCCGCTGCCCCATCCTGCGGACGACAGAAACCCGTCTGCGGACGGCAGAAACCAATCCTACAGACTGTAACCCATCCGCGGACAGCACTATGCTCAAGTCTGTTACCCATCCACGGAAGATGATACCCGTCCTCAGACAGCGTACAACCGTGGTCCGTTACCCGTTCTCCGCTACCCGCGGACAGTTCACACCCGGTACCCGTCCTGCAGACGGTCCACACCCGTCCGCGAAAGATAAAAACCAGTCCCGCGGACGGTAGACACCTGTCCCACAGAGAGTGTAACCCATCCGCAGACAACCCTTGTCCAGTTTATGACCCGTCTGCGGATGGTCGAAACCCGTCTTGCGGACGATAGGAACCCGTCCGCAGGCATGCAACCCGTTCGCAGACAGTGCACACCCGTGGATAGTCCTCTTGTTAGCATGTTTTACATTCATTTTCTTCATGACATTCTCCTTTAAAACATATTATTCTTATTAGTCCTAATGTTCCAATTTCATCCCCCTAGCGAAGGCTAAGGTCTTTTCCTTAGTTCATTTACTCTCATGTCATCAAACATACTTTTTCGTTCAATCCCCTTTGGTTGTTGGTCCTTAACACCTACCCATTCCTTGAATGGATACCACCTCTATGGTCATTCAACGGTTTTGACCATTTATTCCAACCATTCTTTTCTTCAATCATTTAACCCTTCTTCGATGGATTTCAAGGTCCATGGCCTTAACATAATTTTTGCCATCCTTTTTCAATCAAAATGGAACCCATAGGTTCGGCTACACCATAGCCAAACCTATGGTTTCCTTTGTCATAATCCCATAACATTAAACTCAACACATACCTCTTCCACGTCTCTCCTTCGTTTCTTTTTCTCTGAATTCTTCCTTAGTCTTTTTCCTTCCTTAGTGCTTTCTTCTTCCTCCTTTGTTCTTCGGTTTCTCTAATTCTAGAGCCGAAAATGAGAGAGAGAGAGAGAGAGAGAGAGAGAGAGAGAGAGAGAGAGAGAGATGAGGACCTCCTTGTTTTTCAATAGAGCATTCGGCCAAGGCAGTTGAGAGAGGGAGGGAGAGAGATGAGAGAAACTCTTTGTTTCTTAGGGATGCAATCGGCCAAAGAGTGTAGCTTGAGAGAGGGAGAGAGAGAGACGTGTATGTCTAGGGTTTCCTCTCCCATGAGATGGAAACCCTCCATCTCCTCTTGACTCATTTCAAATGGGAGTCTCTTCACATCCCTTTCAACTCAACTCACTTTAAATAAAACTCATTCCCCAACTCAAGCACTTGAACTCATCCATGCAACTCTTAATTCAAGACTTGAATTTATTTCTTAATTAAATAATTCCTTAACTCAACTCACTTCACTTAACCCTTTTGAACTCACTCATGGTTGACCAAGTCAACCATGGCTTAGCCGACCATGTAGGTTACCTTAACCATTTGCTACCTCACTTGATGAGGTGGATTTGGATCTTAATTGGGTAGTTGACGCAATTAATTTAATCCTACCCATTTACCTTCAAAATCAATTCACCTTGACCCATTGGGTCCCAATTGGGTAATTGACCCAATTAATTTACATTTACCCAATTACTTGAAATCAAACTCTATCCATGATCCATTGGATCATGACTGGGCCATTGACCCTATTCTTACCCATCTAAAGTCCATCACATCCATAAATCTTAAATTCAACCAATTTAATAATTTAAAGAGACAAAATCCAATATAATAATGCATTGAAAAATCCTGAGTGTTACATTATTAGATTGTACCATAATATTCATCATTGCTTGCACAAAACTTTGGATTTCGGGTGGCATGAAAGAAGTATTGCCATTGTTCTTACCAGTGTTCACCGGATCAGTATGGCTTCGTCGAGACCTTCCTCTTGGTACCATTGCCTATGTTCTATAAACAAAAATTATAACTCTGTTCACTGGATACTTATGAGAGTATTTACACCAGATTTATACCATATTGACTTGGGGAAACTCTATGATTTAGTTCATCATTCCTTATTTTTCATTTGTATCTCACTTGGGGAAATCCTATGTTTTGTTTGAATTTGACTCAGGAAGTTTCCTAATTTTTCTTTTGATTCACCATTGCTTTAATACCAACTGTGACGCCCCACCCTCTCAAAACTTTAGATCATAGTAATTATGGTAATAAAAAGGGAGAGGGACGAAGTGCCACGACGTGAGCCGATTTCGAGTCTGAAGACTCGGACCTCGACTGGCCCAACCTAGCATGTACATGGACTGATGTCCATGATAATATTTACACACACTAGAATAATCAGCGGAAATTTAAAACATTTGCAAAAGAATATAGGATCGCACAGGAAGGAAAGTTAAGGATCCTCCAAAGTCAAAAACATCAAACCAAATACATAAGGTAAAAGATCTAGGAGTTAATGAAAGTTCTTGGGTGTCCTAGAACATGAGTCAAGATTGAACCTAGAGGGGGGTGAATAGGGCAATACCAATTTTAATGGTCTTTAAATTTTTTTTGATTAATCAATTGATTTTGCAGTGGATTAAATTAGATTAATCAAGTGTGTGATAAAAGAGTGTGCCAATTTAAAAGTGCAATCACACAATAAACTGTAACACCATAAGGCCAATTTATAGTGGTTCGGTTATCCAACCTACATCCACTGTTAAGACTCACCCAACCTCGGGTTATCTCCAATTCACTAAGTGAGGAATTACACCTATACTAATAGATTAAGACTTCCACCTAATCAATTGGTTGGGAATTTCACCCAACTCCTATCCCTCTATTTTTTATAGTAGTTTAAGAGCCTTGCTTTAGTCCACTTCACAATGATTTGAAAATTAAAATCAAACCTAAGAAATACTTACCTTTTGATAGCTCAACCTTTTAGATGTGTGCTTCTTGAAGATTCTTCCCAACTTGATGTCCTTAAATTAGATGTGCCAATGTATGAGCAGTCACAAGCTTTAGAGGAGGTTCTAGGATTTGGATATGCAAGTTGATCCTAGATAGTTTTTCACTCACTTAATCACAATCAAGAGGTTGATTGGATTTTCTAATTGATTTACCTATGTGAGTGCATGGAGAGA